>MU280182.1:600000-993420 GCA_022385635.1 Xylaria scruposa
GTGAGTGGAAAATCAGAAACTGAACCCATCAAAAAGCTCGAGAAGATAGACGCCTCAAATAAAATAGACGGCCTCTTCATCAAAGGATGGAAGAGAGCATAACGCCCCGATTTAATAGACACATGCAGTCACAGGAAGCGAGCTTAAATTACTTTTAGGTAGACTACGAGCACATAACCCCATATCCTGCTAACCGCATCATCCAACATTCTCCTTTCACTCCAGACGCCGTTTATCTGTCCCGCTTACCGACGTCTGATGTTGGGTATAAAAGACCGATCCGTTGCAGCCGCTAGGTAATACACTTCAAAATCGAGATCCGAGGGCTCTCGGGGCCAAAGATAGGATTATCATCTCAGATGCTAACTTGCTATGAGTCGTCCCCGGCAAGAAAAACCCAAGCGCCACCGACAGGACCCGCCGCCGCTTCATGATCAGGAACTGTGTCGGCCTCAGTGTCGAACCAATCAGTATGCTGGCTGGAATGAGCACCGTCGCTATCGGTATCAGAAACCAGTGCCCAGTCGCCACTACAAGATATGTCCTCCTTTAACTCTTCGCATCCTTCCTCATCCTGGTTGGAAATCAAATCAATAGAGTTGATCTCCGTGGGTGTCGGCATAAGTATAGAGCTCTCGGCAAGCTCATATATAATGGAAAGAGCTTCAGCTGAAACATTTCTTAGCTTCGAGCTTATTTGTTGTTGATTAGTACCACCGGAGTCGTCATGGTGTAATCGAGCGGTCTCCTCGTCACCTACGGGCGCGAAGAATCGCGCGATAGCTGCGTCGTCGCCAAGATACGTAGAGAGTAACTCCAC
The DNA here is from genome assembly GCA_022385635.1 of Xylaria scruposa. Classification (NCBI taxonomy): domain Eukaryota; kingdom Fungi; phylum Ascomycota; class Sordariomycetes; order Xylariales; family Xylariaceae; genus Xylaria; species Xylaria scruposa. The sequence goes on from MU280182.1 coordinate 600,821, forward strand.
CGAGAGATGAGGGTTCTCTTCCTTCAGGGACGATCGGCGGCGGTCATGGGACTTCTTCGCCCGTTTGGTTTGACGAACCGAGTACACTGGCTCCTTGTGCTTGATGGCGTCAAGACAGAAGCCAGACCCACGTGTATGCTCACTTCCGTCATCGTCATACAGTATACCCAGCCGATACAGCTCGGCGTCGCTGACTACGATGTCTGTATCTGATATATCCCAAGTTTGTGGAAGATGGAAGGCTTCTTGTCGCTTTAGGCGCGGCATGTGGCGTTGTCGCTCGCCGGGTAATGTAACAGCAGGATCGAAGGCCAGACGACGACCGTCCTCTCGCTCATCACGATCCCATCCGAGGCGAACTGTGTGCTGTAAGGCAAGGGCAATTTGTTAATGATTGTACTTCTGATTTATAAATCGCCAACAGGTTGGCTGATGACTAACATTTCCTTTTCGAGCATGGTTTGAGATTTGCAACCGCTCAGCTCCAGGACGTTGGCGGTGTTTACGGCGAGCTGCCGCTGGGCTTAACCCGGATCCAAAGTGCCGTGGTCTCGCTATAGATGAAGATATTGAGTCCATAGTGTGAAACTTAGTTTATGTGAAGATATTCAGAAAATTACTATATAGCATAAGCCTAAATATGATGTGTCATCAAGACAAGGGCGTAGGTGAACAGAACAAAGAAAGAGGAGTTCCAGAAGTGAAGAAGTTTGATTAGATTTTTGTTAGATTTATTGCCGAGAGACCTGCTGCCTTGACGTAATATGTTGGTGGTTGTGCATTGGCATTTCTGGCGAGCTGAGCAATGCAGGGCGTTCAGCGTGTAAGTTGGTTGGCTGACATGCCTGGTTGGTGAGTCACTTGACACTTCAACCCCCCCAAATCTATAGTGGCGATGTGCAACAGCTCCTTGGCTTCGGCAGCCTACCTAAGTATAGGGTGCATGGGATCCGTGTAACCCATGCCATGAGCAATTATGACTTCCTTTGTGAGTTGGTAGTGACTCAATACTTGGAAGATTCAGAGAATGTATTCACATGAATCAACAGCATACATCAGCCATTGAGGTGGCCACAGTTGTTGTCACTCTCAATTCTCACTCGGCGGCTTCTATCGGTATTGCTGCTTGCTAGTTCGCTTGTGATTTCCTATTCCTTACCTGACTAGTCTAGGGATTGTCGGTGTTGCCGGTATGCGAAGTGGTCTACTTAAAACCATCACACGCGAATACGCTGTCCGCTATCTAGGGTGGGCGAATACTCGGTGCTGGTCCTAACAGCACTTCAATAGTGCCCTTTAAATTTGAGAGGGCTAAAGTCACGTACCATTGCCTACGTATGTAGATTAATGTATGAGTTATTTTAGTCAGACTGTTTATCAAGATGACGCTGAACTAATTAAGATCGTTAGAATGCTGTCTGTAAAATTGTTCACTTCCAAGTTGTAAGATACCTAGGTAGGTAGTAGGTAGGTATTCTACTGGTACCCATGAATCTGTACCCGCAAGGTGAAGGTGGGGTGGTTATCGATAAGTTGTCTCAACCAATTTGCGACCAACTCTTGTAGTGGGAGCAGTCGAGCTTCTGTTTCGCTTTTGAACATCATTCGCAAGCTGGCAATGCGAATCAGTTGCCACCTCGACGCAGCAACATGGCAGCAGAAACTAATGCGGTCGACCGCTCCAGCCACGAGAATGCCTCCGCTACCGCGACGCCTTCCGCCGAGCCAGCTTCTGCGCCGCCCAATACAGCGCCCAGGGATTCGGATGCTAACGACGCGACCGATCGCAATGGCCGCGGCCAGCGGCAAAATGCGCGTTCCTCTGGAGATAGCAAGGCAGATCGCGGGACAGGCGACAAGCACAAGCGAAAATTTGGACGTAAGGGAAAAAGGTAAGCTCTTACCTATACATTCCTTGGTTTCAGAGGCCAAAGCCAACAGCGCTGACCAGATGGTAACACCAGAGGCTCCGAGGATAGCCCACAGCCCGATTGGCGAGAGCGCAAGCGTAGAAAATTCGACCAGTCCGGAGAGAAGGGCACTAAGTCGGAGCCCAGTTATATGAGCATCCAGTTTCCCGAGGCCGAGATTGCAGCCGAGGAGCGTCGTCCGAAACGCAAGGTTGCTGTCCTGATAGGCTATTCCGGCACTGGCTACCACGGACTTCAGATCAACCACAATCTGAAAACCATCGAGGGCGATCTCTTCGGTGCCTTTGTCGCTGCGAGGGCCATATCCAAAGCCAATGCTGACGACCCGAGAAAATCGAGTTTCGTGCGATGCGCAAGAACCGACAAGGGTGTCCATGCCGCTGGAAACATGGTTTCGCTCAAGTTAATCATTGAAGACCCCGATATTGTCCAGAAGATCAACGAGAATCTGCCTCCACAAATCCGAGTCTGGGGCATCCAGCGTACAAACAACCCTTTTAGCTGCTACGTATCGTGTGACTCGAGATGGTACGAGTATCTTATTCCGAGTTACTGCTTGTTGCCTCCTCATCCAGAGAGCTTCCTGGGAAGAAAGGTTTCACAATCGACTAAAGAAAAGGGTCTTGAGGAGGACTATGCAAATCGTATGGGAGATGCTAAGGACTATTGGGATCAGGTTGACAAGGATTATATTCAGCCGATCCTAGACGGATTGGAACCCAATGTTCGAGAAGCGGTAAAACTGCGTATACATACGCCTGATAGGGACATGGGAGAAGCCTCTGCTTCTAAAGAAGATGCGACTGAGAGCAAAGCAAACGATGAAGTTGCTGACAATGCCGTTTCCAAAGAAGACGAACCAGTAAAGACTCCAATTAAGGGTACACTGGCTACTACGACAGAGGCGACCGTGGTGGAAGATGCAGATACCACCGAGGTTGCAGCTGAAGTGACTTCGACAGAGGTCCCAGCCGAACTTCAGAGTGGGGAGCAGCAGAAGACGAAAGACCAGAGTCCGGTGGAAAAGGCACTGAGAGAGATCAAAGCTGCGTATGTCGCCGCTAAGCGGCGATACCGAGTGACGCCGGACCGCTTAGATCAACTCCAAGAGGCCCTAGATAAGTACGTCGGCACCAAAAACTATCACAATTACACGATACAAAAGTCGCATGGTGACCCTGCGTCCAAGAGAACAATCAAATCATTTGTTGTAAACCGCAAACCCATCCAGATTAACGACACCGAGTGGCTATCCCTAAAAGTTCACGGGCAGTCGTTCATGATGCATCAAATCCGAAAGATGGTTGGCATGGCCGTTTTAGCTGTACGGTGTGCAACGCCGTGGTCGCGCTTCGAGGAGAGCTACTCGCCTGCCCGCATCAGCATTCCCAAAGCACCTAGCTTGGGCTTACTCCTCGAGCGCCCTGTGTTTGATAGCTACAACCGACGAGCCGTTGAGAATCTCAACCTGGAAGAGCTGAACTTCTCTAATTACGACAAGGAGATACAGGCGTTCAAAGAAGAGCACATATACCGCCGTATCTTCGAACTTGAGGAGAAGGAGAACTCGTAAGTTTGAATTCTATTAGGCGTTCTTGCGTCCATTGCTAGGGCCCAGTCGAAGAGACTTGCTAACGATAGTGACAGATTCCATGTATTCTTCAACCAGATCGACACCTTCAAGAGCGATTACTTCCTCTGGGTCACTGCAGGGGGTCTAGAACTCGCGCAGCAGAGAGAGGGCCCGCGTGAGCCTATCCCACAAGAGCTAGAAGACGAGCTTGGTGATGAGGGAGAAGACGTGGAGGGCCAAGAAGAAGGCTAGACAGACTTTTGCAGATGATAGGTTCATTGTTTATCGTGTCAGATACAGGATAGACACTGCATAGAGCTTTGGCATATCAATAAACATTTGTGTACTACTGGCATAGCACAGGCACAAAGGAGGCTTAAGCTATTTGACGTGCAATGAGATTTAGCAAGTGTAGACTATATAGAATGTCCCTCGTGCATCTTCATGCACCTTCCGAACATAATGCATGGGAGGAAACTCCCAGACTAGGCATTTCTTATTGCACCCAAATAATCGATAGTGCAGCAATTACGGTCCCTGAGCAGTGACACACCAATACATTCCTACCGTGGTCTTTGCCACTCTCGGCTTCAGATCGGTGTTCCAAGCGTAATCACAATCTCCTCAAGAGCATCATCTTCAACCTCGGCATCGTCATTATTTCCCTTCTCGTCTTCTGCTTTCTAGGCCGAATCACCCTGATGCTCCTTCTTGACAGGGGCCTCGCCCTTCTCCTGCTTAACGTCGACATTCTGGCCCTCGGGAACGCTTCCGGGCTGCTGCTGGGCCGGATTCCGCTTGGCTGCCTCGTTCTGTAGCTCCACGAGAGTGTTGTAGAGTTTGGAAACCCTGGCGGCTCTCTCGTCAATCACCTTCTCGAGGTTCTTTTCATCGGCGTCGCCTGGCTTGCGCAGCGGACCGGTTATCCATAGTTGCTTTATCTCACGATTCAGAGCTAGCAGGTTCTCGATTTCTTTGATCTGTGCCCGGGAGACGCGTTAGCTACTCCATCATTCCGATGTTGCAGGGAATTGTTGTGAATGTAGATGGAGAACAAAGGATTAGTGCTGTCTGTTAGGAGGTTTGGGAGAGAGCATAGGCCAGGACGATATGAATGAGGAAAATCTGGTGTAAGAGCGATAACGAGGCAGGAAGGTAGATTACGAACCAGGGCAGCCGCTTCGTTGTTCATGGTCATAATGTTTAAGGATGCCTGCGGAATCGCCGCGGCGGTGGGAAGTGGCGCGCAGGCGGCATTTACCATGTTGCGGAATCTTGTGAGGATCGCGGCTATGATCAATTCATGCCGGTCTAGCAGGTTAGACGCGTTAGCGGAAGACATTTTGTGGTGTTGGTCAGGCTCAGTATGCTTGGAAACACGCGACGCAGGCTTCTTGTGATGGTGCGATGCAAAGATCCTACCGAGCTTGTCGACTAAATGCCAGGTTGAATCGGAGGGAGGGGGAACGTCAACGGAGCCAGTTGGGCAATTTATAGTCGGTTTGCTCTTGCCGGCCATGTCATTGAATATCGATTTAAGGTTCAGCTCCAGAAGGGCATTCACTAGGTCTTCCTTGCTCTTGTCTGCTGGGGCGAGGTGCGATAAACAACTCGGACCCGCGCCAGTAGCCTCAATGATAACACCAGTGTCGATCTTAGACGCCCGATGAGAATCGTCAATGTCTTCTCTGCCGCTAGAATCCCCATGACTCCTTTCGTGGGTGTTGGAAGTAGTCGTAGGATTATTAGAGGTGTTATCGCTGCTGATTGCCTGGGTTGCTGGTCCATCGACGCATGCGACAGAGGCTCCCTAGACCCCGCCATAAACCCCAATACCGAGATGCTTCTCTTTACTCTTGTTGGAGATACTCCTGTCGTCACTTCGTTGGGCAGCCATCATGAACGTAGGCGACTAAAATAGAGCGGCTTTTTGTCGTCCGTTTCGTTCGCATCAAGGATGTCGCCGTGTTTAGAAGCAGATATCTCATGATAATTGAAGTTATGAGGTAAAATATACCTGCGCCAACGACCTGATTTCGTTGCCTAGCGACCCATGCAACTGCCCAGAGATTCTTCGTTGTCAAGGACGATGCAGCAGCAATGAGCACAGTCCACAAATCCAACAGCATTGCGGTAGCATTTAATGGTCCTTATCTTTCGGAATCTTGTCGCCTTAGAAGTCTCATCTCTCACTTGAGGCAATCGACTGCATAAACTGAGCCTGCATCTGGGGTCATGACGGGGAGAGTGGTGTTGCCGTACTCACCCAATAGAGTATTCTGCTCCTTTCTATTCATCGTATAGCTTCAACCGCGAAGGTCCCGCCTTCTTCACATCCGACCCTGGAGATAGCTTTTCGAATCTCTAGTTTTAGGTTGCCGGCGAGATATGGATGAGGTTGATTTCTCGAGCCTGTAGAGCCAATCTATCGGCGCCGGGCCGCCTTTGAAGTGTCTCTCAAATCACGTGACCACACCATTTATATGATTTCTTAGACGTTTGTGTATTCTAATGATAACCTACCATCTATCTGGACGACAATAAGATGAAAACAAAAGTCTGTGCCTCGATCGGTATATTGTGTTGCTCCTAAGGGAAATGGGTAATAATACCCGATCGTTGAACGTAACCGACACGGCAGCATTAAGCTTTAATTGGTCAAAGTGAGAGAGATAGCGAGGACAATGATGAATTCAGTCAATTCTACTATATTCTTATAGGCCAGGAACTCGTCGATTTTTAGGCTGTAGTATAGCCGACCCTTATAGTGTCTAGGCGGGCGCTTACCAAAACGCCTTCGCCCCCAACTTATTGATTCCCAAAACATCGGTGACTTTAGTGTGTCTCGTTGGCTGTTAGCTCCTACATGCATACACGGGGTGACACAGAGGAGCATGTACCCTGCAACACAAGGGTCTATTCGGCCAATATAATGTTACATAGGATCAACGTTGACGAACTGTACAGCAAGTCAAGTCTGACCCTGAGCGGCTGAAGAAAGCCTTCCCCTATTATAGACAACAATCCTTAACGGTTTACCGCTATTCGATTTTAATGATGAAAGTGTTGCGACTAAGCCTGAGCTATTTGCCAATGTTAAGCATTATCTGTGTTTTCGCATGCAATTGAACGTTTAATCGTTACTGGCGGCGTGAAGATCCGTCCAAATGGCGGAATCAGCTCTGACTCGTCTGATCGTTTGTGTAGATGAGTCCGAATATACTGAAGATGGAATTTTAGGTGCGCAAACCCTCTGCGCGGGTACGAGAGAGATTAAACTGACAATCAAAGGACATGGCAATGCCAGCAACGTCTTCAGGTTGAAAGCCCTGATCTCTACAGGGCCAACGACAGACCATCAGAGTCGCTATGTCAATCAAAAAGTGTGCTACTATCAAGCAGCTGCAGACGCTAGTCAGTGGAGGCGAATGAACAATCGCTCGTCTGCTTTAGTAGACCGCCAAATCAAGCAGATTGTCGAAGACGTTTGCCGGGATTTGGAAGGACACCAAGCCGAGGTCTTTCTATATGGCTCTGGCCGAGGCGCTTACATCATCCAAGCAGTCGCATCGCTACTACATACCCTGGGTCGTCCAAAGTCTATGGTCGACTTCGATCTGCTTTATGAGAAGGCTTTAGACTTGAATAAAGCTTTTCAAAAGGACGACAGTCTAAATGGGAATAGATTGAAGGCTTACATCGAAGCTCGCTGCGACGACCCTCCGAAAATTCGGTTTCTAGGGGTGTTTGATACCTTGAAGACGACAGTGGAAAAGTACGAATACACGCCTTCATTCGTGTCCTCCATTCAACATTTTCGGCATGCACTCGCTTTCAATGATACTCACACGACGCCTTTCACCCTTGCGACGCCGGGAGACAAGGAGCTGGGTGTGCGATCATTCATCCAGGCTTGGTTCATAGGTAGCCACCGCGACATCTGCGGCGGTTCCGAGCACGATGGTCTCTCATTATTCCCACTTCAGTGGATGATATTAGAGAGCATGCGAGCAGGTCTCGTTTTTCAGCCAAATTCGGATAACGGCGGTTTTTCAATCACTTTCCCACAGTTCGCTGGGTCGCCGCCCACCTTGGAGTCCGAGGAGAAAGCGCAGTGGCGCTTGAGATATACTAATGACATCGAGATCACCATGTTCGACTTGCAAAGCGTGCACGGAGAAGCTAGTAAAGATGGGCTCGACCATTCGATCCGTCTCGGCGCAAAAGGATTTGGAAGCAAGCGGAAAATATTCAATACCGACATGACACTCATCGGATGGTCCGCGACGCGCCCTCATGGAAGCATCATCCATCCGTCAGTTTTCATGATGCTTGACAGAAACCCTCGATATTACGATCGAGGTATCTTCAAATCAAAGAAGCGGGAGTTAACCGATTTCCAAGAACGATGCCTTGATGACCAAGGCGAAATGCAACCCTGGCTCGAGGGCTCTTCATTACAAGCAAGTGGAGTGAAAGCGTTTCGCATTCTGGTCTGTGGTAAGACAGGTGTCGGCAAGTCCACGCTAATCAACAAAGTGTTTGGGGTCGAAATGACAGAAGAGTCAACATCTTACGCGCAAGGCACGCACGATATCAACAAAGCTTTCGAGTCGCCCAATCACCCCGGACTTCTGGTCCATGATTCCCGGGGCTGGCAAGCTGGTAGCGATTCAGAGCTCGACCTCATTGCTAAGTTTCTCCGGCATCGCGCTTTTCAAAGAACCCAGCCGAAGCCCTCCACATCATATGGTATGTAAACACCTTAATAAGGCTGGTATATCCGCTAAAAAGTGGTAGGTTCTGCGTGGACGCCGATGTTAGTCGCATTGAAGAAGCAGATAAACGTACTTTACAGACAATAGCCAAGCACTCGAGCGATGTACCAGTTTTCGTTATCGGAACTAAGAAAGACAAACTTATCGCTATCCACAAAATGCAACTGCTAGATAAATATATGGAAAGAACTGATAATTATAAGGAAGCAAGTCGTTTGGCGTACTTGGAAGCTAATGAAGCTGCGGAGAAACAGTTTATGGAGCTGCAAGATGAGCTGTCTCGTATCAATAACTACAAACTTGATGGGCACTGTTGCCTATCGAAGGGTAGGCGTGGTCCATCGATGGCATTATCCAATTCGTATTGTGCTAACTTTCTCTTAGATGATGACAAAGAAATTCGCAAACTACTCAGCGACAGTCTGGACGTCATTACTGATGATCGTGTGCGTGTATTCTGTGTAGCTGCCCAGGTAGTTGATGTCGAACAGAAGAGTAAGACTTCTGAAGCTCTCTTTCCGCTTTGGACATGCAATGACCAAGCCGGTGACTTTCGTGCCCCGTGCACTCTTCAAATCACCTAATTTCCTTCGCTAAATAGTTGCTGACTCTAGTTTCTTGTAGTTGATCAAGCCGTCACAGAGGTCATGCGACTAGCGACTCATGCGGCTCGAACAGCCATGGGTAAGCAATTCTCGGAACCATTTCCTTTTTGTTTAGGCAACTTTCAGAGCACGATATTTCTTTTTTAGGCCAAGAAAGTGTTTGGAACCTCCTGAAACACTCATCGACAACGCTCCAAATGGCGATAACTGACTCCGAAGGTTGCAGTACCCTTTCCAGGCGCGAGTTTAATCGGTACGCCTACCGTTTCCCGTATCCTAGTCGAGCAAGTCCTCCAATGCTTCGGGTTTCCAAAAGCAAAGCCAGAGGCCGTCGAGAGGATCATGTCAGAGGTCGTGATGAAACATCTAAAAAGCTTCATGAAGGTTTCGCTTCCTCAATTTGCGATATTTACCGCAGCTAGCATAGCAGGCGGGCCAATTGGGATCGGCGCTGTTATAGGAATCGTGGGAAACATCCTTTCGGTACCGCCAGCAGCCAGAATGCTTTTCAAATGCGCATGTGACATAATTCTCATCTTAGAAAGAGCCTTTCGCTATCAGGGCAAATACGTTTCAGTAAAGCAGATCGAAGATGCAGCGGTGTACTACACGACTGAGACAACGAAAACGTTTTCTGGAAAAGGGGTGTTGTTACAAGAACACGTCCATGCCGAGATCGAGCGATTAATACCACTGAAGAATTACCGTTTAGGTTTCAAGTTTGGGAAGTTAAGGGAAGGCTTGCAAGATATCATCTATATGAACCGATATGATATGTCGGATGTCAAAAGATCTCTCAGCGCGAACGACTCAGATCAAGCGCTTGCTAAAAAGCATGAGCCACCAGCGATAAATATAGAAGATAAAGCGTTGGTATCGGACGTGTTGAAGAATATTAAGAATACCCTTGCCACTCCGCAGGTTAGTGAGTTGGATTCAACAGCAATACCGGCAGAGCTTGAGGGGACATCTGTACGCGACCCACAAGACATCACAGAGTTAGAAGGGGACTATCACCTCCCAGAACAGATACATCCCGACTTCATCTCATCCAGAAGTGCGGCATCATCACCAATTGTGTCGTTAAGAGGTACTCTATCCAGTCCTACAACGACCGTCAATAACATGGATCCTGTCGGGCCGCCAAGGACGCTGAAGAGTAACAAGAGTAAATCGTCAGGGAACCTGTTGAAAAAATCGATTGGAATGCTTAGATCTAAGAAATAAAGCATCGGATGTGGGATATTGCCAGCATGGGCTCACAGCTGAGCTGTACAGTAGGTAATGGAGACAAGGAAAGAGCATAGGACGAAAGGACGGATTATTCGGTACCTTGTAACCAAATATATGATCTATTAATCAGAATCATGCGGATAACAGGCTACCACGCTAGAAGTTCAGCTTCATAGTTGAGGAACAAAGCCAGCTCGTAGAGGAAATATGTTAGGGAAATCTTGGTACGACTGTTCTACCCATACACGAAGGTGATCAGATCGCCACTCTCGCTACCTAGCCGGCTCATTCTTGCATTTCATAGGAGCAGATCAATACATCGCAACGATAGCGGCCACTCATAGCTAAAACGTTTGAAATCAGCTTAGATATATCGGCGGGCAATGCAATTAGATTAGCAACTTACCACTAGGACTTGATCTAGGTCAAATCTACCACCGCAGCTAAGTTGGGGAATCTGGGAGTAGTTCTGCGCCAGTTCCTCTCGAGTATTTTGGAGAATCTAAGATAGAACAAATCAGTAACGACGTTCCCTCTAAGCGGCGCTCGCTTTGCGCATACGTTGATATAGGATTGTTCGGGATTTTCCCTCATCGTCCTCACAAACGCCCAAGACATTGCTCCAGTTGCGGCCCCTGCAATAGACGTGTCCGCGGAAGTCTGATTATCAGCACACCCCGAGAACATCCAGACGTCCTTTCCCTCGGTCTCCCAGTGTTCTTCGAAATTCTCTGCCGCCAGCCCGTCCTCATCGGCCTCCTGATCTCGACGGTGGTGCAGTCCATTGAAAAAGTCAGTGGCACCGCCAAGTAACATTTTGGCGTCGTCGAATTTGGACATCGAGAAGCCGCCTTCGAGAAGTTCTTCGGCCGACCTAATGAGATTGATTCCCTGTTTGATCGTATCCACTAAGTTCACATTGCCTTCGGCATCAGGGCGGTACACGTAAGGAAGTTCGCAGGCCGAACCTGAATGACAGCAATCGAACAAAATGGTCAGTCGACACTCCGGGTTCATCGGCGAAACAATAGCTCTGTGCAACTAATGTTGAAACAGTCAATGCTTATTCAGAGATACACCATCAATTCTCACATTCTCGCTGGTGATTTGACCATTTTCTCGAAAATCGACAGGGCAAATAGTATCGTCGAATCTGCGAGGGTCAGCTTTGAGTCGTCCAAAGACAGTCATCACTATCCGCTACTCACCCGGACGGCCTATCGCCATCATCGTTTCTCACTTGGCCTGGGCGGACGTGTTAGAAGGACAAGTGTGACGACGACGAGGAGACAACTAATAGACCAACTTCCGTGTCCGGAATAACTCAGCCAAAGCAGATCGCCCGGCCGGTTCCGTGTCACCAGCCAATTAATAGCAGCGAGGATGTTGGCACCAGTTGGATAGAAGGCTGTCCCCTCATTTTCAGGATTATCGGTCATGACGACCATGTCGTGCTCATTTGGAGAGAACCCCCGATCGTTAACAAGGAACTCCTGGACATTTGCGCCATCATTGATGCATCCCTGCAGCTCGTGCTCTGTGCCAAAATAGTTGATACCAATGATTAGAGCCTTTTTGCGAGCCATAATGACCTAAGAACTGCTAAATAGGGTAGGTATGTGTTATTCGCAAGAAGAGCATTGGGTATCAAGAAGTCAACCATTGGAACCCCCCCTGAGACATTGTTTGAGATCCACTACGGGACGCCCCGTTCAGACCCTGTAGGCCGTTAAAACACACTAAACGCGACCTGCCCCGCATGACGTTGATGGAACCAAACTGTCGGAACTGAAGCTACACCAATTGACTGGGGTTTAGGGGAGAGCGAAACCCTACAACATCTCGGCGGTGGTCTTAACTTCACCAGTCCGAGTGGATGAAATAAAGCTTTCTTGCAGAAGTAGAAATGCGACCAACGAACAGCTAATTGCGAAGTGATGACAACCGATACGAAGGAACGGAGGTGTCTCTCGGTGTATAATACAGTTTCCGAACTCAACGTAGCAGTGCAACAACTTGAGCAGCAGATTCGGCGTCTGATCTGATCATAATGTAGCCAGTAATAAAGATATTACGGAGACCGTTTCGTATTAGTTGAATCAGAATATATTCGTAACACCATGACGCATATGAAGGTGCGAGCAATCTCCCAGTCAATTGCTCAAAACAACCTCTCTATAAGGGGAATCGAGATAATGAAGGTATCAGACGTCCATGGCTATAACTAGCACGGCCCGGATCATGATCGACAATTACTCAGTCGATGTACGACCGAGTTTCATTTAGCTGTACAGCGAAGAACAAGCCTTTTTGGTAGGAAAAGACTTAATAGTATGATGTATGTGCCACTTTGTAGAGCACCACACGCTGCCTCATACCAAACCTCGAGATAGAGTTAAGGATATTCGGCATTGTAGAACAATTCACACCTCATCGTATATCTCCCAGGACACAGGATATACCTATTTAAAAACTCCTCCATATTCGCCTCCTCTTCCCCCTCGCCCATTTTTGATAACCTCACGAAAATAATCCCTACTCTTCACGTCCTTCGGATACACGCTCTACTTACAATGTATCTTTCAATCATCCTTCCATTCTTCCTCTTTCCAGCTGCAAGCCCGTCGCAAGTACCGAATTTCTGGCTCACATATATGAAGCTGGACTGCTATGACGAGCCCTACCTCCACCAGGCAGGAGGCGTGTTCACGACACCGTCGGGGGACCCGAGCTGGGCATGCGACGACGCGACGTACAACTCGGATATATGGGAGAACAGGGACGACGTGAGCGGCGATAAACTCGGAATGCGCTGCGATCCGAGCAACGACGTCGGGTTCCCGCTATATCGGGATCCGCTCGAGGTCGTCGAGTTCAATACGGGGAAATTCTGGGCTGGCCATCAGAGTACTCATTCTTTTTTTTTCTGTTGTCATACTTTGAAAAACTCGCAGGGAAAACGATATAATGTGGAATAGACGGTTCTATTGGCTCGAAAGGATTGACTTCTCTGACCTAACATCCTCACAGCTGTCTACTCGGATCGTGATTATGGTCTGTATGATCTAGACGGCCGCAAGACGGCGCAATGTCACGGTAAGTAGGCCGCATTTATCGTTTCTTATTCAAAGTTCAGGTACCGATTTGCTTATCCCATCCTTGTCGACGGACGAGATGACAAACTTTATACTCCCCGGCATGGGCCTGCGAGTTAATGTCTCTTAAACAAGCCTCCCTATAATAGATCGAATGCGATGTAGCAAGCTAACGTGAAAATAGTCAATCGATCCATCGTGATTGATTTGGAATGCGAGTTTGATGGAAGATCTTACATCATAAAAGGCTCGACAATGTTCTCTTGCGAAGTTCTTGTCCAGCAGACGAGTCATTGGCATTCCTAAACAGGGGCGCGAGAAAGAGAATGAATTTGTGGTTTGTTCTTTTCTGAGTATGTAGGAGGCTTAGAGTAAACGCATACTACTCGTCTATGGGTGAGAGTATCTTGAAATCATAGCAGCTCGATCCCTTCCAATGTGGGTTACGTGGGCTATGAATTGAAACTGCCTCTGTCATCTGCAAGGCATAGAGGAGTACTCCTACAGATCCAGATGATACAACGCATTCCATTGTTTTCATAATACCAACCCAGACTTTGTGGAGCGCCAATTTATCGAATCGTGCTATAAGACGTTCACTTATATCGGAACAACCATCATTGGAAACAAAGCAATAATATGAGTCATTAGAACAAGAATCAATTCGTGATGATGGACGATACCAGTCCACCTATGCTGCCAAGACCCTCCCTCTATTGAAGTCACACACGTTCGTATCGTCAACAATTATAGTACAAGGACGGCAGCCGTTCCGTCCAGCCGATGAGATGAGACTTCCTTTCCGTCCGATTTCGTCAGTCTTGAAAATATAACTACACAAACATCGAGCCAAATGGGCTTCGGCTATTGTGTATACAAGCCCACGAGGAGGAGTATGTTGGGAATAGTGAGGATGCTTTTGCGTTCAGCATGTATTAGGTAGGAGATGTGATTGCAAAGCGCATATGCCGCAGGTTTTCCTCGGGTGTTATCATGCGTAAGCCTAGCGGGCGCGGCATGAGGGAATGTTTTCGGATAATATTCTGGACAAAGCTCGTTTACAGAGCAGCCTTGACCTCCTGACCAAGCGCAGCGCCAACTTGCTGCGCTGTCGAAGAGCCTTCCTGGCCCCCGGAGCCGGCGGTAAGAAGCTATAGAAGTGTGGTCAGATATAATTGTTGTAGGTCTCCAGAAGCAGTAGTAGGGCTTACATCTCCACCCATCTCACGCATCTTCATCTCTTTTTCCATCTCGAGCACTTGCTGCTCTTCAGCCCAGGCCAGCGCCCATGGGATGCCCAGCAGTAAGGCCGAACTGCTGATGACCCATAACGACTTGCCACCAAATGAAAGGGCCGACTTGATGGCATTGGTGGTTGCCGAGACTGTGTTGTTAATGTAACCGCGTGTCTGTGGAGGTACTATGTCGCGCAGAGCGTACATGCGCTCAACGAATGTCTCGTCGCGGGGATCATACTCGGACTCTTCAGAGATCTCGGAGTCTACAGGAAACAGAGGACGTTAGCAACCTATGTGTGAGTGCGAGTGCGGGTGTGAGTGTGAGTGTGAGTGCGGGTGCAAAAGATCTACGATCTATAGAGCTCCGACGTCAAGAAAATAGGCGGGCATTAGGATGACGTACCAGTGTCTGTGTAGTCGCCATCGTCTTCCTCGGGACCAGCCTGGCCCTCTTGAAAATGCTCGTCGACGATTTCTTGAAGCTGGACCATTGTGGCTACGTAGAGTGTTGGTCTGGTTGATGGAAGTGTTGCTGTGCCCGAGGTTGAAAAATGGCGATGCGACAGAGTTGTGGGAATGGTGCTATTGGAGTTCTGGAGCGGTCGCAAAGTAGACGTCTCAAAAAAATCATCGAGCCCCATCTCCATCCATCCTGTTAGTGGAGATGTCTTATCGAGGCATGGTTAGGTCTTTCAACCAATGTGGCTCGTGCGTCTGCTCAGGTTGCACCGCCCCAACTGAATACTCTCGTTAGGTACCTACTTACATCACTTACCGTGCTATGGTGATTGTCACGTACTGTGTGCTACTGCTACTGTAACGTCTCCAACAGGAGTGAACGCAAGTGACCAGGTCTGCGTGCATATTCATTTTCGTCACCGCATTAACAATTTAGCTGGCAGTTCTTTATAATAAGTATTTCCATTGTCTAAATCCCGCTTTTGCTTTCCTTTACTACACCAACATACATATAGGACGGTTCCAGCTTCAACCATCTAATTTGAGTCTTTCGCTAGCGCTATATGAATTGATTATCTGAGCGTACTTTCGTAACAACAGTATGGTATCCTGAAATATAGAAAGCAGTTTAAGCCCTTTTCGCTGGACCCTCAGCAAACCTAATGCCTCGTCTTTCAGGCGGAACTCTTGGTGTGTCGTCATCGTCGCTGTCGCTCTCCTCGGAAGAGGGGCCCGTAACTCCTAATGCCGCTTCTCTCCTACGCCTCTCCGCAGGTGTTTCACCATTGTCGTCATCTTGCACACTGGCAAATGCTGCCAGCCGACGTCGACGTTCTGCGGCAGTCTCCGGGGGTTCGGTGCTCGCCACGTTTTCGTCATCTTTCGGTCCACTTCGACCACGAACAGGAGATTCGGGCCGAGCGGGAGACTTACTCGCAGCACGAGTGCTGTCGCTGGCTTGCGTGACGCTGACGAGCGGATTGACATGATCTGGGCTGTTCGTCTGTCCGGGTGCTGTTTGAGGCTCTGCTTTAGAAGTGTCGGCCGCATCTTGCGGACCTGTCAAGTTGTTCGGCACTTCTCGATTAGAACGTTCAAGTTTCTGAATCTCTTTGAGGAAGTCATCTTTCGTCATCCGTCTACCAGCGCCGCTGATGGTGAATCGGATTCCGCGATCCTCGTCCTCATTCTGATTGGGAGCTTCCGTATTACCACCCTTCTTTCTCTGCTCAGCATATCGTGATCGACCAAACCCAGTCCATCCAACGGCAGACGGCCGCTTGACTGGACCAGCTCTTGGTTCTGTCGCCGTCGTTGATTCACCTTGGGATGATTCCGCAGGTACTGATTCCTTGTCCCCTGGCTTTACCAGTCCACTTATACCCATGTATTTCAAGCTCGTAGCGACATAGTCTTTGCCGTCGCCCCGCTGGGCAGGAAGATCGTACTTCTTAACCACTTCGCCATGTTCGTCTTCAACAATGATCTGCCAAAAGAATTAGCCCTCTATATTCTATGTCAGCAAGATACATATTGCTTACTGTGTTGCCGAATTGGTAGGCCCTTGCTGGTGCGTGTTTGCGCTCCTCCTTTGGTTTATCTTTTCGCTTCTGAGCCTCTTCATCACGCCACCTGGCAAAACTCTTCTTGAACGAGTCTACCGTCCAGCCGGGCTTCTGTACCTCTTCTTTAGCCTTCTCTTTTAGTGCTTCTGGACTAGGCAAAGTTGTATGATGCTTCGTCGGTTCGACGGCTACGACCTGTCCTTCCTCATCTTCAATTACAATATGGTCCCCCTCATCATACACCTCAAATTTTGGTTGTTCTCCATCTTTATGTTCCTCTTCGGGCGTGGATCCTTCTGACTTTTCACGGCTGATTTCCGGCACGGCTCCTTCAGGAAGACTTGGGGAGCTGCTTCGGCCGGTAGAAAAGGGTTCGGCTTTCTCGACATCTGGAGAAGGCGACAACGGCTCGGCCTGATCGCTTGCACTTCTCCTTTGGGGGAAAATAGCCGACTGGGAAACCGGTCCACCTGGACCGATGCCATCATCCCACTTCTTTCTACGCCGTCGACTGACTAGAGATGATGCACGACTCCCGGCTCGACTTGGATTTTCTTCCTCACGCTGGCGCCGCAAGAATTGTCCTGCAATGCCGGTTGGCGGGAGAGTCCCCGGCGGGAATGTTGGCGACTTCAGATCATCATAGTCGGTGTCCGACATGGTTCGCGCCTGTGATCGAGATTGTGATGAGATACGAGGCAAGCGGCTCATCCAAGCGGGACCGTCTTCTGGCGCAGTAGTGTACGACAAGGTTAAGGACAGAGTATTGATACGCTTCCCAAGCGTGAAGACCGCTATCGACGAGCCGTGGACGAGAATGGATGAGATAACCATGAACGTAACGATCGGCCAGACTAACAGAATGACTTGGTAATTCTCTGTTCCCTCTGGTGGGATCGATGCGAGAGGTATCGTATGTTCCGTCTCCAGTTCAGCGCGGGCGAGGATCGCCACAAAGATAGCCCCTACGCCAATAGGACCAAAGTGGCCAGCGAAGAGAGCCTCACGCCAAGTTTTTACGTCCGGGATTATTGGCTTTAATAGCAGCATGATCGGAATGCGACGAAACAGGATGACGAAGATTGACATAACCACTAACCTCCAGGCGGACAAGCCTATATCAAAGTTGTTGTACATCTCCCAGGGGATGATTGTACCCAGATAGACGAAATAAGCCAGATTGATCAGCAAGTCAATAACGTTGGAGACGTGGGACTCCTCCGTCTTCTCATGGAACCAGCCGTCATTGGAAAATCCAACACCAGCCGCAAACCCAACAAGTAGATCATCGACACCTAATATGCTACCTGAGCCAGCACAAAAGAGGGCCAGGACGAAGTAAAATACTAAGAAGCTTTCACGGTCGATGAGATCGTGCCTTTCTGCGTATTTGATGCCATGCCGGGCGATATATCCAATGATAAATCCGTAGAAGGCACCAAAGATGCATTCATAAATAATGGTATAAACGAACCAGTGAAACGTGGTCTCTCGGGCACCTAAGTGGTCTTGGATTAGATAGAGGGCCAGGTACACAAACGGGAAGGCCATGCCATCGTTACAACCAGACTCAGCCGAGAGCAGGTCTCTCAGATGCTTAGGGACTCGCTTTGCGAATTTTCCCTTACCAACGACAGACGAAGCGAGAACAGGATCAGTAGCTGTCACACAGGCAGCCACGGTAAGACTCTCCAAGAAATTGAGGGGGAATAGCCACCATACGATGAGACTCGTGATGAGCCAGCCAAAGGTCATGACTGGCAAGAGCAGGAAGACCACGGATTTCCAGTGTTTCTCCATGTAATACTTTGGCAATTCGACACCGACGGCAAAGCATTGCACAACCAGAACAATTCGGGAGAACTCGAGCGTGATTTCGTCGGTGTTTCCCCAACTGTTGGGGTCGATAAGATTGGCGGCATGAGGTCCAAAGATTACTCCAACCAAGGTCGCGACAGTTGCTTCACCGATGTAGAGGCGTTCCTTGATGACAGACGAACACAGCATGAATAGTGAGGTGAAGCCGCCGAGGATAATGTACACCAAGTGCGGCTTCGTGATAGATAAGTGATCCCACGCCATCTTGACCACGAGGGATCACCTATTAGGTTGCAAATCTTGATGCCGAGACAGGACAATGCGCCTTTAGCGAGGCCGCTGGCTGGAGTCGAGTCTGAATCGAATTTCTCCCGCTGAGAAGGGCAATGTTTTGTGCCCAAGCACAGCTTGCAGCCCCCAAGACTATGGGCACGCCGGACGGAGGGCGAGATCGTAATGCATTCAGGGCCTTGGTAGTAGGGATTCGCCTATGGACAGCATAGATGGAGAATGAGCGTTGTATAGCTGTTAGGCACAGGTGATATGGTACGTATGCTCGTAAACAGATGGAGGATATTGGCGATAAACTCTATAGCATGAGTGAGTAATCAAGCATATGACGTTGGGGCTGTCTCGTTGTTCTGGTGATGAGTCGAGTGGGGAAAGTATGAGTGAAGAAAGTTAAAAGTTCAAGAATGAGAGAAAACTGGGGAATATGTTCAGATATGTAGTTGAAGGGAAGGGCGAGTTGGTATCATGCGAGGTCGAGGTTTTGACAAGGACTCTTCGATCAATCGACTTCAGTCAGTTACGTCCGTCCATTGGCGATCAGCCTGGGCAAGCCGTCATCTGTAGCTGTAGCTACAGGTAGCTAGCCACACTAGGAAGCACCTAGTAAACCACCTACACTACCCCTAACGGTAGGTAGTGTGCAACTTTGCGGATCTTGAGTGGAAATCATGACAGGGTCTACCCGCCCAAGTCTAGATGTCCTTTGATTTTGAGTTTGCCACTAATGCCGGGGTATGCTGGATTATACTGGGCGTACTGGGCATACTCGCCCGGCCTTTGCTGTTTATAGCGGCTTTGCGCCGTCTTTGAAGTCTTCAGCGACAATTTTTGGTGGGGTATGCGGTGGAGTTCTGGGCTTGCCTGCTACCTAATGTCAAATACGAGTAAAGTCAGGCGTACCCATAAGGTCATGGACAAGTACCGACGCCGCTTTAAGAGAGTTCCGGGAATTGATCGTTTTCTGACTACCTCTTGCATACTGATTGGCCAATGAGACGAGAACGCTGGAGGCTCAATTGCGAGGCCATTCTTCTCCAACACCAACACGGGATACAGTTCCTATATCAACCGCATCGATAAGTTGGCGAACCTAGAAATACCGAACGGAGCTTATAGACTAGGTAGTCCTGCCAGATAAGATTGATGACTCCAAAGAGATGAATGGCCACCTAAAGTTCAATGCTAATGAGCTGGGTAGCTAGTCATGTAAATTAACATGATAGAAGTAACAACGATATCCCATGCCTTATACGTGTACAATTTGCTATGGCTACCCAATATTACACTTCTTCTGTACACACGCATTGGACAAGGTTGATGGTATGAATTACAAATCACATTCCACACTTTAAATGTATCGAAATTACTAAGACAAGGTGCTTGGGAAACGCAAAGATAATCTAATATTCGAAAGTGACCTATCACTCCCATAGATTTTAACAACAACATAATTTGTTTCTTGTTTAGACTAGGATTGCACTTATCTGGCAATTCACCATGATATACATCATACAAAAGTAATATATAGCCGGAGTGAGCTGTATTAGTCTATTAGCTACCTGCCTCGGATCTTGAATATACAGCACATCCAAGTCTGAGGGTCAAAAAGCGGCGATGATGAGCTAAGCTCCATCCGTCGAATCTAAGAACCGAGAATACTTGGGTAGTACCTCTTACAGTCCCACATTATACTTTTCATGCAACATGCAAAAGTATCGTGCTCCAATTGCCGATAGGCAATCCCAAATCTTCTACAATTGACGGATTGATTGATTGATACGCACCCCAATAGCAGTAATAAGACTTTGGAGACTAGAAGATAAATCCCACCTTGATTACTGAGAAGAATGGGTTATCATGAGGATGACGACTGAGCAACGGCGCAACGGAGGGTGACAGTCGGAATCGCCAATGGACTCGCTAAGAACGGCAAACCGGCAAGATGGAGAGAGCGCCATCGCTTCTCGCTTTATTTTTTCATTTTTATCTTTTCTTTCCATTTTTTTCCCCGACCCAGCACTCTGCGCTCGACCCTCGCTTTCTACCAGGATCTCTTGGTCTTGGCCGACTCTTCCATGCACCCATCACATTACGTCAATTTGCTTCGCCAACATGGTGGGTACGGTGGGGTGGTATCTCTGCGTGTGTTATCTCTTGTGGCTGTTGGTTTCCTTGATCATTCTCAGTCGGTGTTCTTGGCCGTGCGATCCTTTGTAGCATGACGACTTCTCATTGGTCAAGACTTATTCATGCCATCGCCACGGGATAGCGGAGCAGGGGAGTCGGGCACGGACAATCGGACTTTCGGCGCACGTACGAAGGGAATTTCTAAGGTGACTAAGAGTGAGAGCCTCAACCTTAATTTGCACATCTAAGGCCATTATTATTCCAAGGTTCCTTTTAGGTATCGATCATACTGTATGGTAGAGACTATATATGGTAATGACAATCGTCCGCTGTGCAATACTCTCAGTAGGACGTGTTGAACTGCTGGTATCCCACATCCCTGGAGAGTTCGAGCTACGGCGAAGTTGACACGCCGTCCCTGAACCACACCGCTTCCCCGACTCGTTCGCCGGCTCCGGCCTGTTTCGCCGTGGTGCACGTGGGGGTTCCCATGGGTTTCACGCTGGTCTACCAGTCACGCAACGAACACACGAGTAAATGCCTAGGCTTATTGAGGTCACGAGGCCCGTTCGACGTCTGGCACACTGCAACATGCACGCTACAGCCGCGGCCCACCCCCGGTCATGACCCGGTTACCATTGCTGACTGCAGTCTTGTGTGAAAAATTGGCTTGTCCCTGCGATCGTAATTTGGGTTATGGTACAAGTTGCATGGTACAAGTTGTGGAAGCCCAATCTTCCCACGTTTTGATTACTTCCTTCACCCAACCGACATAAGCATCCGTACCGCCGATGGCGGCGTCTACAGTAGATTCACGTAATCGACAATAGATTTCTCCTCAATTGCATTCATTCTCAATATAATTTGCCAAGCCTGTAGCAGTGGCATATAGCCTTGCATCGATTCATCTTCGGTGTTTATTGATTGGTGTGCAGAATGCGTCTCTATTCCACATACGCGCCGTTAGCTCCATCGTTTTCGTCGTTAAAGAAGGCTTGATGCGACGATAAACACCTCGGATCTTTAGCCCCATGCTCGATGCCGGGCTGAAACGTCAGTTTCTTAGGGTCTAGTATCGATAGTATCACCAACCCATAAGCTAGCAGCCTTCTTGGTCTTGGTGCCCAAAGCCTAAGCGCTCTTAGACCTTCGCACTCTTTGCACGAGGCGATGCTAAAAACGCCAGCCGAGCTAAGGCATTCTTCTCACAAGAGCGGCGTCTTTTCTCCGCTAAATCGGATCAAGGACATCTAATCACCGCTATGTGCGCGTAATATGATCCAATCACTAATCCCAAGGATCGCGTCATATCGAAAAGCGAGAAAAGTTCTGGCAGAACAGTCTCTCAAGGTACACGTTTGTAACACAGAAAGCGATCCGAGTCCAAGGGGAAAGTGGCAAGCGAGTGATGACATCTAGATGAACCTAGAGTGGAAGCACGCAGCGCTTAGAGATACGCAATGCGGGGTATCGCGTGTATCAGCGTTATGTCTTAGTCGTTATCGAATGGCTATCTTTGGAGTTGTAGCTCCGGCAAGCTGACGATGCTGGTGGCTAGTGAGCTTAGATCCTCCAGGCACCCATTTTCGGAAGCATTGAAACCAACGTTTGTCGTTGTCTCTTAGCAGGCGACCCAATCAAGAAAACTTTCTCGCTTGAAGCCTCGAAAAAGTGTATCTCGGCTACAACGCTGTCCTTGGAAGTCAACATATTGGACCTCATTAAGGAGATCAAATCGTATGGTTATGCCTTTATCTCTCATGCTAGCCATCTCGTAACAATAATACCTAAAAGAAATCAAAAGAAATTCAAGTTTCAGAACAACAATGCGGGAGAAACATTTATTTCTTATGTTAATATTCCTACGAATTCTACTAGAATACTATTCACGTAACTAATAGGCTTTAATCGCCAGGAAGTGCGTTTACTGGGCTATTCAAATATTTAATTAATCCCAATTGATCACAGGAGCTTCCAGCAAACCGGGGAGAGCATTTAAACTTAGACAAGACATAGCTAGCCCGAGTTAAAATATGAAAATTGGCTATTAGGAAAAGAACAATTAGTCTAAGCCCGTATAAGTCCATGAGATATACGGAATCAACAAAAGACCCGTTTTCGTCTTGTCCTCCAAGGGAGTTTTAGTGCAATCAACACTAAGGAATTGAGTACTATATTTCCAATTTAAACATTCGCGCCGAGGATAGGAACATGACCAGTGAATGGCCGAAAAGGTTCGATCTATGGACATGTGTCAGTTTACCGGCGGGAGGTAATGTCTTCTATGCAGAATTACGCGACAACTTGCGAGCCTAAAGTATCTGTGTGGTAGCATAGCCTTGTTCTCAAGTAGCTGTGGAATACCCAAGCAAAGCGTTAGATCATCGTCAAGGCGTAAGAGACTCGCTTCTAACGTCGTCCTTCTGCGTCAAAATAAGACAACCTAGACGAATAGATCTCGTGCGGGGGGCATGATGCGATATTCCCAGATTGATTATACTAAGATTTATGGATCTCATACATCATTGGACTACCGTATCACGTATGCGGACCGGCCCGGCGACGCTGCGGCCGTGGACAGCATAACTGGAGGACATCGATCGTGTTATTGTGGCACTACGGAATGCAATGAGCCTATCCCACGTGCAACACGTACCTATTCCCATTGGTAGTCCCGGGCCTGGACTACTTATTACGGCCCATGTTTGAACTTCCTCAATCATCATTCGCGTTCCTAAATAGGAGAGGAGTGGTTATCGCGCAGTACCGCACGAATCGGCTAATAGCGGACGGCACCGTTTCATTCCAACTAGGCACCAAATGTGGTCGCGGAAGCTTCTCTCACAATATTGGCCTTAGCGAGCTGCATCCACCCTGCCGAGTGTTGTCGTTAGCTAGATTGACAGCCTGTAACCGAAAATCTTTAGCATTGATTATCTATACTGCAGGTACCATACCACACTGTTACAACGTCAGGGCCAGTGGCCCGGCTCCTGTTCAAGCTGCTGAAATTGCCATGTAACGGCCCTGCGATATGAAGGGTGACCATTCCCGAAATAGTTCCTGTCAGACGCTGAAGTTCAGTTCGGGTGGTAGCTATGACAGCGAGCAAGACGGTCAGCGTCTACGATATCAATTATGGCGATATGTTAGTATCACATTCATGCATTCTATGGCCACGTAACTACCCGACAGCGCGATTTATGTCATCTTCTCGCGTATTGGGATTTACCATAGATTAGTAACGACAACGCGCAGTCTGCGGGGAGGACTCTTCTCCGCCAAGATCAAGGCGGTGAACCTGGTGTTACCGACGAAGGACGTTATTACTGTATCTGTCCTTAGCAGATTGTTTGAAACTTCATACAAAGTGATATTAAGGACCTCTGGGCAAAAGGAGATGGTGAATTAGAAATGATAGAGTAGCACGAAGGTTACCATCTTCTGACGTGTTGAACACAAGCAGACCGCCGAGCCCAAAAATAGGTATTGCCGCCATTAGCTTAGAGAAGTTCGTAATGGCGCGAGGTTTATTTGACTGAACCCGTCCGGACGCAGAGCCTGGTTGTATGATGCAACTAGGGTGAAACTGCTACGATCTGCAGCTGATTCTCATTTACAGCATCAGCACTCTATCCAGATCTCATTCCTGGTAAAGGGCAAGTTGGGTACTTCACGTGGGGGTCCATGTTACTTTCTATGATCATTGCGTCAACAGATATTGGCGCCGATAACTGATGAATCTGCACATTGATGCGTCAGTTGGATATCGGGCACCTTTGCATCACGATAAGATTCCATGTCGGATGCGAAGCTGTCTGTATATTGTATGAAGGCGAGAAGTAAGGCGTACCAAGGGGTTGAAACTCACGTGGTAAATGATAGAACCTAAGCAGTGCAAATAATAGCATCATCCCCGCAGATCTACCTTGATGGAATGCGAGTCACGAGTTGTCGTAGGGTATACATACAGCAATACCTTAAGCGAAAGTCGGTGATATATGATAATTTGAGCCTGCCGCGGTATGCCCTGAAGAGCTTCCTGTTGGCAGTGTCGCATCTAGGAGGCGTAAAGGGGGTCTCGTGGGTTGTACAGCATTATGCAGCACTTATAACGCTGTAACGCTAACGAGATTATACTTGAAATGATTGATCGCGCAGATTGAACATACATTGATGATGGTAACTGCTCCTGGATATGGGGACAAAGCCTAGACCTAGTTACCCCGGACACTCACAACCATGGTGCTGGTAAACGGGAGTACGGCACACTAATCAAAACAAGAGAGCGTCAGACGACGTTTTCAACGCCATGTACGCGGATTGGGCCCTTAGCGGAGATTACTGAGATTACCATGCGTTTGCTAACGGCAAATCACTGTGGTCGATTGACTAATCAGCCAAACTCGACGTGCATTGAACGTATGAGTCGCTGATACCATGTACGTCTATCAACAGTAGATAAGCCTGGGTCAATCTCTTGTGCTATTAAGCTATTTAGTTTGGGGTAACTGTTATATATACCTACATATCGCTCGGCTCTTGGAAGTGCTGGGCACCAAGTACCTTGGTAACTCACGTAGTCAGATTATTGATCAAGTGTTCGCCCTCCAGTAACAATTTACCTAAGTCGTTAGGAGCGCCGTTGTAGACAGCTTTTACAACCAAAGTGCAATTATCCCTGACCGCTACAACATGTTAGTTAAAGAAACAAAAAGAAGCTAAAAACAAATCAAAAACGTTACAGTGGTGGCATTGAAACATTACAATCTCGCAGACAGATCTCGCAAGTACCATGCATCCATAAAATTAATACTATTATGCCCGATCCATGCGCAGATCCGACCTCAGATGAATGTAGTTACGAAACCTACGCGAGCATCTTCTATTCATTGGTTATTGGCTAGACGATTAATCATGGCTTACTTAAGGATAGCTAGTTCTGTTGTCAAATAAGCTGAATCGTATTGAATATGCCTAAATACCCCTATCTGCCCTGAGCTAAAGTACGCCGGAATGGTACAATTATACATATCAATAGGACTGACAAACTGTTGTACCTATCTCGATAGGCAGCTATCCAGCATTCCTTGCAGCCCTACCAACCAGAACAGGGTTATAAGCGAGATTCAGCCAGGTTCTTCGCAGCATCTGGCTAGCCTAGCGGGCATTCGTACATCTATGTGTAGCGCATCATTGCCACAGCCAATCAAAGTAAGCAATATCTTATTGCGGAATGTCAGATCGCGTCCCATGACAAGGCGCAGTAGGGCTTGTCAACCGGCCAAGTGACCTATTGGAATTCTAGGCTCCCATGCGGGTGGTTTCAATATTGATATTGATAACGACCTTGTCCTATTGTTATAAGTATACATTGGAAGTAATGTTACACTCAATGCATCGAGTTTTCTTTTCACCATATTCTTCAACTAACAATGACTGACGTTCTCAAAAGGCCAACGGAGAAGGGAGCGTCTATACAGGTTACCCCTCCCTATACAGCTCCAATATCTACTGGCGACCTGGTAGGCAAGACGGCAATCGTAACAGGGTCCAATAGTGGCATCGGTCTTGAATGCGCCCGTCAACTACTCGATAGAGGCCTTGGAAAACTTATCCTAGCCGTCCGAGACGAGAGAAGGGGAGCGATTGCGAGAGAGAATCTAGCTTCTGGTCGAAGTATCAAGCCCGATAACATCGAAGTATGGCATCTGGACTATAGCTCCTATGACTCTATCACGAGTTTCATCAATCGTGCCCAAGGCCTCGAGCATCTCGATATTGCAGTGCTTAATGCCGGCGTCTATCGGATTCCTCATGTCGTCCTTTCAACTGGCCATGAAGAGGATATCCAAGTTAATTACCTATCAACAGCTCTCCTGACAGTCTTACTGCTCCCCCTCCTTGAAGCGAAGAGGCGCTCTGAGGGAAACCCTGGCCGGCTGACTATAGTGTCATCTAGCGTGGCGGCCTGGTCCCGGTTTAAACTACAGGATGGACGTCCCTTGTTAACGTCTCTGGACGAGCCAATAGGAGCAAAAGCCTTCGACCACCATCAGCAATATTGCACCTCTAAGCTGCTCGGACAGCTATTTTTGACCGAGCTGACACGGCGTGTGCCCCCATCAATCGCCATCGTCAATTGCGTTAATCCCGGTCTTTGCTACGGGTCAGGCCTTGCCCGTGATGGCATGGGCACGCTATTAGGTTTTATAGTACGGTTTGTCTTTCGAATATTTGGCAAATCTTGCGTTAGTGGTGCTCGATCTTTCGTGGATGCTGTAGTAAATCATGGCGAGGAGGTCCACGGCCAATATCTAGACGGCGGTAAAGCTGCACAGTATGTTCCTCGCCTTTTTCATAATATCTTTGGTCACCCTTCTAATTACTCGATTAATAGAATGGCACCAGTTGTGTATACAGCTGATGGCAAGCGGATGGCACAGAGTCTGTGGAAGGAGACGATGAGCGAGCTGTCATTTGCTAGCGTCGAGGACGTGATTGAAGCGCTCTCCGTTTGAACTGTCGACTTCAGAACCTCATTTAATCAACTGTACCTATTGTTCATGGATATTGTTGCTGTGCAGAGAATTCCAAAATCCTCGCCAGCTAGTCCTGTCTATACTTATGCTTTATTGTTGCCATAAGAGGTTTGGGATAGGGCGTTTCAATTGTTTACATTGTACCTTATTAGTATACTATGTTATTGAAGCCGTCTTAGCAACATATGCATCTGATGGATATGGGCGAGCTCGAAGGTGACCTTGGGAGTAGTAACTTGCAGAACACCTGTTACGGCATATAGCACGAATCAAAAGCAAGCAAAACGAGCGAACGAGGAGATGAATTTTTGACAAGCGCAGAAAAAGGTCGGACTTTTCAAAAGAAAAATCATCCGATTGCGTAGTCAAAAGATTATGATGTTTACACTCCCCCGGACAGGCTTGAACTGTCAACCTCTCGATTTACTGTTAATAACAGTCGAACGCGCTAGCCAATTGCGCCACGGAGGATTGATATTGATTAAGCCTGATAATATGCATTATAACGTAAGCATTGCACTACTCGATCACTAGAATAAGATCTCTAATCAAACTATCGTTGTTCTCTATCACATAAGATTTAGGGAGGCGCTTCCCCTTTCTTATTGAGAACCGACTAATTGTTGTTGGCCTGGGTTGGTTAGACGCTACCTAGGTTTCAATTACTCTCTGACGGATGTTGACATTCCTTAATTGCGCTCTGGCACCAAGCTAGGCTGTGTCAACTATGGCAGAGAAGCGCCTTACAATTCTATATTTGCTATACTACAAGACAATTCCGGTACCAAATCTATGTGTTCTATAAATTCAATTCTAGCCAACACTTACCAATCTTTAGGACCAAACGTCTCGCCAGGCGGTAATACAGCCTGTATAGCTTTCCCCTGATAATCCAATGTAGTCGACACGACAGTCTAGAACACTTAGAGTTAGGTATTGCTATTTCAAACGTGTTTTATAAGGGTTTAAAGAGCTTCGAGACACCATCTTCGCCCAAAAGGAATTTCACACCCCGAAAGTTGTTGAAAGAAGAAGTCAATAGTTCCAAGAGTTACTCACATTTCCCCACCACTGTGGCGGATTAATATCATGCAGGGTAAATGCGAAAAATATGATGAGGGTGCCGAAAGCCAAGCCTAAATCGAGTCCAGCAGATGTGAGGTAATTGAGCCGACTCCACCATCTGAAATGCCGCTTCTTGATGACGAACTGGAAGAAATAGCCGACGATCCCCCATGACAGGTAGTTTAGGGGTGTCGCTGGGGGCATCGATCCGGCGCCACCGAAGATCAGAGGCGCCATTAGATACTTGACTGGAGAGTGCGGGTACCGTTTTGAGGCGAAATATATAATCACAGGCGTGATGGCGCCGATAATGAAAAACACCAAGAGACCGGAGTATATCTGCCCTGGGGAAAAGACTCGGGCGGGCCCAATCAGCCCCCAGATCACAGAAGCGCTGAAAAAGGTGCGGCCTCCCGGGCAAGTAAAGCGTTGAGGTTGTGTTACGTCGCAAACACCATCGATATTATCTAGTGCGAAGTTGAGGACGACGACTTGTATGAAACACGATATGGTGGTTGCCACAACTTGAGCCATGAACATCGTCCTCGGGGGAATCTTCATGTAATGTCCGAATTTGAGATCTGAAACAAATCTGAGAGCTTGGGACCTAGAGAAGCTAGTAAGTAGGAGAAAAATAAAAGAAGAATGGGAACCCTACATCGTGATGTAGCCGTATGTTTTGAACCTGCGGAGCTTGCGTTAGCAACTACGAATATCCCTCTTTCCGGAAGATATGCTTACAGCATCAATGCTAGGGGTCTTCCGGGTTGTATATAACCGTAGATGAACTCTGTTAAGACATTTAACCCGATCTCCTGGCTTGTGACCGCTGCTATGATACCAATAGGAAGAGAAAATGTAAATGCGATTGCTACCGCAAGTAGAAAGGCCCACCACGTTAGATTTGTGGGATAAAAGAGTACTGCAATCAGACTGAGGGCTAGAACCTGGAAAGAGTTAGTCACTTGGGTGATTTCGAGAAAGAAAATAACATACTATTAGAAAGAGAGCTGTGTACCACCACGAAGGCGCTTCTTTGTATTTCTGCATGAGCTTCATATGAATATCGGGTTTCTCATGTGTGCTATTTCGAAATCGGGCCCAAATAGGACCGCTGTAGTACAGAAATGTGTGGGTGACTAGAGCACTTATGGCGGCAAAGGAGAGGCCGTAGGATATTGCAAAAGCAGTACTTCTGTCTGATTAGTTACGTCGCGCTGATATACTCTTCATGAATGACGAACCTAATGAACAATGGAGAATAGGATTGGTATGCTACTTCGTCCAATGTGTATTCGGGAGTCAGGACACGAGAAACATTGTACTACAACATTCGGAGTCAGTTATTGCCATCTATAGCGTGGTCGAAGAGTGTTTCAGGAGCTCCCAAACACTGTCTTGGCCTAGAAAAGAAATATCGTGCTCTGAAAGTTGCCAAAACAAGAAGAAAATGGTTCCGATAATTGCTTACGTAGGCACCGGTGTTATCATACGTCGAAGCGTCGCTCATAGGTAAGTATTGGGAATACCATGCTCCTGTGTAGTGTAAATACGAGGCAAGACCAATGAAAAACATCACGACGCCAATTAGTGTGTTTGCAATCGCATGCCTAGCAACGTTAGCGGATAACCCATTCGCAACGAATATTCAAACTGACCACGGCACTACGAGCGGGGAGCCAATGTAGCCGGCCACTTGCGTCCAATCGAAAGTAATTGGGATAATAGACAGACCAGTGATGCCACCAAATAGCTGATTGACGACCGCGTTCTGTGGTGCAAGCCATGTTGCGACAGCGGTGACGCTCAAAAATTGTGCCAAAAATCCAGGAATGAAGTAATAAACGCAAGATCCTAAAGCAATGAGACCAAACCATCTATACCGTGACATATTACCTCCGATAATAGAGGGATCTTTGACATTTTTTGTTTCGTACATCGCATTCATCAACGCAATTGCGACTAATCTAAGGTAAGGAACTGGAATTAGCGCTAAACATGTGAATATAATCTAAAACATAAGGAGTGAGAGGGCGGGTATGGCTCGATCAGTACTCGATCGCTGACGTTACTTACGTGTCTGGCCATATCATTGAGGCCGGGTATACTATAAACATTAGTGATCGGTCTTATACCATCTTGAACTCAAACTCACCAAGAAATTTCCGCATGATCCCCGCAATCCCATATCCAAGAGACTGGGTCGAAATGACGGTCAATAGTTGAAAGACGATACCGAAATTCTGCTTGTAAAACACGAGCTGTGCTAATATAACATCTGTAGCATATGCCACCGAAAACGAGACACTGGCCATAACCACAATGATCGAATGCTCCTTAATGTTGAACGGTCCCGGGTTTAGATCGCACGTTACTCCGAAAAGAGTGACCTGCTTGTCTGGAACTACCCTCTCCCACACTCGTCCCATAACCCAGGCGACTATCTGAGCGATCAGAGGTCCAATTCCAATAGATGGGGCACGAAGTGAGAATAGAGTGTTGAGGGCCGCGCCGACAAAGGTCAGAGACAGTCCAATCGTCCATGCTCGAATGGTACTACATGGTAGGTCCTCATCAAAGTTGCGCACAGCAGCGCGGACTTCTTCGTACGGAGAGTCTTCCTCGTTTGCTTTTGCGGCGGCTTCGCTGTCGAATGAAGTGGCCCTTCCCGGTTCCAGCTCGTGCAACTCTATGTCGTCGTCATCCGGGAAATTGGGGTCGAGCAGGCGTTCATGTTCCTCTCCTTCTTCAAACTCGGTGTCATGGGTGCTCGGCTGTCCCCAATCGGAAAGCCCATAGCTTTCGCCATTGCTTTTGAGCTTGACAGCTTCATCCTCCCGTTTTAGACCCTCATCGAGTGACTTATTCCGGACCATCTTTCCCGAAAGCCGACGTCTTCAAGAGGTGGAACCATGCAGTGGATTTTGACTCGTAGAACACAATCAATTGAATGAGTAATCTGGTTCGCTGGTGTGTTGACCCAGTGGCTTCTGACAGGCGGTTCTGCTGTTGCGCGCCGCGTAGATCTTAACCCTTGAAACGTGGTCTCAAGTCCTTTGAGCTGGAAATTCTCGTCTCATCACCTTAAAGGATCAAAATTATGGCCAATTCACATAGATGATGCTAATATTTGCTGACCTAGGCCTCCTAATTATCCGCTTATGGATGTTAGAGCCTCGGTTTCCATGACAGGATGTC
Source organism: Xylaria scruposa (assembly GCA_022385635.1). NCBI lineage: Eukaryota > Fungi > Ascomycota > Sordariomycetes > Xylariales > Xylariaceae > Xylaria > Xylaria scruposa. The sequence continues at coordinate 632,339 of MU280182.1, forward strand.
TCAATGTTGATCAAGAATTCCGACTAGCCTTTGAACATTCCTCGTAAAGTTAGACGTCGCTTATCTATCTTGACGCTATCAACGGGACAAGGGGCAGCGAATACTCACCCATTAAGGTTTTAGCGTATGTTAGTGCAAGGGTTTGATGTATACTTGTTCATAGACAGCCTTCCCAATCTATATTGATCAATTGACAAGGGAAGAGAAGAGAATCAAATAAGATAGGAAATGTACGAAGTACCCGGCCCAAAATTTAGCAGCTTGTCAGATTGCTTGGTAGTTTCAGCTGTAAAGCGTACGTACGTGGCCGGGTACTTCCGCTAGGGGTGGCCCCAGCATACAGGTTCGTAGCACTCTAGGCCTAGGCATGCTTGGCATTGATGAAACCGCAAACCGTGCCACTATGCACTATATTATAATTCTTTGGCTCTTAGGCTTGAGAGTTAAGGGGAATTGCTACAACTACTGTACATGGAAGCACGAGTGGTCTATCAGTACTTCGAGAAAACCAAGCTGGCATTAGTGCCTCCAAACCCAAAGCTGTTTGATATGGCCACATTCACTTCTTTGTCCTGAGCTTGAAGCGGGACAAGGTTAAACTTGGGCTCAACATTGGGGTCATAAAGATTCATGGTGGGTGGAAGCGTATTCTATCGTGTATCAGCCATTGTGCAGGGAATTTCGTAGCATGGAAAAAAACTCACTTCGGTTATGGCGAGGATAGAAAATATAGCCTCGATTGCGCCAGCAGCCCCAAGGAGATGGCCTATGGACCCCTTGGTGCTACTCACGGCAACTTGGCCCTCTTCTAGATAACCTTCTTCGCCCATCATGAGGGAGCGAATTGCTGAAGCCTCTGCAACGTCGCCGATAGCTGTCCCCGTCGCGTGCGCGTTGATATAGTCGACCTGGCGAGGTTTAATCCCAGCATGCTTCAAGGCTCTCTTCATTGCAAGGAAAGCGCCAGATCCGTCTTCCCGCGGCGCCGTCATGTGATGAGCATCGCCGCTGCACCCATAGCCTTTAATCTCGGCGTATATCTGAGCACCACGGGCCTTCGCATGCTCTAGCTCCTCCAGAACTACCACGGCGGCACCCTCGGAAACCACGAAACCATCCCTTTGCCGATCAAAGGGGCGACAGCTTGAGGCGGGCTCGGCATTAAAAGCCGTGGACAGCGACCGTGACCTCCCGAATCCCGCGAAAGTAAGGGGATGAATACAAGACTCAGCACCGCCGGCAACCATAACGTCGGCATCGCCATATGCGATAAAGCGCGAGGCGTCGCCGATCGAATGTGCACCTGTAGTGCAGGCTGTGGTCGCGGCATGATTTGGTCCCTGGAAGCCGTATTTCATTGAAATGTGCCCGGCTGCTAGATTGATGAGTATCTGGGGCACAAATAATGGCGAGACTTTCTTATAACCCTGTTTATGTATGACATATGGGTAAGCCTAAACATCCTTCATCATCAGAGCCTATGCCAGGAGTCTTACACCATTGTCAAACGCAAGACTGGTCCTATAAAGCTCCTCTAAATTCCCAATGCCGCTTCCTAGACATACTCCTGTCTCTTGTAAGTCTGCCTCTTTCTCGGGTTTCCACGCCGCGTCCTTGAGCGCCATCTGAGTAGCAGCCATGGCATATTGAGAGAAGATTGACATCCGTCGTTGATCTGATGCACAGAGCCAATCGTCGGCTCGCCACAACCCGACCTCGTTACTATTGTTGGCATTTTTGGGCACAACACCAGCGACAGTACTGGTAAGCTCACGCCATCGTTTATGCGGTTGGAAGTCGGCGACGCTGACGATGCCTGAGTGACCAGCAATGAGCCTATTCCACGTGTGTCGAACACCGACGCCGAGCGGTGTGACGGCGCCCAGACCTGTAACAACAACTCGGCGCATTATTTGCCATAGCCGAGTTTTGGCTACAAGTTTTCGTTGGTTTCTCTGTATGAAATATACAAAGCTTAGGACTTCTGTTCAGGCATTGCTTTTACATAGTCACTGATTGGCTTCTTCAGCTTCTAAGTAAACTCGCCAAGACTTTTACTTACAGCATGGCCCCCCTGTCGGCCTATCAGTGGCCCACATGGTGCTGTAGGCAGTTCAATCCATTTTTTTTTCTTAGCTTTGGTATCTCAATGACGCGAACTATCCCCAGTTGACGGTGTAAATTCATCGGGCCGTTCAGTCTAAAAGTCCAATGCTTGTATTCTCGACTGTGCTTTCTACAAGCTAACACATCGCAGCCATGGCGTGCCGAAGCTGCAAAAAGCAGCTGTTGATGCTGGCTCGACAAGCAAACATCCCCGTCACAGCTGAGCTCTCTGGCGCAGTACTTGGGCAACAATTCCACCGGGTCGCAACCAAACCCATCGCACACCAGCAAAGACGAGGCTTTCAAGGCACAACAACCCGGTCTGGAATCTTGGGCAGCATACGCAATACGATACAAAAATCCAGCGAGCCGTACAGGGTAGTAGCAGCTACGAAAGAGATCTACGACGCATGCTCTAAAGCAGCTCCCTATAAAATCGACCCCATAGCGATAAAGGCGGGGACAATACCCAAGACACCGGAGGGCGAGGACATTGGCGAAGGCAAGGGGATGTGGCATGATGGTATGCACTGAAAGCTTCTCGTACCGCTGTGTCCTATTTGTCTAACGGGCATCCTCCTACAGACTTCAAACTACCCCCGACATTCAGCACCTGGTCACAGGTAACCATGTTACATATGTACCTCGTCTTCGCACGGCTACGAAACCTCGATCGAGATGCCGCGCGAGCATGGCAAGCACAACTGGTCGACCATTTCTTCTTCGATGCCGAGGAGCGGATGGACTTGGGCCACGGTATATCATCCCGGGGTTTGCGAAACAGGTACCTGAAAGATCTATTCGTGCAGTGGCGTGGCATCGTGGCGGCTTACGACGAGGGGATCGCCAAAAACGACGCCGTATTGGCGTCTGCTATCTGGCGTAACGTTTTCAAGGCCCGCGAAGACATCAACATACGTGACCTCGCCGCCATCGTCAGCTGGATGCGCCTTAGCCTTAAGATGCTGGATCAGATGCCGGATGAGGCTCTCTTCACCCGCGCTGGGACTGCGCTGAGGTGGCCTGCCAAGAATGAATTTGCGGTTGTTGATAAACCCACGAGGGTGCTGGCTGACCAATTGGCCCCGAAAAGTAGTTCACCAGCTGGAGCGGCAAGCTCCGGGTAAATAACGATGTCTAATGTGGAATGTATCATTATTTGTAACGGGATAAGTGGGAATTAAAAATATTTCAGTCCAGCATGAGGACGCCGGGACAGATGTTCAAGCGATAAATGGGCATAACCCTCGGAAAATGTATATACAATGTGTACTGCATGGTGTAAAGACACAAACACGATTATTCGACTCTCTCCCACATCTGGAATTCGTACTGGATCTGATTTTCCTCTTGAACTCCTTCTGGGACTGTCTCCCCCGTCCAATGATCCAGTTCTGCTTTGGACCTCCTAACCCACCTCGTCTCAGGCTCCGAGGTCTCGGAAAGCTGTAATGGGAAGAACGTGTCGCATTCAAAGTCACTCATGACTCTTGTGAGCAAGACCCTCCTCGCCTCCTTGAGCTGCAGCGCAGCAGCATATATCTGGGCGCCACCTATAACAAAGACTTTGCCGGTCTGTGCGGCTGTTGAGCTAGACTGAAGATACTGGATAGCCTGCTCCAGCGAGCCAACTTTGACTGCTTCTGTCTCAGCATTGACGTTTTTCGCTGGTGGTTCTGCATGAGAACGGCTGATGACGATATTCAGCCGTCCTTTCAGCGGCCGGAACTTGGGTGGTATGCTGTCCCAGGTCTTGCGACCCATGATCACGGCGTTCATGGCAGGTTGGCTGCCGTCTTGATTCTGGTAGATTCTTAGTGGTCCAGTCGTTCACATGACGAATTCCGCATTCCTTGATTCTTACAAGAGGCGATGGTAAACGTTTAGTCACCCGAGCAAAGTATGCCATCTCCTTCTTTAAACCTGTCCAGGGCAGCGTGCCGTTGCGGCCAATGCCCATATTGCGGGTCGCTGCCACGACGAGGGTCAGTTCGAGGGGTGGCATCTCGGACGTGTTTTCGGACATCTAGTTGGGGATTCGACTGCAATACAAATAGAGAGTATTCCAAGGGTGCTAGAACGAATCAAGTATATAAGCGTGAATGAATATGGCCGATTTCAATGTGAACAACTTTCGAGGGGCTACCTATCTGTGACGGGAGCGTGCGCGGCGGGGTTGAGATGGCCTAGGCGCGTCCGACGCGCTGAACTTTTAGTGGCTATTGCGCCTGAATCCTGTGTCACAACTTGAGCACTCAATTAACGCTCTCGTTCGAAAAGTATCTAGTTGGGTTAGTATGTTAATGATTATCGTAATCTACTATTTTCCATACCATCCACTGCTTTCCGCTTGTCACTAACTATCTCATATATCAGCCAGGCCCTAGGCCCGACCTGAGAATATTAAAGAAATCAAGCAGCAGCAACGGCATAATTCTTCTGCTCCTCCATCCTCTTCATCTCTTCCTGCTTCATCGCCTCCTGGATTCTAACTCTTTGCGGAATCACACGCTCCCTCGGTCCCGTGGGCTTCCACCCTTTGAGCTTCTCCTCGCCAATACAGCTCATAGTCTTCCTCTCTACTATATCATAGGAGAGTATCATTAGTCAATCGTAAAATACTCTCACCAAATGCTCCAGTCATTGACGTACCTAGACTATAGTTCCCATCAGGCCTATCAAAACAATGTGGCTCTCTGAGCGACACGGGCGGATTCGTGATGATCCTAACCCGTCGTAACGCATTATCACTCGCAGAATGCATCATAAGCGGATGTAAGAGATAGACATCGCCCACATTCCCCGTCGCCTCGACAAATGCGTCGTCGGGAATGTCTTTCAAGAGGTTCTGGTACCACTCCAGGCTCTTCTCCTTCTTGAAATCTACGCTCTCTCTCGGTCTCATCCACGGCGACACGCCCTGCGGGTTCGCGTACAGCCAGTTGGCGATCTTGTCGATGCCCGGCGGACAGATCACCGTGCCGCCGCCCTGCGGCACGATGTCCGTGAATAGGGGGGTTATAAGTAGTGCTTGTTCTGGGCTATCGAGGTAGTGCACGAAGAAGTCGCCGTCGACATGCCATCCGGGCAGGTCTCGCGGCGCCATCGGCTTGCCCTCTCTCTCCGCCGTCCCGAGATTCACGATCAGCGAGTCGCGCCAGTTCTTGCTCTCGGGGTTTATTCGCTCCTCGCCTCCGCACAGCTCGCAGATCGCGGACCACGCTTTGGGCGCGAATATCGAGACGTCGAATGTGCGGTGTGACGGCATCTATGTAGCTGCTGCGTTAGTGAAGTTGTTCTGCTTTTGACTCTCTTAGCTTGGTTCAACTGGAGGCTCTGTCGACTATCTCTCTCAAAGGGTTTAAAAAGGTAAGAGATCATGAGATAGCGAGAGCGATGTGTAAGTAAATTTCATACATTCGTCCGCTCCTTGGTCCAGGTGCTCTTATCCGTAGGCGACATGCCGAGTCGCGTCCATACGCCTTCGCAGACTTCGGCTGCCTGTTCGCGCGTAAAGCACTTTGTAAGCTTTAAGTAGCCATGCTTAAGGAAAAACTCCTTCTCTTCGTCCGTAAGGGGCGCTGGTAGAGATGCCATGATGTCGTCAGTTCACTATAAGTCACAGCTCACAGTCGCGGGTGATCTCTCGGAGATTTTAGCCTGACAAGCTTCTTGAACAAGCTATCTAGAGGATCAAGGTTCCATCGTTGGAGAATGTTACCACTTTCGCCTCTTATAAGTGCGACCCAAGACCTGTCAACCTATTAGCGTCGTCGAGAATCTCGTGGCTCACTACCCTTGGAACCACGCCTCTAGAGACGGGAGCGGATTCCGGCGCGGGGATGTCTTGGGGTAGGTTGCGTTATTGGATGGTAGGTGGAGGTTGCGGAGAACGTTATGCTAAATGTAATGCAAAACGGTTGGAGATGTGATGGTATTGTCACCAATAACAAGATGCCATTAAATAGACTCCCGGAGGAATGATCGGCAACTGGGTAGACTTGGGTAAGGGAAATTATCATGGGTGGAGTATCCACGCTCTATGAGTCTCTTACGATGCTCTAGCTCTCTAACCTAGATATCTATGTCTGTTCTAAACAGAGAGGCCCGATTCTAAAATTCTGGTTCCATAGCGCTGACTTCTACCGCTGACATTGATCGGATTTTCAAGCTCGCTAGTCGAACCATCAGGAGCTTCCACCTCTAAGATCACTAAGCTTATCAACGTAATAAGCAGGTCGGTAAGAAGCGTCTGGTGATTCCCAGTGCTCTTTTTTCGTGACGCCTGTAAGAACGGCCAACGTGCCACCGAGCCCACCCTCGATGCCGAATTGAATATCTGTATCGAGACGATCTCCAACCATGCAGGTGCGGCTGCGGTCGAAGTGAAACTTGCCCTCGACAGCATCCATCATAGCCTGGGAGGGTTTCCCGAGAGCCGTGGGCTTCTGTCCGGTCATGTTGATGAGCGGGATGGAGATGGAGCCCGCACCGGGGAAGAAAGTGCGGCTCATGGGCAGTGTGCTATCGAGGTTCGTCGCGAGGAACACGGCGCCCCGTCGCAGGTACTGGTACGCCATGGAGATCTTCAGGTAGTTGACATGAAAGTCGAGACCTGCGAGCACGATGCCCACGTCCGGGTCCAGCATAGAACCATCAGCGAGCCCGGCGAAGTCCGCCGGCGTCATATCTCGGCGCAGCGACGGATCAGTTCCACCAATAAATGGCACGTTTTCTGTCCGTAGCTCTTGTTCTATCCCGCTCTCGCCCAGCACGAAGACCTTGTTGCGCGGTGCTGGAAGTTTGAGGATCCGCGAGATGTAGATGGCAGAAGAGTAAGCTGATGCGAATATCTCCTCTACGTTACTGGGAATGCCCATGCCTGTCAACTTCTTCTGGTAGTCTTGTCGGGACTTGGTTGAGTTATTGGTGACGAACACAACCTTCTTGCCTTCAAATCTATTAGCTCGTGATACACACTTAGACTCTAAACTGAGAGTATTTTCACGAGGTAAAACAGTAAATAGAAGGTAGAACGAGGTTGGCCTGTTGGTTCTAACCTTTAGATCTCAATAGTTCCAGGGTCTCAACCGTGCCTTCAAACAAATGATCGCCTGACCACAAGACGCCTACACAGGGGTTAGCTCCAGTCTGTAACTCTTGTTTAAATAGTTCTTTTACCATCGCAATCAAATAGGAAGACCTATGCACACATTGTGAGATCAATGCGCAGGTAGTAAGCAGGCGAGGAGGGAATTGACGCACATCGAATTTATCCAAAAACTCCCCGATTGCGGCAGAGTCGCTGGTGAGATACTTGGGCTGGGCCATTTCTCCGGCTAGTCCGCGAGCGAAGCAGCAGCAACAGAGTTCGAGGCAGCTGGGGAGCGAGCACTGATGTTATCGTGAAAATCTTTGACGACTCAACAGGTGTTGTAAGCATGATGGAGCGTTATCGGTGTTTGGTCCCCGAAATGTTGTCATCGTCCCTAATTCGCGGCTTGGCTCCACGCCGTAGCTTTTCGCCGTCAGCGAGACCGATCTACGCAACCTCGTGCAGTTTAGAAATATCCCTTCAACAATGTTAAAATGAATTGGATTGAATGTATTCACCTGGTTGCTCTATTGTATTGATTTACAATTGTTGAAGCACCTACAGATGGACAAATATAGTATCACTAGTATTTATTACAAGTGGAACCAATTGAGCGTCTTTTTCCCCGCGAGACTAAGGGTGTCCAACGCTCGCCACGGCCGTCATTCTTACTCACCGGAACGTAGTGGTGATAGAATATCAAATCGTCAGTTTTGCCATAGCCTGGTGCAGTAGGGGTTTTAGTGCTTAAAGTCAAGGCGCCTTTCCAGGACGAGCCATTAGTTATAGGTATATCAGCAGAACTCGATGCTTACTCGTCCAGCTCCGTTCGTGCCGGCCAGCCTGGGGTTTATGACCAGCTACAAAATCCACAACAAGTAAAATAGTGTCAGTCATCGATTTTGTCAAGTAAGTAGCTAGGTACAATATCAGCTGTCTTGAATTCGGTTTAAATAAATGAGAAGGTAGAATAGTGAAATAAAGCAACAGTTTAACTTGTATAAAATAGACCGACACACCTAAGATACCCACTCGTCCCGTTCCAGGACGTACTTAGGTATCTGTTCGCCAACCCTCAACCCTGTAACCCGACACCATGATCCAGGGTGACGGTACAGGGATCTCCCCGCTCCGTCCCTTCTGTTCCTTGCAAGTTAGTGGGAAACTACGTCAATTGCCCCGCTATAAAATTGCGACGACAGCATTTGCCATCTACCCCACGACTCGAGATAAATACTATCAGAACAAGATAGAATCGGTCTGCTGTCGTAGCGTGTACAACGTGCGATAACGACATGATTGGCCGGTGATCAAGATGAATCAAAGTCGCAATGCCCAGCTGTCCAATGAGACATTTTCCTCACGCTAAACGCCCTCTCTAAGGTTAAACCCGCTTCACCTACAAGCCACCGACCTACCCCGCGCCGTCCACCTCTTACTGTATTGATGCAATCATCCCTTGCCAGGGAGCAGAGTCATTTCAGATAGTCAATTGCTACCTGAGAATCGAGAAGCCAAGCGATTGGGTCCTATTTGGGGAAAAGGGCGCAGAATCTAGATGTCGGTGAGTAATCGCCCATGAAAAAGGGCGGTAGGAAAGCCGGCAGCCCTCGCTGACTTATAACACTAATCAGATGGAGCGATCGGAAGCACAGTGTTGAAAACCCACCACCCACTACCTGTAGTACATACATCACAACCCGGCCGTTTATTTATCACTCTTACAAAAAACATCGCCGACAGCCTTGCCTCGACTCATTAGACTTCCAGTTTACTCCATATAACCCCAGACTACCAGCACAAGTTCCCGTCCATCAGCCCGTCAGCCTGCCACCATGCCGGGAAAACAACCCAACCTGTTCGCTTTCAAAGACATCGACGCCCTCGCGCCGGCGCTTAGATCCTACATTATAGCCTGCCAGAACTCCGGTCTGACCCGTCATGACGTCTTCAAGGTCGCCGTGTCAGGCGGCTCGCTTCCCAGCACCCTCGCCGAGGCATTACTCGCTGAACCCAAGTCCGCAGAAGACGTGATCAAGTTTGACAAGTGGGAACTGTTTTTTGCCGACGAAAGAGCTGTGCCGCTAGACCACGAAGACAGCAACTATGCGCTCGTCAAGAAGGAGTTGCTGGACAAGATCCCTGCTTCCATGGGCCAGCCCATTGTGCATCCCATCGATGCTGAATACCTGAACGATACGCAAGAACTGGCGGATCAGTACGAGAAGAAGCTCGTTGGATCCTTTGCGAAAGGCGACTCAGTCAAGCTCCCCATCTTTGACCTCCTCCTGCTCGGCTCTGGCCCAGACGGTCACACCTGCAGTCTCTTCCCCGGTCATCCTCTACTCCGCGAGACCGATGCCTGGGTCGCTCCCATCGAGGACTCGCCCAAACCGCCTCCGAGACGTATCACCCTCACACTTCCTGTCATAACGCACGCTGTGAGGATCGCATTTGTCGCTACCGGGGAGGCAAAGAAGGAGATCATGAAGGAAATCTTCGAGGTGGGCAACGGACTCCCATGCGCCCTTGTCAACGAGGGTGCAGGTGACCGCTGTAGCTGGTTTACCGACAACGCGGCCGTTGAAGGAGTTCAATTCCCTCGCCGGAGTTTCCTATGAAACGCACCGGAGGAGACAACGCAGGTCAAACGAAGCCCCACGATTTCCCGAGCTCGCACCACTCACCACATCACATCCCATTATGACACGTTACGAGATACCGATGGCGTAGATAGATTTGCATTTTAATTCTATACCTCCGCGGCCGTCCTCGGTATCCCCTATGCTTTTTTTGGGCGGAAAAGGAACACAGGAACACGGCGCAAGGTAACGATTCGTCGCGTTTGTTGGTGCAATACCATCCCAACATGGGCATTGCGGTTAATTTGCATTGCTGCACGATATAGAAAAATATACCACGGAGTCAAATTTCTACGTGAATCCTTCTCATTATGACATACGAGCCTTTTCTTGATATTGTAGCAAATCGACAGATAGTATCTACCTTTTTATTTTCCCCAATTGCCGAACGAGTTCAAGGTTTGAAGGGTATTTCAAAGCATCAGTAGCTCCTAAAAAGAAATAACATGCTTTCAATGAGCTATTCCACGTTACGAAAAAGCCCTATGTTGTTTACCTGTCGAGTTTCTTTTCCTTAATGAAGAGCGATGACACTATCGAGAGAACTGCAAAAATCACAATAGGGGTAAAAGCCCACTGCGTTGCGATAGCGTAACATCTTCGCACAATGTTCGCCATATCTGGGTCAAGTCTCCCTATGTAGTCAAGACTCTGACGAACCTTTTCTTCGATTTCGCTAGCATGGTCTGCGTCCCCTAGCTCTCGCGCCAGGCTTATACGTAGTACTTGCTGCAGGGTGGCTGTGGAAATGCTGACGCCTACCGTTGTACCTAATGACCGGAAAAGAAAAGAGCAGGCAATCGCAACGGCTCTATCCTCCGGTGCCGCATTAACGATTATCGCAATCAAAGTCGTGGTAAAGGCTATGTCGATGTTAGTATGGGCAAACGGACCAAAGATATTTGACAGATAATACGTCGTAATGAAGTCGAGGGCAAAACTCACTGATGTTGGTTCCAAAAGTGATTATAGAAAGGCCTATAACTGTAGAAATTGCGGACTTCTGACCCACGCCCAACACCATAGGAACAATACCAAGAAGTGCAAGGCAGTATCCAGTGAGGGTTAGCCAGTAGAACCGGCCAGTGCGCTTCACGATGAAGCCTCCTCCTAGAGATCCCACGAGAACGAAGATTGTGCTTGGCAAGTACATCAGCCCTGAAGAGGCCGCAGACATGCCAAGCGTGGCTTGGTAGAACAAAGCGATGAAGAAATAAACGCCCATCTGCGCGGCGAATCCCAGGAAGCTCGCACCATAAGCTACCAAAAGGGAAGGGTCGAAGATGACATGACCTGGTGCGAACGGCTCTTTCGCGACTTTTGCCTCTACGAAGACGAGGATGGCGAAGAACACGGGTGCCAGAGCCAGTGGCACGACGGTGATCTTCTTGCTCCACCCCTCGTTGCTTCCGTTGTCGAGACCGAAGAGCAGGAGAAATACGGCTGAAGCCAGCGTGAATGCGCCGATGAAGTCGATGCGAAGGATTTTGGCGCCCCAGTGTAGCTGATCCGTCCGTGGCGATTCAAGCACTAGATAAACGGATATGAAGGCTAAGAGCGCGATTGGGCACTGAAGGATGAATGCCCTATGTCCATATATATCAGTTATTCATGGCCCAAGAATCAGAAAAGTTTTGACCTACCAGCGCCAGCCAATACTATCAACGAAGAGGCCTCCCAGCGGCGCTCCAGCCGACATACCAGCCGTAAACATAATACTAAGATAGCCTTGCCAGATACCACGTTCGCGTAATGGGACCAAGTCCGTTATGATAATGTTGGCCAAGGTGTTCACTATTATTTTCAAAGTCAGACGTTACCATCACCCGTATGTATAATATAAGATCGTTAAGATAGACCGCTACACCAAAGAGGAGCCATATATACTTGGGAAACATTAAAACAAGAAGCAGGACGACCTTGAGAAATACTCACTACCACCACCACCAGCTCCTACGATTGCTCTCGCAATGCACAGCTCAACGATGTTCCTCGCCACGCCGCAGCCTAGACATCCAAGTCCGAACATGACATACGCGAACAAGAGACATGACTTGCAGCCAAAGATATCACTCAGTTTGCCATACAGTGGCTGGAATGTGATCAGCGTCAAAAAGAGAGATGTCGCTATCCAACTGGTGCTATTCAAGGCCTGCATGTCACTGCCTATCTTGCCATAGGTGGCAACCGTGAGGGTGTTGTCGAGTCCTACTAGGAACATCTACGTTTGATGCTGATAAGCCGCCATCTCCTAATATCACAGTATAGACGTATTGACAGGAAATCCTTACACCAATAGAGAGGGCCGGAATCAGTATCGCCATCTTCACCGTGGGCTTTGGCAAGTCGTCGGAAGCCTCATTGGTGGCAGCTCCCTCTTGCAGCGAGCCATTTTCTATATCGCCAGCACCTGTCGACGCGTCCTCTGAGCCATTGTTCGTGGCGGATGGCCCCAGTAGGGGAGCCGTCTCGGCTGGTGGTTTGTTCCCGGTTTGCCTCATTTTTGACACAGTTGTTGCACCGAGAACTCATGAAAGTAAACAGAATCACAGACAAAGTGACTCTTAGGTAGAGTAAAAACAACGATACCGCTACATTGTCCTAATAAATAGTGCTACTCCTCGTCCATTGAAAACGGTCTTCTTACCTATCAGCCGGTCCGGAGTCGGTCAGGGTATCACTTGTGGCGCTCTCTTGCAGCTTGTATCACCGACTCCGGCCTGATAGCTCAGAAAGAAGATTGCATTGCAGAGAGGCGTCATTGGCAGCTGATGAAAATATAGTTGCCAATCCTCGTGGTCCACGGGACTAGATGCTGTCTCAACCACCTGCATATATCATTGATGGTCAGCGCAAAAGACCAAAGGCATTCTGGAAGAAGATGATCTGGGAGAGGTTCATCAACGTAGAAGCTATCCCATTCATATTGAGTCCTCATCTACTTGATGTAGAAGATATGTATGTCGAGGACGACGCTATTTTTTACGTCCAAAAGAGTATAACCACGTAGATACGCTTCATTCGCTGCCATGTCCTTTCGGCTAACGTCTCTTCTCAATTGAACACCAACGCTCACGATTGTACAAGTCGTTCAAATAACAATGTAAAAACTTCCGTGAAGCTCATGAAACTTTCTGTACATCCTTGAGTTTATTTCGGGGGTTGAGACACCAGGCGAGCTAGGTACGACCGACCAATTGTGATGTTCTTCGCTCTTTCCTGAGGACAAGTCCGTATCTGAGACAAAGACGTTTAACCAAGCGTCTTGGCAGCAAGACAGATTATATCTTGCAGCTTGACCGCCTTCGACCATTTTTTTATAGAGAACATTCGGTTAAAAACAGATCAAACGCTCTGAGTGTATCCCCGGTTCACGGAGAGAGGATGTTCACCACGATCAGACGCACGGCAGATCACTGTCGCAGAGCACTGATACGAAGTAGTGAAAATTCCCCATAAAGCCCCAGTGTCTGGCGCATTCTGAACCTGGAATGACGTTGAACAGGACCCCGAGCTGGGGGTCTCCAGCTTCCGGGCCTCCCGGCTTTTTTTGATGCGCACAGAACCACGAACTCCCCGTCGCACCTTTTGATAGGTTCCCCAAAGTTTTGAAACCGCCCTGTGCCTCTCCTGTCATTTGCCTCGACGAGGGGCAAACCATACATAGCACCAGCCTTATCTTGGCTTACGTGCATAGTACCAGCGAGACTAACCAGATCAGTATAAGAGCTTAGGATCGAACCCCATCCTAGCTGTCGCGTCTTGAAAAACCGGTTTCTATTTACCGTCCATAGGGTATTCAAGCTCACAGAATTTGCCGTGCCAGCTTAGCAGAGCATTGAATCTCTGCTTGTCAGTATGAGGGACTTGACCATCAATCCTTGTGGTTCATGAAAGAAAAGGAAGCCGGTTAAAACTCGGACTGATTGTCTGAAATAGACAGCATTAATACCCCCTGAAATTTGTTCTGAACACAGCCGCATTCGTCTCATGCCGCTGGCCGACGCCTCCGTGACGCGTTCATCGTTAAGATCAGCCGAAAATAGCGTTTGATACCACTAAACAATCCAACTAGATTTTCTGGAAACCACCCACGGTAAAGCCCTGTTACGAGAGGGGTTCAACAGCCTCTACAGTCGTCACTTGGCAACCAAGGCAGTCAGTGGAGAAATGCCTCAATCCCATGAAGCGCTATATTAACCCAAAGACGGGTCAAAAAATGCCATCCTTTATGAACTCCACTATCAAACCGGACGTTTCAGCCTACCGAGGGGTCAATCTTCCTGCGGGAGTTTAAAGTGACCTTGGGCCTGCACATGTTGCATGCATTAGGCTTTTCCCCCTGAGGTAGCCCATCTGTTCGGCCGTGCTTGTTGAAGTGTAGCCAAGCTCGTCGGAATTAAGTCGCATTTTGGCATATTACAGTGGCGCATTCCGTACTTAACGTCACCAACAATCCCGTGAAGAGGGGAATCAGCTCTCCAATCAAAGCTACTCGAACTATGGTGTGATGCTCAAGGATGCCAAGCAAAATCCGGACCCAATATATCGCATTATGCACAGAATCTAGGAAGTCCTAGGGGGTGTGGTATGCAACGCAACAATCACCTACCTCTGTGTCAAAATCTGTGGATCCTGAGTTGTTGTACCTGCGTCGGGTACCATTCTGGGGGTACTGCCGTATTTCTGTATCGGACGACTCACCTGTACACCCCCTCTGCGTCCTTTCCTAGCGTTCGCTTTCGGGCCTGTGTCTTCCTAGCAGGCAGCCAAGATCTGCTCTAAAGGCCAAGAAGCCGAAACGCGGTTTGGGTTTGGCTATCTATAATCTAGATAGATGCGGATCCTTGGGATCTCACCCACCAACTTGAAGGACCGAAACGGTGCAAAGCATAACGGTCATCTTATTGCTGTTTCAACTGCCTGTACGAGATACTTGGTCGCTTGTACGCCCATCCCCGTCAGTCGATAGGATGGATATATCTTCGCTTCAGGTCCCCAGCGCGGGTCGCTCGCGATTCTCTAAGGCTCTTCCCACCCCTCCTCCTGGATTAGAGGATCGACCACAAACGGCACTTCGGGAACTACCGAATGTGCCACCAGCGCCGCCGCCACCCAAAAAGAACAGTATACTCATCACGAAGCCTTCTATTCCAAGTCTTCGATCAAAAAATCTCGACTCACCTTTGCCAGTTTTGCCCATCATGGCGGAACCTGCTCGGCCACGCCTCCAGGCTGGTCCCATTACTCGAAAGCCAGTGGCACAGTTGCCCACTCCACCACCTTCAGTAGGGGATATCAAGTCGAAAGCAATGAAACGGAAGTCGTCTATATCAAGTCTATTATCTGCGTATTCACGCAGCTCATCCGACTGGGCTGCTTCACATGAGAGTGATTTCACAAAAGACAGTGAGCCGTCATATTCACCAGAACGAGAAGGAATGGATAGTTTGCCTCCAGTGCCATCAAAGAAGAGTATGGAAACAAACGATACAACTAGTGATAGGACAAGCGAAGTAACGTCTTACACTATCATTGATTCGTTTCCACCACCTCCTCCTTTAAAGGATCCATCACGGCCACGCACGCCGCGCACCGGCACCTCAGGTCCCGCAAATGGAGTTCAAGCCCGGAATCAAGCCCGGGAAACGGACTCGGTGTCGTTGTCCCCTGTATCAGTCAGAAGCGGGTCCTCGCGAGCGGGTCCAATCTGGCAGAGGAGGGCATCGTCGAAATCAGATGCCAGCCTAGTCATCACTGAGCTCAAACTACCTAGCTCGAACGGCTCAACAGCCTCTACTTCGCATATACCTGCGGGAAAGGCGGAGCCACCTTCTCTTCCACCTCCACCACCTGCCAAAACAAGTCATCAACCTGCCCTACCTTTACCTCCAAAACAGCACCAGCAATCTGCAGCCACTTTACCTCCAAGAACCGTGTCGTTACCCGGCAGGAACATTCGCCCTACCAAGCAGACTCAGGCTTTAAATGAAGACGACGAAATGAAGAAACTAATGAAACTTTCGAAGCTCAAGGAGATTGTCCGTGGTCATGGCGGTGATGATGATAGCGATGAAGAGCAGAAGAGAGGCGAACAGCACGAGCTCCAAGAAACGCAGAGACCACCAGATGTAAACACTGACGCCAACAAGCCCGAGCCTCCTGCAAAGGACAACTTTACACAGAAGCCGCAGCAGCGCCAAGCTAATGCGCCAACCACTGCAGCAGGGGGAGTGAACCCGTCACCGGCCTCGCCTTCGGACACGGCGGGTCCACCCCCACGGGAGTCCGGCATGACAACAACTGCAGCGATTGCGCGTCGCCCGGTTGGGGCGCAGCCGGCAAGTAACCTTAACCAGGCACCGCGGCTTGAGCTTGAGTTTGAGAAGAAAAACACAAATCTGCCCAACTTACAACAGCTCTCTATTCAACCTGCGAGCACCTCACACCCCAAAAACCCAGTAGGCAGTCTTCCTCACCCAAGTCAGCGTCAACCGCAACAGCCACCTCGAGGACCGCCAGCCCACCCTAATCCTCGCAGCGGCCCGACTTCGCCAACGGGAAGAACACCGAGATCTGTCTCCACATCCGCTCATCCGAGTCAACCTGCAGCCATGGCCATGGCCGCGATTCACCCACCGCCCGGTGTTATCACAATGGGTAGCCCCAGGTATCAGTCTCAAGCCTCACAGCCGATGTCGCCTGGCGCCCGTCCTAGTACCGCGAAAGGCAGCTTTCCCCCTAATCAATTCATGGGCCCGCCTCGAGCCCCAAATGCACCCTTTCCCACGCAAGCATCTGCATTCGGCAATGAGCTTAGCACCGTGCAAGAATCAGGACGAGGTATAGGTTTGTCCGAGGACAAAGAAACCAATAATCGACCCCAATTGCCAATGAGCGATGCTGCCGCCGCAGCGGTTGCCCTCTTTCCGCGCAGCCATGACTGGAGGCCTGAGTGCACAGTGGATGGCGTATGGCAGCCCAATGCCCTCAACGACCGACATTACAACTGTCATCTAAACCACGCACGGTTCACCAACTCGCGCAATACGCACTACCCTCTTGCTTGCCAAACTTGCGGTATTGCCGACAAGGAACGCCGTTACTTGTGCACGTACTGCAACCTGCGCATCTGCGTGCCGTGTGTCGAGCTTCTAACTACAAATGGCCGGAACCTACGAGCTACCATGGACATTCTTAGGCAGCAGGGCAAAATCAAGGAGTGGGATCAGTATCCTAAGCGAAGTATTGATCAGAACACCGAAGACAACCAAGCACACCCTCCAAGCGCCTAATATCGCTTGCCTTTCTCCTCCTCTTTAAGAGAAGTCGTGTATCAAGAAATTCATCCCACATAAAGTTTGGCCACCATCATCGCAAAACCGGGAAGCTCGAGTTCTTGACAACATCTCTTCTACACTCCATCTTCACAAATTCTATTCTTTGTACAAATTAGAATTCAACAACCCTCGTCAAAGACGGCGTTTTACAACAAGTGTCATTATACTCATAATGGATATTGAGGATTCGATAGGGTTACGGAAACCTCTGAACTGGAAACGAAAATCGACTAAAAAATAATGGTATATGTCATTCGTCTAGTTTTCGGCACGAAACTGGATGTGAGACGGTCTAGAAGATTTGACGCGAGAACGACAAAAAGAGGGTTATGCAGAATCGGTGTTTCTAGGGTTATTTATTTGGCACGAGACAGAGATACCACGGATGTCGATTACATCCACTTTTGGAATTTGGAGGTTCTGACTACTTTTCTGATGCTGGTTTTCCTTTCGAACCCCGCTTGACATCGCATCCCGCGGGATCGAAATCGTCCGATTTTGAAACACTTCATACTGAGGATGGGGAAATGAATGTCGTGATGTACGTTCTACGGAATTTCGGAATACTTTTACGAGACATTGGGCCCTCCGCTTCACGCGAAGGGGTGGAAACGTGCTTCATACATGCTCATATGCACATTGCATATATCATAGCTAGAGACTAGATAGTCAAAATGTGACAAGAAATCATAAACAAATTTAGTTTCGTGTCTAGCATGCACTACGTCAGCTATAAATGAGAAGTCATGAGGATCGTGGGATATGGCCTTAGGTTCGTTACTTAAGCTAATATCACAAGCCAGGGCGTGAGCCTTGCCTTGATGCAAGTGGTTCGGACCGGTTCTCATAATCTGCCTGCGTCAAAGCCCGTTTGCATACGCATGTACAACGGGAAGCCCCACGCATATACATATGCATTGCCGCATTGTAACCAGTAACCCAGTGCTTCGGAAGTACGATACGAACGCAATATTTAACTAAGTTAGAGAAGTTGTCAAGTTCTAACTGCTGATAGTTCCTGTATTGTTAGTATTATTGCTCAAGGAGAAAAACTCCTATCTACATAGCTACGGGTCTTGGGTCCGTGCACAATACCCCTGGTTTCCGAGAGTTGTTAATAGTGTTTTGCGACAGAATAAGAAAAGCGAGACGCTGCGCTTTCGGTGTAGAGAATGATTCAATCTCGCTAACTGAGCACAGGAGGTTGTTGTCTTTTCAATATTCTAAAGTTGAGAAGCCCCCTTCGTATACGCTGTTTTCGATATTCCGTGTCAGGACTCCGTACTTGGGTAGGCAATAGACATTGTTCTTAAACGTATATAATACTGCTGGCTTACGTTCTTATCTCATAATTCTTATGTTAGGTAGTGAATTATTCTTGACAAGAGAGACACTACAGCAGTATCGCAGGTACTTATGATAAATAGTAATCACATATATATAACACGAGAACGTAAGCATGGTCGATACAAACGGGTCCCAAAACGGCCGTCCCAGTAGATATACATGTAAGCAGTGTCTCCTAATCTCCTCGCCATATTCTAGACTTTGACGATCAATATGATTTTGAGTGGAAAAGCGGGGAGCTAGATGCGCCTTTATCCGAGCATTATACTCTGTGCATGGTCCCGCTTTTCTATATTCAAAGTAAACTCAAGGGACACATACTATCGTCAAAAAATTCAGCACAAAACTTCAACTTACCGTAAAGAGCGGTGTAAAACCCATGTGGTTTACCAGGCTGTAAATACTGAGACATCTTATCATCTGTAATGACAAATAGACGCCTTCTACTATAACATACATACTACAGTATGTAATACATCAACGATCAGCGACCAATCGTTGTTGGGAATCAACGGTGTCGGCCGACAAGGATCCCAATCCGAGCCGAATCCCGTTCAGTACTACTGCCCGTTAATATGCTTGCCTAATCTGTTCAGGAATCGCTCAAACCAAGCTTTGTTAGGTAGATCGCCAAGAAACCCGCCGGTTCGGCTCATCATAGTGGATGCCTGATCTCGGAATATCAGTATTATCTTGCTATCTACGTAGTAGTCCATGCCTATTACAAGCCAGCTGATAGTGGTATAATACCTTGCATCCAATAACTTGCATAGGTAATATTTTCGCACGGCGGCACAGCAGTATGACTCCTGCCAGGTTCGTCATAGTCTATTACCACTGTCACATGGGTCTAAACGAAGGGGGGGCGGTGCAATAAGACAGGCGAGACAGGTAGGATGTCGACACCATGCACTGGTGGCGTATTGATCTATTACTGCGAAGGCATCGCGCCCGTCTTGGCTTTTCTCCCCCGCATTCACCTTTTCCAGAGGAACAAGTCCAGTCCAACGCCAAGCAACGATGGCTGAGAAAACCGCCAACGAGCTGTCAACGTCGTCGCCACCTTCGTACTATCCACCTAGACAACGCAAGGTCCACGACTCCGGGGTAACATTCGAGGAGTACTACTACTACGCCCAGCGAACACGCGAGGAGCAATCGCTTCTCGAGGCACCGCAATGGCAATGGCGCAGCGTCTTCTCTTCAAAAAAGAAAGCTGAGCCGGTTAACCATGCTGAAGCGAGTAGTGGCCAGCTCGTGACGGACGAAGAATGGGTGAATGCAAGCCGAGCATTCCGCACAGCTTCGTGGGGAGCAGTCTTCTACTTGGTAAGCAGCACACTCTTGAAGGTTATTTCAAAAAGCTAATAGATCAGATCACTACCGATGTCCTCGGTCCGTTCGCCGTCCCATTTGCTATCGGTACCCTCGGCTTCGGTCCAGGTATTGGAATCTTCACGGCTTTCGGTATTCTCAGTGTTTATTGCGGATATCTTCTCTGGAGAGTCTTCATGGGAGTCGACTCCCACGAATTTCCAGCGCGCAATTACGGTGATCTAGCATTCCGAGCATGGGGGACAACTGCTCGTCATGTCGTCAACATCCTCCAAGCGGTGGCTCTCCTACTACTGCTGGGCCAAGTTACAATCTTGTTTGGGCAGAACATCTCCGAGATGTCTAGATACACTATTTGCTACATCGTTTGTCCGCTGATCTTCGTCATCGTCGGATTCTTCCTGACCCAGATTCGCACGTTGAGATCATTCGGCTGGCTCGCCAACTTTGGATTCTGGCTCAACATCTTGGCAATCTTCATCTCCATGGGAGCTACTGCCCACAATCCCCCCAATTTCAAAATAGCAACTTTGGGATCTGTTGGAAGTACGTTGCCCCTGTTTTGATTTAGGCGAGGAATCTAACAAAAATCAGGTGCGATCGACCCCACGTCTATCATGCCGGACGCCAACGGCAATTATCCTCCTGTGGTTAAATTTGCAGCTCTTCCTACATCGAACCTCACTGGAACTATAAATGGCTTGCTCTCGGGAGTGCTAGCATTTGCTGGTCTACAATTATTCATCGAGTTCATGGCAGAAATGAAAAGACCGCATGATTTCTTGAAAGGAATGTTCGTCGCGCAAGCTGTCATCTACACCGCTTACGTCGTATACGGCTCTTTCATCTACTACTATCAAGGACAATATACATACAATCCGGCATATCTCGGGGTCTCTAATTATGGTTGGCAAACGGCCGGTTCGTTCTCACTCGTCTCTCTTCTCACCAAGCAAAGCTAACTTGTGCAGGCAACACACTCACCCTCTTGAGCGGTCTGATTGCTGCAGCACTGTACGGAAACATCGGTATTAAAGTCTTTTACAACAATGTCCTAGTCGATGTCTTCAGGGCCCCCTTGATTACTTCCAAAGGGGGAAAGATCTTCTACGCCGCAATTGTTCCAATCTGGTGGAGCATCGCGTTCGTCATCGCCGCCGCAATCCCAGCATACATATACTTCGTCAGTATCATATCTGCGGGCGCCCTCCTCAATTTATCGTACACAATCCCACCCTGGCTCGCACTCGGACACGACATCAAGAAAGTGACAATGGGTACCTTCGATCCGGCAGTGGGTAGGGATGGAAGGGGTTTGGTCGGGATCAATCGCTATATTCGAGGATTCTGGTCTGGAGGTATTTTTCAGGTCGCGATCAACATCTGGCATCTGCTGTTATTCCTGGCCTCTCTCGCATTGTCCGGACTGGGCTTATATGCCTCTATTGAAGGGTAAAACTCACCCTCCTTTTCTCAATGGAAAAATTTGAATCACACCACTGACGTTTATTAGATTCATTGAGGCATTTGAGATCCCACAAGTCAACGCATTCACTTGCCGATCTCCATTGAATCTCGGAACATGAGATCGACGATTGATTAGGAACGATGAACACGATTGCGCGTTATTGAAAAATGTGGTTTTGAACCAGGCGGCAGTTGTCACTAAGCGAATCAAGATTCTCTCAAGGGTAGAGGGATGGGCGGATACACTCCATCTTATTATATCCTACCATTCCCTCTAGTATACGGGAATTAGAACTGAATTCCTTAGAAGTACATTAAACAGACAGTATTTTGATTCAGAACTAGCAAACTTCAAATATTTTCAAAGTCAATTCCTAACATTATATTCACATGGGGGCACCCGAGCCTTCTAGAATCCTTCTGTGCTATTTACACGTTCTTGACATAAATTAGAAAATGTCATTGAGTGGGGATACTAGATAACCAAGAGCGCTGCTAGCCACTTATATTCGCTGACCGTGAAAAGAACCATTACACATATAAAATCGAGGATGGAAGTAACTTCAATTCTGTTCCCAAGACCACTTAACAACATAATGGACCATATTGTACTACGTAGCTACGACTTTCAAGCTGAATAAAGGTATGGAGTTGGCTATTATCGTAGTCTAGTATCTCTGGTATTAGTTAGCCAGACCTGTGCCTATGCCCAATACGGTTGTAGGGCTAATCTGTGGACCTATGCGGCTGATATTAACAGGTACCAAGGCCCCGGGTTGATTTTACGTCACCGAATGCTACGGGATAACGGCCGGAGACCGGAGGCGCCGGGCGGGCCCATAGCCCGAGCCTAATAAACTAATTTTCCTATAATAATGAAAAGGGGGTTCTTCCTAATCACAATAAGTCAATACTCAATACTGGAACTACTAGCAGTGTGAACTAAGACACGTAATCCTATTGACACCAGCTCATGTGAAAACGTGGTCTGTCTTGAGCAGTTGTTGCTTCTCGGAAAGCCCCTTACGTCTCCTTGGCAGTCTACATACAAATTCTCTTATTCATCAATGTCATGACATCTCAACTGGGTTAGCCAGTGATATAGCGCCGGCTGAGAAATCTTCACATGCTTCGAATTGATAGTGAGGCTGTTGTATGGATAGCCTGATGAACAGTATGACCTTCGTGAATAAATAGGGGAGTTGACGATGGATGAAACGACAGTCCTCGATATTCATTCGCAATAGTACTCGCATGTAGCCACTTGAATATTAGGAAACCACCAGTACACTTTCAAGGAAGATTCTACCGCTGTTGCATCAATTTCAAGGGATCTATCAAATCAAAAGTTAGCCAAGGTTGCTCAAGAGAAAATTAAAATTTCAGGACTTGCCTAGACAGAATCACATAAGGCTGCAACGGCTGGGACGACTTCGGTATCGGCCACCTCTTCACCGCAAGCAGCAACAACGCATTCCTCGGCTGCGGGCTCGACTACATCTTGAGAAGCACCTAGACAACAATTATCAGCTTTGGACCTTATTTGTATTGGCAGAGAAACCCTGGCCGACTCTAGTAGAACCAAGTGTTGTTCTTTCGCGTCACCTAACGTGTTTCTATTTGGTGTCCAACTTACAGATGCACGCATAGTCAGTAGACCCGCATTCAGTGGTGCTGGCTGCAGCGTCGAGGATACAAGGTTGTGCGCAAGCTGGGATGTCAGCCCAAGTCTGAGCCGAGGCGACGGTGGCAATAGTGATGATAGCTAGAGTGAACTTCATGATGGCGACTCAGGTTGAGTAATTTAGGAATTGCAGGTGTTTCTTGGTGGGTAAAAGAAAACAATAGTTGGGTAGATGGAATAACGATGTATGTTCTGACAACATGTAGATATGCTAGCACCTCATCGAGTTTATATACTCAACAAACGGAACCTTGATACTCGCCTTGGCCTCCAAGACACACTTTAACAGGCAATGATAGACTAAGATGCTAATTAGCAAGAGGGCCATTCTTCGTCTACACACTTTTCGTACGGCGGTACGCATTGATCACGGAAGCACTGCAACCTTTCAAGGCCTCATCTAGACTGATCTAGCCCTTAGATGGAGTAGCATATTGACATCAGAGTTACACTTCTCATGCGGTGGCAAGTGACGAGTATTAAAAACTGTCAAATTATAGATAAAGAAGTTCTTTACGAGTTCTTGGCGTCACAATCAATAGGAGTCTACAGGAGGATAAGCATGGTACGGAATATGGAACTGTGAGACAGCCTCACATGATTTTAGGTGTTGTCAATTTGTTCCTCGATCAGAAACCCCACATAGAAACCTGATTTTAGTCACAGACCAATAGGCGAGACTTTTCGATATCATTAGGTGACATAGTTTTGTGAGTTAACGGACATCATCTCATCTTGCAACATCCATGCTTGTGCAGATCTGCCACATATTCGGAGAATTGAAGGAATGAAGGACTATCGGCTGCTACCACAAATCTACTATAGACCAAGAAAAAGGGGAATATGGAACCCCTCTCCACTCAACAACTAAGCATGCTCCAGTGATTTAGCCATTTGAAAAGTCAGAGATCAACATGGCTATACGCATTATCCTCCAGTACTGAGATGTAGGAAAGTCGCACGGGGGCGACATACGCTAATCTTGACAACAAAAATCCAAGGCCTTGAGAGACGATCTACAGGACAGAGTTATAACCGCCGCCGAAATATTGGAGAAACCCCGGTCCGCGATCGTCGTCCAGCTGTACTACAAATATTTTTTTTTCTCTCCTCATTTAGCCGGACCGGAGGCCGTGCTGCATGACCCTCCGTCGCCTTAGGCTTGGCACCGTGATAGAAAGGGTCTCAGCTTGAAGCTGTTGGCCGGGTTTATCCAAGCACCTATAAGCTGCATGGCGAGGGGCTGGTGTTACTATACCAATTACAATAAACGTTGAAGGCACGTCAT
Organism: Xylaria scruposa; assembly: GCA_022385635.1. Classification (NCBI taxonomy): domain Eukaryota; kingdom Fungi; phylum Ascomycota; class Sordariomycetes; order Xylariales; family Xylariaceae; genus Xylaria; species Xylaria scruposa. The sequence continues at coordinate 656,643 of MU280182.1, forward strand.
TCGATCCTTCGCTAAGATGGTATCAAGGTCAAGTTGGTTGACTGTTGTACAAAGACACATCCTGAAATCGAGAGCGATCTCCGCAGCCTCCAAGGATGGACCTGGGCCATTTCTTGTACATTCACGGTGATAGTTTCTGCAAGGTGGGTGATAACTGAGACAATCTCGAGCCACTGAAAGAGCTCAAAAAGCTCGAGACTTCTCTGCAGCGAGTCCACCCTATGGAGATCAAAAGGTTGTCTTCCATGATTGGGTCTCCGATCCTTTTGCCAAGGCCGGCACCGCTTGGTATCCCGTTCTGGGGTGCTTGCAACGGCGCCCGCTCCGGCCCCCATTGACTTCCACCGCATTTTTAGATAGTATATGGCTAAGAAGGAATTAAATTGACGAGAAACAGCTGCAGCTCTATCGATCCCCTGTTATTCTGTAACAAAATTCCTGGCAGAGATGTGGCGAATCACTTAATCAAGCCTGGCAATATTCTCAGACGGACTATTAACATAAACTCTAGCGGCTTATATGAGTCTATGTTGAGCATGGTGTGTAGGAGGATTGGGAGGTGGATTGCCTTCAGGCGAGTTCTGCTCCTACAATGGTCCTTCCAAAACACTAGCTTATATGCAACATGGCAGAGCCATGTAGTGGAATTCCCTGCATTAGAGATCCTTTGTGGCTGCAAAAGACTTATTGATTTCCATTTCCCGCCTGTAGAGCAGCCAGGCAGCTCCAGTACCTGGACCAAAGACTACCGTGAGGACAATCGTTGATACAATAAGATGACCAGCTCGTGACGTACCCTGAGGGGGCTTCGTAACGGAAGTATCCCAACTGACTGTGTACGCTGCAAGAGCAATGACGGAGCTGCAGAGGCTCATGTGGCCATACTGGCAAAATAGCGTACCCCCCAGCAAGAGCAGGCTCGGTCCAGGCTTGACCGCGCTATACGCCGGCCAGTACATTCTTGCCCAACTCATCTCTAATGAGTTGCAAGCCCAGAGTCCGACCACGACGTGAACGATGGCGCTGAGTGAGCCGACGATCCCGTAACCAATAAGTACCGGATTATAGGCCCTGTTAGGACGATAATATGTAAAAAGAGGACTGACCCGATTTTGAACGAACTCAGTAGCGAGAGGTAAGAAGAACCAGACAACTATACACAGTTGTATGACGAATGGGGAGGCGCCCATAACACCAGGAATGAGCAGAAGGAGATTGGTAAGGACAGTCCAGACCGCTGTGAATGGCAGTATGTTGGCTTGGTCGGTTGTGAGCGAAGCCGTATGGGATACTCGAGCTTTAATATAAGAGTGCAAATATATTGGCATGATAGTAGCCGCACCAAAAAATTGCCATGCGAGTTGCCACGCTGCTGGACTATTACGCGTTGTTAGTCCATAGGATTACCGCAATTAGCAAGATTCTTACTATCTTAACAAGCTCGTATCCTTTCTTCGCCGGCCCTCAACAGCAGCCATATAATTAAAGACACTCAGAGATATGAGCAAGTCGGTCAATAGGAGGATCGGCGCTGGGTTATCAAGGTCTGTGGCATTGAGGAGAGGGTAGAAGAAGGCAACAAGCAAGCCAAGAACGTAGTCGAAGGGCCACAATCCAGTCCATGTCGTTTTCATAGGAACGCCGTTGGGGAATTGGCCTTCCCAAGATGTTACCATGAGACTCAAGAGAGTGCCATTCGCAGCCATGGCACCCCATTGGGCGAGAAGTCCCAAAACGGATAACAGGCGAAATACATATTCTGACCTAACGAGTGCCATGATAGAGTAACCAATTCAAAGTGAGAATGACATGACATATGACATAGACAATGCTGCGCAAGCTGATTCACGAGAGGTTTATAAAATACATTCAAAGTCTAGGGGCGAGAGACGCCTTCGCACCTGACAACACCGATTGCCCGGTATAGCAATACATGATTCCAAAGGTTACCTGGGTAGTGTAGGGATCGTAAATTCTTGGCATTGGGTCGATTACCTAAATTGCATGCGTTGGTTACAAGATCCTGGCGAATTGGCAGCTTTCTTTCCGGTATGACTCACAATATAATAATTATGAGAAGGCTAGATTATTAATCCGCTTTACGGTATGTCTTATAGTAAAACAGCCATGGGAAGCTGTGAATAAATTGTCGGTGTATTTTGCAATGAGAGCTATGAAAAGTTACTGTAAACAGTGTTGCGGTTTGCTTGTTGTATTGTAACGCTAAGAGACTTCTACACAAGTGCTAGATCGACGAGGAGGCGATAACTACCGACAGCCAATAGAGGCAAAAGGCAATGTTACATTGAAGATAGAACAGGGAAACGAAAGGCCTTTTTGAGCCCTTGACCGTAAGCCCTCGTTGTTATATGTACGGGTTAAGGGGCCGTGCCTAATGCCCCTGGTCTCCGGGGGTCCGTAGCGCTCCGTAACGCGAACGAATGTGCCATACTGTATGAAAATCAACAAACAAAGATGTTGATTTTGGAGAATCTGGGAACCTCACTCGCGTTTTGTGAATGCCACTTTCATCCACGGCCTTGGGATCTTCGCCACGCGCCAGGAGATCCAACGAGTAGCTTCCAACTTGTAAAGCTGGAAGTCATAGCTCATAAGCAACTGCAATCACGACCTTCATGAATGCAGAAGCATAGTATCTTCCTGGGCTATAGTGAATAGGTCAGCACGACAAGAAGCACCTATACTAGTAGGACGAATGTTCGGTGGAGCATGAACTCACTAGGCTATACGTTCTGTTTCCCACATCAAGAACGATTTACCAACATCTGTAAGCTTGGAAGATTTTGGTTGCATTGTTGTCGGTATAAATCACGCCTAACATCTCTTGATTGGTTTCTTATCGAGAAATAGCATATTCCCAAAATTGTCGCGTTAGATCAAGGTGGTTGCTAAATCAACTATAATTGCCCTTGCTATAGAAAGGGCTTAGAAGAGTGCTTGAATTATGATAAACCACAAGACTTCAAAGGGGACGAGTGTTTGTCCCCTTTCTAGTTAAATAGGCTGGAATATTTACAGTCTACGTGTCTGAAAAGCCTAGTTTCTCGTTGTCGACTTTCAACTTCGTATTGCTGTTTTGGCAGATCTGACAAACACCTATAGAGACTTCACATAAAAACTCATTGTTTGCATAACACCTGTAAGCTCTTTTCTAAAGTTTTCTTAAATCGCCCCAGACTATCTCAAAGTTCCTTAGTACGAATTAGACCCGTTGTTGAGAGTCGAGACATCGTCCAACTCATAATAACGATGGTCACGACCTAGTACAACACCATCTCTACTAATACCTTGTCTTTCGGCATGGTAGTTCTCATACCTGCCCTCCAGACCTTCAAGTGGAGCTTCTGAGTCGCGCAATTTACTCCTCCTAAAACAATTGCCTGATAAGATCAGTTTTGCAACAGGTAGATCGAGAAGATAATTCCGTGCGAAACCAGCAAAGGCAGGCGCGGAACTAAGGATTATAGCTACGTTAAGCTCAATAGCGCTAAGAAATACAGTCAGTATAATGGTAACTTGACAGTAATGCCTCTTCAAAAAGCTGAAAGAACCCACGAGCATAGAGATAGAATGGCGGATATCCATGTTTGATCGTAAGCATGGGCAATATTTATCCTCTCTATTAGAGAGGCGATGCTGGCAGCAATACCACTGTTATATGAACATTAGCTTTCGACATAGAAGGAGCACCAGTGCGGGACCTACCAGACCGCCAGTGAGAATACCGCAACGAGTTGTATTCTTTTCTGGACAGGTAATCTTAATTTTGCGATAACAGGTAACGGAAGAATAAATATGTATAGATCTAGTACTACACTCAGACCGGATTGAGCTTGCCACCAGGGGAGAGTAATCTCTGTTCGACCATCCAGTGTATCCGTCCATTTTTCGCCGGCTCTTGGTATTTCGTAATACGTAGCGACTGCAGTGCCGGCTCCGTACAAGCAGAATGAGAAGACGATTCCGGCATAGACGGCGATACGCATAGGTCTCTGAACCTTGAAAAGCCAGAGATAGAGAAGGAATATGGATGTCTTGGCAAAGAAGGCGCCTGTTTGAAGCAGAACGGCTAGGACGTAAGTCTCCTTTGAATGCCATTAGCCACAATCACTCTAGAAATGTGAGCGTCAGAATACCACCGGTTACCTGTGTGTACGCCACATCAAAGAAGCAAGCTGGCACGTCCCAGATATGGCGTGCGAACCGAAAGTCTGGCAGGTCATCAACAAGAGTGTTCTTCCCGTTCCAGTCTATTGATTTTATCGCGAAAGGGGATACCTACGAGCAATTTCAATACCCAGGATTGCTACGGAATGCAGAAGAGCGATTAGATTAAAACCTTGCCGATGTACTAGTCAGAAACATGGATCAACGTATATGAGATTTCATAGAACTCACAATCAGCCCAGCCTAGCTTTCGCAAGTTGATATAGAGTCTGACCAGAGTGAAGACGATCGCCCATATGGTGGCGAATGTAGTGATGCATACCAAAGCTGGCCCCAGCGAGGTGGGATTGTTGAAATTGCTGCTGTAGCCGTTCGGAGGGGGAGCAGCGGGAATCTTACAGAGATCCACGGGAGAGTTCATTCTTATAGGTTCTCAATAGGCAAGGGAAACTGTGCGAGACCGATCTATGTATTATGGAAGCAGATTTCGTCTTTAGCAATAATATATGTTAGAGAGGGGGGCTGTGGATGTCGAGTGTGAGAACAAAGTCGGGACACATCTGTGAATTGAAAGTGCCATACGCGAACGATAACATCCTCGGGTGACATGATGCCCACCACCAATGCCACTGTATATTCAAGTAGCACAAGATGATGATTGAGAGATATATTTCAAAACAGCCACCAAGCAGGCAGTGGGACTTAGTTGGTTGTTGTGCATAAGCTAAATGTGCATGATAACTTCCAACTAACCACTGTCGTTCTAACGTTGTAATTATTCGCTAACATGTGCTTTCCCCGCCCACTTCTTTATGTATTTCATATGCAATCAGGTTAAACAACCAAGATTGTTGGTGTAAGTGATCCTAAGTGAAGTCGGTTTTGATTGTGGCTTTGCTACTCGCTCGTGTATAAAAGACTGCCTTGCCTGCAATCTTCCGCTGCTTGCTATCAAATCAGTCGCTCTGAACTATTCTATTGGCTTTGCTTTTATCATTTTCTTTTCATTCTTCCTTAGTCACCATGTCCGAATATACCTCTACGCTTGAAGGTTTCCAGCGGGCGATGAAATGGAGTCTTACTGGGCCGCCTGAGGAGTCCATTCGTTATGCGGAAGCCACTTCAACGCCGACTTTCTACCACGTCATGAACGGCCAGTGTTCGTCTCTGGACACTTACGTGAAAGGAATTGAGGAGTGGCGCTCTAAGATTAGCGAATATGAGCCGGTGGTGTAAGCCGTTTCCCAAAGTACTGCCAATACCCCTCAGAGACACTAACATACACTCGCATCCCAGAGATGAGTTCCTTCGCGATGGTGATCGATTGGCAGCCCATATGACTGGAACAATCAAGGTGGACGGTGTTGATACAAGCTTTGAGAGCTTCATGTTTGGACGGGTAGAGAAAGAGAGTGGCAAGATGGAATGGCTAGTTGAGCGCTCCATATGGGGCCCTGCTGGTGGTGCGCCTGAGCATGGCGCAAACTGAGATGAAGACTTTACCGAGAGAAAGTGACTCTGAGCTTTTGGGAGGGGAATACCTTGACGTACCTAGGTAGCAAAGCCTAAGAACTAAATACCTTTAGACCGACGAGTTTCATAATACCTACAGTACCTAAGTATCTATGCCCTGTCCCCGAATTAGTGAGATACCAATACGCTACCGGCACTTGCCGGCGTTGCTACAGCGGACACTAACCCAAGCCAGTGGGTGGGTATCAGGGGTCACCCGAAGCCGTGTAACCCCAGTTGTCCGGCTTACCTAGAGTCGGTAAACAAGCCGAAACATTTTGCGAACCTCGAATTCCTCACAACTGACACCATGTCTTCGACAACTGGACTAAGTCGGACACGGTCGATTCGAAAACTCGCAACCAACGACAATGGTTTGACCAAAAATAAGCCTGTGAATAGCCAAAATGAAGCGAGGAACGTGTCTCCAAGTCGGCTGCCCATGAGGCCCCCACCAACGACAACAACCGCGACGTCACGAGCGAGAGCACCAACAGCGTTAACTTCTAGGCAGGTTTCTGGTGGCTCGTCAACGAAAACATCCTCCAGATCAGCCGGGAACACAAATGGAGCCCCGGCAGCTATCAAACCCTTGGCCAGGGCCCAATCGATACGCCAAGTGCCGTCCCCAACGGCGACATCCTCCGCTGCCATAAGCCGATCAGCCAGCACATCAGCGAGGCCGAGGTCTTCAGCCGGAGTTGCTTCCACGACAGCTCCGAAAGAGCGTCTCATAGGCCACGCCAGGGCAAAATCCACCGCCACAGCCCTCACGGCCGCGACAAGGCTCCAGCCGCTGTCCCGAGCGCCCCCGCGATCCAACCCGAGCCCAGCACCCTCCACCGCCTCATCCACAAGCACAACCACACAGACAGCATCTGTGACATCGAGCAGGGTGCAAACCCGCTCACAAACGAAGCATGCGCGCATATCCTCACAGTCACAACCACAATTACAACCGCTCTCATCAGCCGCATCCTCAGCCCTCGCCCCACGTCGACCCGCCTTCAACACGAACCAGCAGCACTACAGTCCCGCAAAGTCCCTCGCTCCCAAACCTCTAACATCGACCTTCCTCGCGCCCCCTTCACCATCCAAGCAGCCCGTCAACGTCGCCATAACAGCCGAGACAAGCCGTCTACAGACCGAGCTCCTGCAGCTCTCCCTCCTGCACCGCGAAGCGCACAGCGTCTCGGCCTCCTGGCACGCGAGCGCACGGTCCAAGCTCGGGGCGCGCTTCAGGGAGCTCGCGGCCGCGGACCAGGAGCTGCGGGCCGTCGAGCGAGAGAGCGCCGAGGCGAGGGGGTTGCGGGATCTGATACGCTGGGCAAACGCCAGTCCTGAGAAGGAAAACGGGGGAACGGATGGGGATAGGAGGGGTCGTGAACGGGAGAGGTTACCCCTCGATGAGAAAATCCAACACCTCGATCAGGTTCTCAATGGCGTCTGGGCCCTCGGCGAACCTGGGGGGCGGTATCAGCGCGCTGTGCGCGCCTTCGAAGACTGGGCGCTCCGGGTCGCCGAGATCAGGGCCGCGCAGCAAGGTGGCGATATCGACGGACTTTTGGCTCGCAGTGGTGGTGGTGGTGGATTCGGGATAGGTGATGGGGGAGAAGAGGAGGAGCTCGGTGTCTTCGTCAGCGATCTAGACGCGAGCACCTGGAAGCGCGACCACGCAGGCTTAGTGCGCATATTAGAAGGGTGGCGGCGGACACTCGCTCAGCTGGGGTACGTCGAATCCGATGAGCCGGAAAGTCTCAAAAAAGGTAGAAAGAAAGAGACAGCAGGTGGCGATACGGAGGCGAAAGGCGACAAGCCGCTCTCCGGCCTCGCGCGCACGTTGTGTGGGTGTCGCAGCCTGGTGCGCGACATGCTCGCGGAGCTGAAAGCCATGGAGCTGATTGAGCGGGACGCCCTCGCTGCCGAGGAGGTCTGGATGGAGCAGATGGAGGAAAGGTTACGGGCCGAGGAGAAAGAAGGGTCCCGGCGTCGTAGGACCGAGGACGTCCCGCCTTGGAAGTCACTTGTCTTATAGTAGACTTGTATGATGTGTTTCGCAGTGATTTAAGTCATAATTAATATAATACCCCCGAAAGAATGTGTAATTTTGTAATATTGTCCTGACGTCTTTGTGTCTTACGCCTAAATTATGGAATGAGCCCTCTCTGTTTAGACGTCACTATACTCTCCTTATGCGCTTCTCTACAGTAGGAATTGAATACTCCGCCTTAATGCGTCTCAAGATATCATCGCTCTCACACAGCTATCAACTTATGAGATAGAAGGCATGGCACTACCAAGCGAAACAAAATACACCGAAAACAGATTGTTTTACGCACTGACACGGAACGAGCGCGGGCCATAGTTGGAATGTAGTAGGAATTAAAGAGCATACGCCGCTTGATACTCTCTTGATTCAATCGACTTTCAAATAGCAAACCATTCAACCATAATTCAACTCGGGGTTCGCCCTGAAATTGCACCGACACCGACACTCGGGAACCGGGCACTCGACGTGTCGCGCGAACCACTGGCGCGCGTGGTCGAGATGTAGCACATGGTCGCATTTAAGACAGAAGGTCGGAAATTTGGCCGCGAGGCGGACCTGCGGATCGAGAGACAGCTCGGGCTTGTCGGAGCGCGGGATGCCCACGACCTCGAGACACACGACGCACCGCGGGAGGTGGCGGCCACAGCTCGGGCAGCTGACGCCGGCGTTGATGCTCGTCGCCGTCAGGTGGTTCGAGGCGTGGCCCTGCGTCTGGGCCTGGGCCTGGGCCGTCGAGTTAGACGGGATGCCCATGCTCGAGCTGCCTCCCGCGCCGACCTTGGAGGCGAGCTCGTACTCGGCGTCGCAGTACACGCACCGCAGCGCGATCTGGCGCGAGGGCGGCTTGATCGTGGGGACGCCGTGGTGCTTGCTCTTCTTGGTGCTCTCCACCTCGAACTTGGTGCGCTGGAGGAACGCCTTGTGTCGTTGCAGATACGCCCTGTACGCGTTGCGCCAGACCAGACAGCGGTAGTCGTCGATATACCGTGGAGAGCAGATGGACAGCACGAGCGTGGCCGTTTGGATGTCGTTGAATTTCTCGATATACCTGGCAAATATGTCGACTAGATTGTCTGTTATGCCGGTCAGTACGATACCCTCGATATCGCCCGTCTCTATAGCCTTCTTCAGCTCAGCATCAAGCCACGGCGTCAGCTTTTCGTCGTCGAAGTTTCGGAGGGCTATGTAAGTGCGTTCCCGTAGCGGAAGCGACTCCTGGTTTGCAATAGTCTCCCAGTTGTTAGTTGCGATTAGCGACGAGATGGCTCGAAGATATGGGTCAGTCTTCGAAGCGACGGTGTCATCGAAGTCAAGTTGCTCTTTGGCTAGATTCTTGTCGCCTCTGCTGACAAGCTGGAGAGCGAGAGACACGAATAAAAGTTCTGGGTACTCCGCACTTGCCGTCTTGAGGATGCTGACGGCTTCCGTGAAATCACCTTTAAAAAGTGCGCGAGCTGCGCCCCTCGTGAACGAGAATGAGTTCTTTTCAGACGCAGGGACCTTTGCGTAATCCGAGTCTAAAGACTTCTGTCCCCAGTCACAAACGCGCATAGCTGCTTCTCTGCGCGTCGCTCTGTTCGTCTCTAATTTGCCATAGGTGATCTCCTCCGTCTTAATAGTGCTCAATAACTTCTCCAAACCACAATCCCACGCCGCGTCGTCGGGGAGTGCCAATCCGTGAGTGAGCCTGGACGCTCCTTGATTGCCTAGACTGCAAATTAGATTCGTGATTCCAATATGTATCAGATATACTCAACTGACCCAAGTTTTTGGTCCAGATAGGTATGACTCCAAGAAAGCTATAGTCGATCCCTTGAGCTACCATACCATCATCATGAGCAGCACTCGAGGCTCCTAGACAAATGTGTCAACATATAGGCATCTATCAAAGGAGATGCACGATACGTACTAGCCACCCAAAGCCACAAGTCCTTTAGCCATGGATCATCAGATACAATATTTATATTAGCGGGATAATCAAACAGATACTTTTCTTTCGAGCGGAGTAGCATAATATGATCTAAGACGATTTGTGCTGCTTTAGGAAACCCTTTTGTATTGAGTGTAGTTGCAAGAAGATTTTCATGTGCTTGCCGATTTGAAACTGGGCCGTCACCAGGCTTAGCCGTATGCTGATCACCGCTTGATGACTCTTGATATTGGCTAATATTCTGCGATTGTTTTCTCAAGGCGATAATCTTCCCGGTTGTCGTAGTTGCCTCAGTAAACAGTTGTGGAACATTGTCCTTTGCCTCAAGATCTAGAACAGTATCTGCCTCTGGCGGGGGTAATTCCAAGACATGCGAAGCAATGGTTGCGACTGGAATCTTTTCATTTCCAAACAAAGGTATGTCTTTGACAGCGTCATCGAAAAGGATAGGCCCCATCATCTCTGGTTGCTGAGAACTATCGAATCGCATCAGGCTATGATAGCTGGTGCCCTCTTGTCTAGTTGTCAGTACTTCGGAATTTGTATAATAGAACGACAAAACTATACCTTCAAGTCCTCGGTATGGTGCTTGCCACGGCACCATTTTATATACATGATCCGATGTATAAGATGGCTTCTCTAAAATCTCGTAGGCACCACTGGCGCGCAATACTAATGCTCGAGGTGTCACTGCGGGCGAGTCGAGCGTAACCCAATCAAAAGAAACGATCTGATCAAGTTTGGAATCCTCATTTGTGAAGCCCATGTCCAGCTCATAAGACCTTCTTGCCTCTAGAATTTCTGGACTCTTCTCATAGTGGCGTTCCCTAGAAGCAAACTCTTTCGTCGTCTCAAGAACTCGTAGTTGGCCTGTCCGAGAAAGTACAGCTAACAAACCACGATGGTCGCGGCAGAATCGTATCGAACGAACCAGAGAGCCCCTGTCAGGAACGTTACTCGGGTTAATGTCGATTGCCCTCTCCAAATTGAGCGCTGCGCCCCAAGGCAGGCCATCCGTATCTACAGCATCAAGATAAGAGGGCGACGATGGTTGCCTTGAAGTTGCTCGGCGGTCCCAAATGACAATGCCGGGCCGGTCCAGTGAAGAAGAGGCAAAATAGTTAGAGTCTGCATAGTCGATAGCTAAATTGTTGTTACATTTTGTTTGATAGTTGATGACAGCACCATTAGGGTCTTGACTCCGTCAGTTAAATACGCAAAAGAAAATGTAGACAGTGAAAATACCTCTAAGATCGTAAATTCTAATGCCTTGATTTCTAATACCGACAACAAGTGTTTGTGGACTATCTTCAAAGAATCTGGTGCTAGATACGGTAGTAGAAGGCTCGAATCGATGAACCGCTTCGCCTAAGATAGACCCATCTAGCGACGGCCAAGACGTATTCGGTTTGCTCTCAGCGAGACGGTTGATGTCCCAAACCTGGAGACACTGATCGTTTCGCACACGCTCTAAACCGACAGCTAGCAACGTGCCCGTGTTGAAGGCGATAGCCTGACAAAAGCGAGTGAACTTCAACCGCTGTTCTAGATAGTGGTTTGTAGTATCGTTGAGGTTAAGGATGTTGATAGTGCCCGAAGCAGTGCCAATGGCGACGAGTCCAGGGTAACCAGGCGACCAGTCATAGGTGCTGAGGGGAGGTATATCGTCGAGCTTGGCGACTCTCTCATAGTCGAATCTTCCACGCCGCGCATGTCCAGTAGGTTTATATAGCTGGACAGTGCGGTGTTGTAGGTTGACATGTAGGAAATTGTCGTCGCGCGGATTCGGGGACCACTTGATGAGACCAGGTTCGGGTCTGTCCAACAACTTCGAGTTGGAATATTGAGCCATGTCGGACAATGAAGCTTCCAGCTATGAATTTCACCGAGCGGCCCGGCTACTCCAGATGCTAGCGACCGTGCTTGTTCATTTGTGAGTTGAGAGCTTGATTAGATTGGTGCTTGGATGAGATGACTTGCGAGGCGCTGTGGCCGGAAGGTGTCAGTCAGATGGCCTATGAAATTTCCATCATTCCAGCCCGTGGTTTCTAATAAAAATATCTATGGCTTAAATCATTATGATCCAGAGTCCAGGAGGGTGAGGATTATTTATAATGTCGCAAGCCCGCCCTGGCTGGTATACTTATTGGGATGCTTCGAGTAGCTTACAATCCGTACTTATAATACTACGGGCGCTCATCGGCCGCCCCACCTATGCTAGCTCCATTGGCCAATCAAAGAATTCTATAAGTACTGTAACTTTTCTTACCCAACCCAGAAAATTCACGAGCAATCAGCCGCCCCTCTGCTTCTTGCGACATTCTGCAATTGCAACACACGCGTACTGGACAACTTGCTAGATGCAACAATGAACTCAAAGAGGAAGTTCTCTGAGTACAGCGCCGAGACCTCGGTCGCTAGCGAGACGCACGAACACACCCCGAGTTACCAGAGTTCGAAACACAAGAAAAAGAAGGGCCCTTCCAAAGAGAGGCCCACCAGCATCAACTGGCTTAAGAAACGAGCGAGGACAATAGAGAGACGGCTGAATCGCGAAGATAGCCTGCCGGCCAACGTGAAACATGAGCTCGAAAAAGAGCTGGACCACCATAAACAGAAGCTCGACGATCTCGCCGATGGAAAGAGGAGGAGCGCCATGATTAAGAAGTACCACATGGTTCGCTTTTTCGGTGAGTGATAGTTCGAACTCCGATACGTTACGGATTCAATTGACTAACTTCTGAACTATGGTATTTGCAGAAAGAAAGAAAGCAGACCGACTGTCAAAGCAAATTCGGACCCAATTAGAGACCATAACCGACCAAGAAGAGAGGAAGAAGCTCCAAGCCGACCTACACATCGCCGAGGTCGACGCTCTATACGCCAAGTATTTCCCACATCGGGAACGCTATGTCAGTCTGTATCCCGTATCATCGCTCTCTCAGAAAGGGGAGAAAGCCGAAGAGGCTAGCGCAGCAGCACGATCCTTACATACAGAGAGGCCGCTTTTATGGGATACAATAGAAAAGGCGTCCAAGAAAGGCATCCGTGCACTGGTGCAGATTCAAGAGCGCAAGTCGGCAGCAGATTCGAAGAGTAAATCGTCCCAAGAAAGCTCCCCGAAGCAGTCTTCTACAACGAAAGCGGGCCAAGTCAAGGTCAGAAGCAAGGACAAACATCAGCAATTACCAGAATCGCCCGCCTCAAGTGGCGACGAGAGCGATGGAGGTTTCTTCGAGGAGGGGTAAAAAACAGGGAAGATAAAAAAGAAAACAAAGAAAAGGAAAGGCGGTCCATGTCAAAAACATGTAGGTACTGTGACCTGGCGAGCAGACAAATGATACCCAAGATTTCTACGTGACTTTTAAATACAATGTAAATTGGGGTCGTCTTTGAGCAACCAACGACCTCCGGCAGCTACCTAGATTGTGTCCTCTGAAGTGCTTCCTACTTAGAACTTTAACATTTACAGATTTGTTATTCCAGTACAGACATACATCCAAACGGGGTGACTTTGGTGCAAAGGGCGGGTGTACCCGATCAGTCACCTCCCTACCTAGGTAGGTACTTGTAATACCGACGTCAGCAGCACATGCAGTCATACGCCTCCTCCCTTCAGAAGCATGGTGCACTTGCACTGCTGAGGTTGCACAACGATTAATTTAGTGAGATTCTATTGGAGACTTCGACTTGTTAGGCTGTTTAGTTGTTGATGTTGTTCCACCACAGCAACCAACCCCACCATCCCACCATGGCCTCAAGTCCCAAGATATAGCCGTTCCTCTTCGCTTCATTCACACGCAACAACAAATACGCTCCTCCAGTTCTTGTGAGTGCAGACCATTTGAGTAACCGGCGGGCACCATACCGATATATATCTTAAAGTAGTGCTCAATCATGGCCGCTACCAGCGAAGTGTCCTCGACTACGTATGATTTGATTGGGGCATGGGTCGGTCAACAGCGACTAGCACCCGCACCCCTGACAGACAGGCTGCGAAGTGCTCTTCTCAGTCTCGAATATGCTCTCAAGGTTGAGTCTGTGTCTGTGGTAGAGCCTGAGCTGGGAGAATTCAACTGGGTTGGACATCTTCAAGGCGAGTATCCTACCATAATTTATTTCGCTTCAAGCACCCATTTAGACTTCATTTTTATTCACTTTTCACACGCCTTCATCTTCATGACAATTGCGCCCTTGTGATCATTATCTATAGAGCCGTTGCACTAATACTCTCGATAGAATACCGAGCTGCGCATCCTTTTCAAGGCTCTCGAGAAGTCAATTTCGTTGACAGCCCGTTTGATCCTACTGGTCGCGCGCTCCGCTGGAAGTGCCAAGTATTTCTGGCCGAGGCAGCGACGACACTCCCATACGGTGACCAGCAGACGTTTGCAAAGAAGAGGGACGCCAAGAGATACGCAGCGAAATGCGCCGTCGACTGGCTACGGGACAACGGATTCATGCCGCGGAGTGGTGGTGTGAAATTCCCCAAGAGCACCAGCCTGTTCTCTCAACAAAACCAGCAACAACAACAACAACAACAACAAGAGCAGCAGCAGCAGCAGGCACAGCCCAACCCCCCCAGCAGCCCCTTTCCTACTACAAAGTCTTTCTCACCTCCCGCCGCCATTCCTGCTTCTCCGTTCGATGCCAGCCAGCCTTCAGCCTTGCACCAAGCGAGCGAGCTCTGCACCGCCCTAGGTATCTCCCCTCCATCGTACAAAATTGAGCCTAGCGACGAACAGGGTTTGTTCTTCAGCGGGTATGCGGACTTCGGCGGCTTCAACGCCATCATGCCCTTCGATGTACTGAAAAGCCGTGTCGAGAACATCATGGGCAAGAAGGCCGCTAAGGAGATGATCGCCGAGAATCTACTAAAACTCCTACAAGATGAGAAGAAGAAACGCGCGGCAGCGGATGAGGCGTTCATGGCACAGCACACAGGCGGTGGCGCGGAGTAGATTTCTTCGCCATCGCCTATTCGAGAGCATCACCACCAACAGCAGCAGCAAGGCGGCACTTAGTTAGGCGCGGGCTTGGATGGGCTGATTACCCAACACGAGGAACGATGGGTGGTGCTTGATGTCGAAGACTCTGTTGATGACGGCGAAGGTGACACTTTTGAACTGGAATAGCGGGCTTATTGTATATCATAGATGTAATAGCGTTAAAATGACTACGATGACGAACACAACATATATTATGGTCTTCTAAGCTAGTACCGTGTAGCCTGTGTTAAATCGGAGAGTGATTGTATAGGCTATACTTTTCCCCTCTGTTGGGTGTGAGTATGGATCGTGGTAACGCCGCATAATGAGGCCCACGAATTTGCTGTAGAAAGCCATATCTGACTTAAGAAGGACCCCAGAGTGTCTCGAGAACTTACTAACCATTATCCTCACGAACCCCGCCCCCGTCCCCTTCCTCCTCTCCGCCCTCCACGTCCTCCCCTCTCTCCACCGCCACCTCGACCCTTCCCCTGAGGGACTCTAGCAACAATACCATCCGGCAAATCAGCGACCTTCTCACCATCCTTCCACAACAGGCCGACGCCCTGCCGTCTGCCCCTAACCTCCTTGAAGTACTTCAGCGGGACTAGGCCTTCGGCATTTCCCTCAGTGAGCACGACATTGTTCTCGCTCATCCACCACTTGATCTCACCCCCTGCTCTCTCATCAGCAGCCTTGCTACTACTAGCCTCGCTATCCCGCAGCGCCCTCTCAACATCTACAAAGATGAGCACTTCCGCATCGGCACGCATGCCACTGATGACTTTAGGCTTGTTCTGCTGCGCCGCGCCCTCTTCTTCATCCTCCACATTATGAACCTGGCCGGTACCGCCGTCGTCACCAGGAATTCCGGTCCCAAAGTGAACGTGTGTGCGACCCATTTTCTTCAAGCCCCCGGCCGCGACTATGGCGGGCCAAAAGGCAAAGTAAGTCCCGTGGACGACGACGTCGGGGATGTTTCCCGTCGCGAGCGTGATGGGGGCGTGCAGCGCCTCGGACGCGATCGCGATGCTGTGGCCTTGGTTGGCGCGGATCACCCAGTGCGCGGCGTCGTCCTCGGACGTCGTCGATGACACGGATTCGTCTGGGTTCGGCTTCATGCTGAACCGCTGCTTCGCGTTCGTCGCTACTTCGTCTTTGATCTCTGCTACGGTTGGATTCAGGCTGCGGAGACGTGGCCATTGCATCTATAATATGTCGTTAATAAGGTTCTTCTTTTGTTTTCCCTCACAACGCTCGTAAAGCATGCAAAACCGCCCTTGCGTGTATGTTATAGGCAGATTTCGAGGCTCTCACTCGATAGACGATGATAAAAACATGTCATATATACCTATGTGAATGATAAGGGAAAGCAAGAAAAACATATCAATGTGAAAAAAGAGAAAAAGAAGAAAAAAGAGAATGAAAAAAAGGTCTATGACACGAGGAAAATGAAATGAGTTTGTCACTCACAACCCGATCCAGCGGCGCGAAACCTTCACTATCAAGCTGGACCCCAGCATTCTGCGCCTGATGTCTCAAGAGTGTTGAGAGCGCCTTGGAGATTTGCACCTGTCGATTCGATCCTCCCGCTCCTCCTCCGCCTCCGCCTCCGCGTCGCCCACCACCTCCTCCACGGCGGTTTCTCCCCCCTCTACCTCCTCCGCCAGCGAGTACATCGTCCTCGATGCGGTCTGCCGCGTCTTGGAAGTCGTCCGCCATGTCGTAGTTGTTCCTCTGAACACCAAAAATAGTAGTTGAGCTTCTGGGCTTTGTGGCTGTGATCCCGGCTTTCGTACTGGTACTATGGCGACGTATAGTCCCCTTTCCTGCTATTTCACCAAGTTCTTGATCACGTCCGTATCTCCGTTGCGTACGCTCTCTCACACATACCCTAGCCTGTGTGGCCGTGTATTCTCCGCTTGGTATCTCTAATGAAGATATCAATGCTCTTCCAATACCTCGAGCTCTATCCGTGACCAGCGCACGCGCCGTGGTCGAAAACAGAGCCGTGGCAGCACTCAAGGCCCGGCCTTCGGTGAGAAGCGGGGACGTCCGCCCCTGTGCCCGTACAAGATTCCACAGATTGTCGGTGGAAGAAAACAGTAGCTGTTTTGAGGAGGGAAGTCAAATGTTAAGAGAACGATGTATATTGCAAAAGAGAAGGTGACAACAATTATTGATGGTGGTAACAAACACCTTGGTTTTGTAAGTCACACTAGTAATCTAGGTAGTGAATTGGATAGAGCTCTCCACAGCTCCGGCCTGAGTCATGGTGAATCGGTTCCCTGATGTTGCCTAAGCAAGCCACAGTTCGGTTCGGGACGTCTCCTAAGACAAAAGGTACAGAGCCGCTTGCACGGCTGGTTGACCCGTACTGGGAACCCGTAAAGACCAAAAATAATGCATCAGCCGTGAATCGAACACGGGGCCCATCGATGGCAACGATGGATTTTACCACTAAACCACTGATGCGCAGAACTTAGTATTTGGCGATGAGTAAACACCGATTCAATATCCCAACGTGTACCAAATGCATTGAATGGTAGAATGAATTTCAGTATGATACATTACTGTTATAGAATAACTATTTTGAAACTACAATGCTGACCCTTCCTGAGCTGGGCACTATCACCCTTTAAGGCTTTGATGATAGAATCCATATATTTAGAACGCCGCAGAATCCTACTGCCTCGATTTAAATGACAATGCTTTTCCAACCGAAAACTGCAAATGTATGATACAATGCAGCAGCCGCCGTTGTTACCCCCCTTGCAGTAAATGCATTAGAAATAGGCGGTCTAACCTCGAATAAACAGCCTTGGAGAGTATAAAAGAAAAAAAAAGAGACGGATTCGTCAAATCTGGGCAAAAAGGGTATTTCTGAATATAGTGTGCAAGCCGAAACGCCTAATCATGCCATATGCAAATTAGAAAACGCCTTTAGTGACAAATGATAATTGTACATTGTCGTTATGATCGTGACGGTTCATATGGGCGTTATCTATAATAACTAGTCGTCGCTGTCGACGGTGTTGCGATCATGCTCTGCCGGTGCGTCACCCGACGATTTGTACTTCCAGACCGAGCAAGAGAGAATTGTCGCTGAGGTCGGTCATCAGCTGGTTCTAGGTCTGCCTCACGGCTTGGTATGGGATGGTCGAAGTGCCGCCTGCTCGGTGTAGCAATAGCTGACGCTGTTGACGTTGTCACCACTGTAGGTTTTGCTAATCGCGTGTTGAGTGTTGTGGGACCTGCGCGTCTTCTCGGGAGAGCAGAATTCGCTAGTGTATCTGCTTCTTTTGGGATAGGAGGTGGAGGAAGATGCGAAATGTATTCACGTGGCCGAAGGCCATTTACTTCAGTCACAGCGCGAGACGGTGTACGGAACCGAGACTCGTCCTCGCTACCAGGATCCAGTGTTGCTCGGCGTCCACGCGTAAGGATCGGTTTTCGGTCAGGTGGATATGATACCTCGGGCTCTTCGGTACCAGCACGGCGGTTTCTCAAAATGCCAGATGTCCGACGCTCCTCTTCGGGTTCTTCTGTTCCGGCACGTCGAGTTCGTGAAAATAAGAGGGAACTCTTACGACCAGCCGTAGGAGGAGTGTCTGTTGTTGCGGTCATGTTGGCGTTAAACCGTAGGCCGGGAAGAGCGCTGGATGACAGAACGGTGGCTCGTTTCTCTTCATAACGAGACGCGGCCCTCGGGCTCATAGTGAGTTCAATAGCACGATTTGCAGGTACGCTTGGTCTCCTCTGTGACGGCAATCCGGGAATTCCAGGAATTCCAGTAAATTGTACAATGGTCGGGCTTGCAGTTATAGCATCTTCCGAGGGCGCAGTCACTGGCATGGGTTTAGCTGCGCCAGCGTTTTCACTAAGCGCAAGACATAACTCCGTGAGGCTACGACAAACACTATCTGCCTTTTTCCTCAGCTGGCGATCAGTGACTGTTCCACAATTGCTGCCGACATTGCTCGCTCCACTAGAGATAGGCCCTGGTTGACCAGCAGTGCCCATCATGGCGGCGAGTGCTAATGCGTCGACCGTTGCCGTCTCTAGCGCGTCGTAAACCTCGGGCGCGAGTAAATCTTTAGATTTGGCTAGAGCAGAGTGAAGAAGTGGGTGGCTATCCTTTGGTACAGTGGATGCTTCCGCGCTTTGTACTACGCTCGAAGGACCCCGTTTAGGCGACGCAGATACTGTAGTGGCATTTGTATGTGCAGTCGGTGGGCGTTCGTCGGAAGCTCGCGATATGGCGGCGCTGGAAGTAGGAGGAATTTTCCCTGTTAGCTCAAGACGATGAATTCGAGATTTCAATTCTTCAAGCTCATCCCAAACTGTTGAAGATGCATTTGTTGAGTTAGTTGAATCTGTGCCTTCGACAGTGAGCGGCTCATTCAGTTGCGCATCGTTCCTTTGTGAATCTGTAGCATGCGTGACCAGAGGTGACGAATTGTAAGCGCGAGGATGGCTATAGTTTACATTTGCCTGCTTCAGAGAGGCCATTCGAGATAAAACGGCAGAGCCGCGGTCAATCGAAGGTTGCCGCCGTCGGTGTGAGGAAGGAGCTTCCGGGGTATCCTGGTAGGTCAAGTTTCGTGGACTCAGAGGAGAGGCTCGAAGTGGTGTACTAACACCTTTATGTCTGAGATCTTCAGAATGCGGTTCTCTAGAATGTCCTCGAAAGGATACGGGTGGCCCTATCCTCTCTCCTTGATTATGAGTTACGACTCTGGCTCGCGACTCCTGTTCGGACATTCGCCGTGATAAACGAGGAGGGGAGGGAGATCGATATGATGATATGGCTACAGAGAGTGGTCGACGAGCACTGCGTGCTACGCGAGTCTAGAAAATAGGTCAGTTTCGATGATAACCACTTCAATAGATCTTCGACGTCCGAGGTTGACGTGGAACGTAGATTCATGGACCCAATGTAATAGGCGGTACTACATGTTAAACTTCCAGAACAAAAGGCAGCAGTCATACTTACGATTGCATTTGGATTATCCGCATATATTCTACCACCATCACCAGTGCGCTGCGAAGAATCTTCACGAGCGATCTTTAAAAACAGGTCTCCACTATCATCACCATCTGGTCGTTCTGTGGCTGAGTCAGGCGGCGTCCACTGCATGACCTCGTCGCCTCGTTTTCCTTCCAAGGCGCGTAGTGTTCTGTCGCGGTGGTTTCCGTCCCCGTAATCGTCACCGTCGTAAGCCCGCGCAGACCTGACGTTCATATCGAGAACCAGGCTGCGCCGTTCGCCAGAAGATCTAAAAGATCGAATAGGTGGGATGGATGCGGTGACACCGGACACGCTGGTTTTAGTGCGCGGTTTATATGACACAGGCGGCTTCCTCACTACCGAAGCCCGCTTATCATCTGAGGCGGTTCTCTGCAGAGTCTTAAGAAGTAAGAGCTCCCGTTGACCAGAAGACCCCTCTCTCGTTGTTGCCTCCGCGGGTAGTCCGCTGGAGGCGGCGTCAGCGCCTTGTTCTAATGGGGTATTCGGGGGGACAGGCGCGCGTCTTTGTGGGACAGGTACGATTGTCTCAGTAGACCCGGAGGGCGATCTGACACCGCTGGTGTTCGGCGCGGCGCTAGTAGTATTCAGTGACACGGACCGCTTCACGTGAGCAGAAGATGCAGTCGCGGGCAAAGGCACCGATGCGGGTTGAAACGTGGATGCCCGAGACCTGATGGAATCCAAGGGTTCTGAGGGTGTAATTGGTGAGACAATGTCGTGGATGGCCTTGTGGTTTTGTGTGGTTTCGGTCTTGGGCACCGGCGGTGGGGGTAATTGATTTACTGTATTTGGCTGTGTTGTTTCGTATTGGTCCAAATCGGGTGAGACAGGCGAGGGCGGGATGTGGTGGTGTTGGTGCGCGTTTTGGTACGGTTGCTGCTGCAGCAAGGAAGGGGGAGCAATTGATTCCTTGTTGAGATCGATGAAGCGAAAAGCAGGCAGCTTGGAGGAATTGTGATTTTGTCGATGCGCGTGCAAAATGCTGTGCTTGGATGGAGGCGAGCTGGGAGCAGATGGGGAAGAGCGGGAATTGAAATCAGGTGGTGTTGTTGATGATGAAAGGGAAACCAGGAATTGGACCCGGGCGGACTGTGGTGCAGTAGCAGCAGCCGACGCGGGTGCTGGTGCAGCAGAATGGCCAAGTGCTGCGGCGGAACTCAAAACCCCCGACCCAGATCTGGTCGGTGCTGGCGCTGCTGTGGTTACACCACCAGTGGCGCTTGGGTCGGCACCGTTATCACTAGCACGGCCGCTATCCGTACCTGTATGTGCAACAGTGCTCAAGCCCGTATCATCTCTATCGCCTGCTGCCAAACTTGGGAGGGAAGATCTGTAACTCGAGTCCATCTTCTCTTCTTTGCTCCTTGCCTCCAGTCGCTGCTTCAGAGTCCTTGACGCCCCAGTATTAATGTTTCGGACACGCTGAGCCTTGTAGGGTCGTATTATTAAGTTAGGTCTGCCGAGGCGGTTTCAAATAATAAAGCGAGTATAATGTGTTCGATCTGCGCCAGCCAAACCAGCCGTTCCATTAAAAAAAAAAAAAAAAAAACCAACTTGAAGGTTCAAATGCGTAGTAGATAGATAGGATTGTGATGCGACTTTGGATGAATCATTCGTCAGTAGATACTTTACTTAACCTTAAAGATTCATTCGAGTTGGCGAAGCTGAAAGATATTCCCAAACCGGTAAAGGAGTGATGACGGTTTATTCCGGGAAAAGCTTCTCTTGTCAAGGGGTTCTCCAAACACAAGCAAAATCGAAGGAATGATTATGATTATTTTGTTGATCAAGGCCCAACGCTCTTCTCATAGTAGTAGAGCCAGAGGAGAGACTAGGAGTAAGTGTTTGTGTATTTGGTTGCAAGGGTATATCTCTGGAGGAGATATTGGATTGGCACCCGATGCCCCAGTCAGCCTCTCTCCCCTATTTTATCAGCAAGTCGACTTGTTGTCGGCTTGACACTTCACACCACTGACTTGGAGAAAGATGGAGAAAGACGGTCACGAAAGGGGATCATGCTTGGTTTAGGCCAAGTCGAGATTGAATTAGTTATACTAGCTATTACATGTGTAGCGCATACTACAGTGAGACCAGCCAACCAGTCGTGCATTCGTCGAGGTATATTGGCACTGGTTGACCGGCCTGTGACGGATGCCCCTTTCCTTGCAACCTGGCTCGGTTTATCAGTCTTCGCATGGACCCCGGACAAGGGCTCGCCTATGAAAGTGCGCGCTAGCTAGCTACGTCGCAAAATGCACCGTCAAGCTGCAAGATGGGTGGTTGGTGACTTCAAGCCAAAAAGGGCGATAGGTAGACCGCAAATCGTAAGCGTCCGTTTAATGATGTAAAATCGCTAGACCGCGCCAGGACGTTATACAGATCGGTTGCTACGACCTCCTACTGCAAGTGTTTGGTACAGATCACCGTGTTCCGTGACACACCGGTTATGTTAGGGGTTGGATGCACCAGTTTGGACACTGGTCAGAGGCCAAGCCGGCTGCTTTGAGTATAGCCATCACCTATTCAGGTTAAACATCCCAAGGGTCAATGGGGTCCTAAACTGCACGACCCCTAGTTAACGAACCCCTGGTTCGAGTTGAGCCGACCCTCCTATCCCCTGCTTTTTATATATTGACAGGATGCACGACAGAGGCCACTGCTGAACATAGGAGAGGTCCGTGTGCTGTATCTTGCACTTGATACTACCTGAGCATTACGATGATAGGTTGCGAAGTTGAGGAGAGAGGTACGGGAATCCAGTGCGGAGAAAATCTGTATTCTCTGAACTTGATCAGTCTTCAATAACTAATAGAATAGACGCAATGAATGTACGGAGTAGCTTAAAGCTATGATACAAAATTGGGCTTATAATGGCAAGTAGTCAATTATTGAAGACGCTGCCATTACATTGCTATTTGTGTCAACTATCGTGTCTGTTTGAATGTAAGGTAGCTAAGCGATAGGTTGCTAGGAAGAAATACCTAACTAGCCCTCAATGTAGTGTCTATCAACCACGTAAATAAGCTGCTCATAGAAAACTATGACGGAGAAGATGATACTGCTTGACATCTTCTCACGTAGAGGTGAGACTAATACATACAGGTAGCAAAGATGAGCATGGTGATCCTTGTGAGTCCCGGTCGACATCTTCTCACCTAGGGTAGGTACCTCACTCGAGACAATGGGCCGATTAGTTGATCGTTGTGATCGCATGGCTATACCTCAACGCCGCATCCGTGACATCGGTGTACTGGTACTTTTGAAAGCCGTATTTGAAGGACTAGATTCTGACAGATCCCGAGCTCCATGCGACTTCTGTCAGCCTGCTTGGATTATGTTCTGGGTGGAAGCCTCGACTTGGAAACCTGCAGTACTGCAACGAAATATAAAAAAAAGAAAGCCATATTGTCAGTTACTGTACGTTTTTGCTTTCATGTCAGCAAACGGTTGAAAGCCACCGGCACATCTCATTGAGGAGGCGTAGAAAAGAAAAAGGGCAATTTATGTGATTATCTTGCTCGTGAAGTACCATGCAGGAGGTCCTGATCAGTAAGTAGTTATGAGGCGTATCGAGGTAGCATCGGCTCTCTTGTTCGGAAAGCCATCAATACGCCACGAGACTTGTTGTCGCAAGCGTGATATGTTATATATATTCTACACGATGCGGGTCAGCATGCAGGTGATATCGGAAACTATCAGTTAGATGCATTTTACAATACTACCCCAGGTGTGCACAGCCTTCAACAATCCAGCAATACCTGGATAGAAATCAGCCACCGGCTGCTGATTGTATGCCGTATGTTGGTTCTGCCTATATATGCTTATCTATATAGGCTCGGCCGTCATCCCGCAATGGTAGGAGTCCAACTATAGCATTGCGAACTCGTGCGTCGCTTCCGGAGTTCGGGGAACTACCGAGGGAGAGCTATCCGTCCAAAACAACACTATTTGTCCTTTCATCTCCGCACCCTTAGACCCTTAGACCACCGTTGCGCTCGATTGAAACAGACAGGGCTCTGCTATCCGAAAAGATATAGTTAAGAGCCGCAGCCGGAAATGTAAGGGGCTTTGCAGCTCGCTTGCCTTTGCCGGTGCTGATCAAACTACTGTTGAAGCCTCGTCACTGGGGGAGTTGGGGCCAGGTACAACATGGTATACTATGATCGTATGCCGCCTATCATTGGAACAGGACTTGTACCAAACTTGTTTGAAAACAATTGCGCTCTTGCGTAGATGTTTGAGCCTGGGAGGCCATCAAGCAATGTTACAGTACTCCGCTTACAGTACTCCGCTCTGCCGTATGTTCCATATTCTATGTCATTCGATGCGCACACCATAATTCCTCGATATCAACTAAGAATTGCTACGGGGGTGCGTGAACTAGGGAATCCTTCCACCTTTCGTATCGTCAACTTCTATTGCCAGGATGCTGGATTTGAACACCCCTGGGGCTGGTATTTGATAGCCTCGTGGCATATCCTAGTCCTCATAACTAGGTGTTGCCTGGTCATCCAGAAGGACCCCACCCACGTCTTCAACGTCGAGAAACTGGAGGCGCAATAGTCCAGTCCAACGTTAGAACCTCAAGGAACTGGCCTTGTCTGGGCGGCGTAGAATGAATCCTTTGGCCTGACTGCTGTCTGGTTTCGGTATTTAGTGACCGAGAGCAAAGTCCATGCAGTCGACGGCGCTACTCGATATGTCAGCTTAGTATACCTATTCTGTGACCTTCCGTCCGAACGGACGAGGCAGAACACTTACTCGAGGTTATATAGCGTGAAAGTCGCACAGACACTTTCTCAACCTGTCAATAAGACATACAGACCTCTGCGCTATCACAACACTACGTGCTGACATGCGTCTCAAATGTGTCCTACGAAAAATCAAGCCAAGATGTGTTTTTACTCAACTATTACTGACAAAGTGAGAGCCGTTCCTTCGCTAGCTTGGTATCCGCCATCCTCGACGGAACTCCATAGCTGCGCAAATGGGTCCGGGGATGGATTGGGAGTAGTAAGTAGTCGGAAGCATGTAGATAATGTAATTTGGCAAATTGCTCTAACTTCGCGAAGTCAGCTCAATAGTAAAAAGGCTTAGACTTCCTCATCTAAAGGTGACAAATGCCATCATGGGAGAAAAAAGGTGCATTAGTTATTTTCTACACTAATGAGGATCTTCTCACTAGCGTCTTAACGATCTCCCTCCTAGAATACTTTGAAGCTAGAAGGAAGGCTAACCCAGGAAAAATCACAGACCCGGCTGCCTGGAAATGAAACCACAAAAACCAAAGTCAAATCAACGCTATCCGAAGGAACAAACTACTTACGGTGAAGCCGTGCGGCTCATTGAATTCTCATCGCTCACCTTATCAGCGCTATTTAAGTCTGAACATTGAATAACGCAAACGCGATCTAAAACTGAGCATTGAGCTTGACAAGAACAGCAGAGAAACGTGGTTTGTTTGTTCCTTTGTCGCAGACTCGTCCGATGCGTACGCGTGATCAGTGTCAGACTTGTGTCTTCTTACGTAGCTGCCAAGCAAGTGATCATCAGACTAGTCGCTAGGTTCTATCACGGCTGGTGGCAGATAATAATCATAATTTTTCATGATGAATGAATCGGCTACAAAACTAGATAGGTTAGGTAACCGAGCGAACTAGGTTTGCTGGAACGTTAGTATAGACCCTCTCGAGCCCCGACGTTTCAGATTTGCCAAGCCGACTGAGACTGAGAGATCCAATTATCACGTAACGGAGTGACGGAGTGACGTTTATAGCCAGAAATTGAAAATGGAAATGATTGGGCCCTCTAAGTCAGGTCTATCAAGTTCATGTGCAATAATTATTTTATACCTATTTCTGTTCAACTATACGCTGATATATTGCGTTTATTGTGCCCGATATCCTCTGATAATAATATACAGTAACCAGGCTGCCTATCGCAGGCTCATTGAAATCCAGTTTGGGTACCAATAATCTAGAACCTAGTCTATAACAAACGCATCGCTCGATATAACACGTTATAGCGTTCTAACTTCGCGAGTACAATCCCTGCTAGTATCAAGTCTTCTATAGACCAAAGTCATCCTGTTGGATGATTACATACGGCCACCACTCCAAACTCTTGGGTTGAATACCTACCTGTACAACACACGTGGTCTCATCCTACTTATTCAATATGCTGTGGACTGAAAATCGTGTAAAGTCCTCATGGGGCCTTGTTCACATTGTATACTAATTGTATTATCATCCGTGACATATCATTAGCTTATCCGAAAAGGCATTCCTTCAAATCAAATCTATATATAGCCCCGGGTCTTTAGATACGAATGCGGAAAAGCTTTTTTGTTAGCTTACGAACATCGGTATAACTTGATATAGTTATTAGAAAATGAATATGCATATATTCGAAGTAGCCAGGTAGTCCCCGGTCCACGATGAGCAGCACTACTCAAACCGGAAACCAACATTTGACTTATGGAAAAATATCGTGAACGTGAACGGAGTCCGCGATCCTTTTCAGCCCGTAATGGGCAA
The DNA here is from genome assembly GCA_022385635.1 of Xylaria scruposa. NCBI lineage: Eukaryota > Fungi > Ascomycota > Sordariomycetes > Xylariales > Xylariaceae > Xylaria > Xylaria scruposa. The sequence continues at coordinate 682,879 of MU280182.1, forward strand.
TGATTTATTTTTGTCTTAGTTCTCTTTCGGCCGCTTTCGTTCACATGCCGATGAAAGAATCAGCGGGTCCATGCAGGCCATTAAGCAGGTAAGAATTCGTATGAGGCTGCGCAAACCACGTGAGGACTATATAGGCCTAGAGATGTTGGGGCGTCGGATCGATTAGCTAAACAACTAATAAGTGACATGTTTCCTATAGCAACGTTGATGGAATTCTACAACCTCAACAAAGAATAATTGATCACAGCGTATACTAGAGTCCGCGGTTATCAAGAGCCGCCCAAAGGACACCTCTCGCGCTTCTTGCTTCCGCCGAATCCTCTCGACGTACTTGGCGAGGTTGCATTTGCCAGTTGGAGGGAAAGACGATCGACGGCGTTGAAAAATGACGGGCTGCATTGCCAAATTGGAATACAGCAATCTGATTTGCTGAGGTTTGGCGCCGACTTGGCTGCAGGGGGCTATTAATAGAAGCCCGTCACCAGCGACTACCCCTGTTTCTGGCGGGCGTCTCGTTTCGCAAACAACCAATCCATGCCCAACTAGTTCCCAAGACAACCACTCATGTGCCGAGATACTCCTCCATGCCTCAGTAGAGTGGAGGCCGCAGAACTCGGCATGCAGATGATGGAACACACCATCTGCAAGTACCGCAGAATACACCACGCACACCAATGTACACCGCAGCGCGCAGCGAAGTGACAGTAGTGTGGCAAGAAGTATTAAACAGGCCTATTCGTTGTTGGACAAACGAGGGCTCCCAGTGTGCATGTTTATAGGAGAGGGCAGTAGGTTACAGGAGTGTGTAGATGATGTTATGAAACGATATCATTAGAGGCAGGGGTGCTTCAGCCGAGTAATAACTAAGATCAAGCCCTGTGACAAGGACCCAGAACAAGCCCTTCAAAAGCGGGAGAGTTAAGGTCACTTCGAGGTACCGATTCCGCGCGGAGGTGCAGCTGAGGAGCGGACCCACAAAGTGGGCTGCGATAGTGATCATCGGCGGCAACAAGTCACTAACTTGTCGACAAAGGCGCTTTTTCAGGCGAGAGGCGACTCGGCAGATACTGCTCACTATCGCGCTACGCTATTGAGCCCCGACAGAGACAACCCCTGCTGCAAGCGCCAGGGCCGGTTGTCCACTACATTCCGTTTATCACTGCTGGCTGCACCCAGCGCACTGGGGGCTACCATGACTCTCTGCGCCATCCACCCACCGGCAGCTAACGCCTGCGCCCACCCACTCTAGTGTAGTCTGCTGTATCTCTTTAGTGTAAATGGAACCAACCAACTCCCTTCCCAACCACTGTATCGTGTCCATCCATCCATTCAATCTCCTTTCCTCGTGCTTTTTTCGAGATCTCTCCCCTCTCTCCCCAGCAGCGATCGAGCCAGTTGTTTTGTTTCGAATTATTCTATACTACTATACTACACCTAGGTAGCGTAGCCAATGCCACGGGGTTTTTGCTATGCGTGAGTGAGAAGTAGACGTCTTGTCTCCCTGGTCCAACTCCCACTTCTCCCCTCCTCCTCTTACACGCCCGCCTCCCCGTAATCTGGCTGCCATATTCTCCATATTCTCCCTCGCTTCGCTTCTCTTCCCGTCCTTTCTTCTTCACATCCGCCCGCCGGTGGCACCGTATCTAGCGCACCCCAATCGTCAAGCGCCTGCTGTGCCTGCGGTGCCTAGCAACCTACCCTGACCGGCGCATCTTCGTCTCTTCCCCTTGCCAACCGTTTTGGTCATCCAAGTTCCACCGTTGCTCAATGGCCTACGATTCGTAGCCACCCGAGACACGCACGCCTTTCTAATTTTACCATCCTACACCCGCCACCACGCCGCCTCATACATACTTCTCATTTGTTTCTTCTTTCTCGCTCCTGCCTTGCTTGGCCCCTTGTTCTTCTCCCGAACTCTAAAGCAACAAATCAATTCACCGCCAGACGTTGTGAACGACGAGTTCTCTTTGTTGTTATATTGGGTTTTGGTGAAGGATCTTGGGAGTTTTTGATCGACGGCACGGTCCTCTCTGAGACCGGCAAGAGAAGGAGTGAGGTGCAGGAGGAGTAGGATTCAGCAGCGCTGTCCAGTACGAGGTCCTGGTTAATACCTATACCGCCTTTCGGCCATCGCCATTTCTTTAACATTCAAACAAACCCCTTTGGCCAACGCTCCTCAACATAACAAGCGCCATTGTGCCCCGCAGACAACGGCATCTTGAAAGGAAATATAAGAAACGACGACAATTGACCCTCCGCTGTGTTGCATTTGGAGAGATCCAGTCAAGTTTTTTTTTTCAGTACTAAGAATTCGTTCTACTATTCAATATGCCTTCCGCCGCCGCCCGACGGATGTACGAGGACCAGATACCCTCTTTAATGTCCATAATAGACCCGGAGACCGATAATTTAGGTGACAGAGAGATGGTCACAGTCGTTGAGCCGAAGTTTGCGATGGACTCATCTTTTGCATCTAAACACAACGATCACAAGCTGTCTCAACCGACAAGCCAACATTTACGACCACTCCCATCTGACCCTACTCACCGATATCATGACAGTACGTCGACGCAGAATTCAGAATCCGCGGACTCTTCTCCTACCCTCACTACGGATACATCGTCGCTGTCGGATCCTTCGCCCTCATCGTCTCCCGACTCACCTGTCAATCTCATACCCTTGAGCTCGTTCCCCTCGAGCACTTTTGGCGAACTTCCAACAAATATGGACGGTCTCCAAATTGACCGTAACACAAATGGTAGTACTTTTGAGCGGCCGATGACATCGCCAGGTCCCAGGAAACCCAGGAACATGAAGGGTCTTTCTATACAGCCACCATTTGCGACATTCACAAGCAATTCCTTGGTCTCAGAACCTTCTTCGCCTTGTTTTATCAAGCCTAAAATCCCTGGTCCTAGGAAAAAACCTAGTCTGCTCAGTCTTAAAACTGATTCCCAATGCCTTAATCTTCGCTCAATGGTTGCTGAAGCTCCAGGTTCACCCGGTCTACCACCTATCTTGCAGCGCCGGTCTCTGAAGCATTCAACCTCATCGCCACATATGCTTTCAACTATAAAGTCATCGACATTTGGCCCCGCCGGTGGGATGACTTTCCCTACAGTGTTTGAACGAGGCACCTCGGGGTTATCAGAAGTATTGCGGCCAACGAAGATGGGAAGTGTGGGTAGTGACTATGGCTCAACCATAATGGAAGAGGACTCTCCAATCAAGCCGCAGCTAGCCAACCGGGCCGCTATGGATTTCGAGCCCTTCCATGACGAGTCAGAAAACAACGAGGACCAGAAGTCTCCAGGTTACCCGGATGGGCCGATCGCGATATACAGCGATAATGTGTATCTGTACTTGGAACCCACAGCAGAAGAGGCTTCCAAATTTGACGTCGTAATTAACGTGGCGCGAGAAGTTCATAACCCTTTTGCGGCCCCAGCTACCAGGCATAATTCAGCAGATGCCGAGCCGATGGTCCAATCACCTATTCCGGATACTGCTATGACGAATGATAGCTTCTCGACCGCGTTTGAATATCCGCCTCGTGAGGAATCTGGCTCAGAAACCCCTACAACGCCCAAAGCTGTTTCATGGAATGAGCCTGAGTATATTCATATGCCCTGGGATCATAACACAGACATTGCAACGGACTTGATGACCCTTTGCGACACAATCGACAAGCGCACCAAGGAGGGGAAAAAGGTGCTTGTACATTGCCAGCAAGGTGCAAGCCGGTCAGCAAGCTTAATCATCGCATACGGTATATACCAGAATCCGGGGTTGACCGTCAACGACGCTTACTATGCTGCTCAAGCAAAGAGCAAATGGATAAGCCCGAACATGCGATTGATGTACTGTCTACAAGACTTCCAAAAGGAAGTTTCAAAGAAGAGACTCCCGCCTCGTTCTGCTGCCTGCCCTAGGAGCGGGAGAAGCCCTACAAAGCATAGGCTCACGTTATCAGCCGATGCTATAGATTTGAAGCCCAAGGAGCCTATGACCGCGCCATTGCCCGACGAGAAAGAAGACGTATCTAAAGATTCTCACCCGGACCGGGACTCGTTGCATCCCCGCGGAATATCAACGTCTAACATCGAGGCAATTTCCCCCGGGCCGTCTTCTGCGCCATCCAGCTTTTCGTGGTCAGAAAACGGGGGAGCGAAGGAGTCGGAACCTACAATTCGCTTCAATTTTGGTGACACGCTTGCACCGCCTACAATTTTTGAGCCAACGCCAGAGCCGAGCCAGCAACAGGCGTTTCCGCCCAGGTCATCGTCATTCTTCAAACCCCCACCATCCCCTGGTTTCCCTCCTCAGGGCTTATCCAGCGGTCCCTCATTTTTTGGATTCCATGATCACAATATAGGCCTCAAGCGTCAGGATCCGTTCGGAAACCATGATCAGAGATCGCCTCCTCGGGATATGGCAATAGCTCCGGCTCTACCACAGGACGACACATTAATGTCACCAAGGGTCGAGACCATGACGAATAACCCACTCCATGATTCATTTTCAGAACTCTCGGGTATGAAGTTTGTCGAATCTCCACCAACACCTACCGAAGGCCTCTTTTCTCCGCGAGAAACCATGTTTCCGAGAAATCCTTGGTTGCCCTTTGGGCGTCCTCCTCAAATCGCGGATCCAAGGAGTCCTCCTACGAAGGGAGAGACACCAATTACACGATCGATTGACGATGTATTATAGCCAGTGAAATGGCTGCTTGATAGATCGTCCTACTATCCACACGGGGTTTTATCCTCCGTCTTTTTTCATCTGTTTGAGCTGAATGTTTCCACATCGTCTATGCTTTTTTTTTTTGTGTTTTTGTTTCTGGCTGGTTTTAAGCATATACAGTCGCCGAAAAGGCGATACCGGATACCCCGGGCGGCGCAATTGCGATGCGGACAAAAGTCAACGGGAAGGGTCATCATGTGGTTTTTCCACTTCATAATTCGTGGTTCATGATGTCCATTGAATCCAATGCCAATGTATAATCTACAATCGTCTGTGAGCAGAAAAGTAACGGAGTAATCAGCGGCGAAGGACCAGGCCATTGGCGAGTAGCGCTTCGGTGGGATAAACGGCTAAGAGGGAAAGGGAGAGAGTCTTGTTGAAATCTAAACAACAGGAGAAATATCGCATGCAAAGCATCACTTTGGTCGACGTCCCAGGGGGCTTAGCGAGTTGATTTCAGCGAGCAAGCAAGCAAGCGTGCAGCGCAGAGCAGAGCACGGAACGGCGTTCTCGAGGAGTCTGGACAGGTGCGCTGAAGAGGAATATAGGCCATACCTACACATGTATTATCGTGTGATGTTTTGGACACACAAAGGAATCTAATACGTTCCTCACCAATCTTGTATATATAGTTTATGAAATGACAATATCCGCGCCAAGCGCGCACATATTCAAACAAAACTTGCTGTTGTCAACGTTTGTCGGTGAATTCTGTGATTATCATAGTGACAATACCGAGGAATTCAGCTGAGTTCCATATAGTGAGATGTATCCATCCGTATTTGCATACGAAATACCTAATTAGGCAGTCTAGAACTAACTCTAAAGACAAAGGTTTTCCTGTTTTGTTTGATCGCGCTCGCATGTTTAAGATGACTTGCTCACTATTTGACAATTTCTATCTATATACATAAAAGCCAAAACCCAAAGGTATAGAGAGCGGAAGCAAAGCAAGGGGTCTGCCTCTCTCTACTTATATGTGAGTATGTAACGTTCCTCCCTTTCCTTCTTTCAGTCTTCGTTATCTACCTATTCTATCAGCAAATATATACAACGTATGAAATATAATTTTATAACCCCCCTCCAAAGAGAAAAGTGAAAATCTATCTTTTCCTCCTCATTGGGACTTGGCAGCCTGAGCCTTGGCCGCCTTCTTGGCCTCTTCTTTCGCCATCTTCTCGCGGCGCGCGATGGCGGCCTCGGCGCCGATGCCGCCGAACACGAGTCCCACGCCCAGCACCTGCATCTGCGTCAGGCGGTGGCCGAAGGCGACGACGGATAGCATCATGGTGAACATCTTGCGGGTGACTGTGACGGTTACGAGAAGCACGGAGGAGAAGGTCGATAGGGTGTAGACTGTGTTTCAATTCGTTAGGATCTTTAAATTGAGTTGAAAGTGGAGGCAAAGGGAGAGGGAGACTCACAGATGAAAACCTGTCCGACGGCACCACAGGCCGCGAAGCCCAGGATATCAGACCACACGCTCGGATGTCTCGCCATGAAGGCAAGGGCCTCCTCGAGCTCGCCGGCGCTGCCCGCGATGTCCATGCCGACCCACTCGCCGATGCCCGTGTGGACGAGCCAGGGGCTCAGGACGAGGTAGGTGACCATAACGGCCATGCTCATGAGGTTGTTGGCGCACATCATCTGGGGGCCGGAGTAGGGCTGGAAGGAGCTAAAGATGTAGTCCTGGGTGCTGTTGGTGAGGCCGTCAAAGAGGAGGTTGATGCCGAGCAGTAGTAGACCCCAGGCGCTGTTGTGCTCCGTCGCGGCCGAGCCGCCGCCGCCGTGACGCTTGCTGCTCTTCTTACCCGAGTGCAGCGTGAAGACGGCGACGCCGGCCGTGACGGCGGCGACCACCATGTACTTGTACAGCGGGTAGCGCTTGCGGAAGACGGTGATGTGCAGGAACATGACGGGCAGCAGCTTGCAGCTCTTGGCGAGCAGGAAGGTGATGTAGTCGATGTGGGCGAGAGAGGCATAGCCGAAGGGCGACGCGAGGGAGCTCGTCACGGCGACGAGTAACAGCGGCATCAGGATGCGCGAGGACGGTATGATGGGCGGGACGGACGAGCCCTTGGGGGTGCTAAACCACAGATACAGCGCGCCGGTCGCTGCGGCAAACAGCGATTGGATCGTGTTAAGGAATACGGGGTATTTGAACACCTCGGTGTTGCCCGGCGGGCCGTGCGGTGTCGTTGTGAGCTTTTCTTGGAGATACGCCCATGTGAGACTGTTGCCATCAACCACCTTGTTAGTCCTGAGCCAATTCGTCACCCGCAGCCCAATCTGGCCTAGAGATATAGAAAAAAAAAGACCTACAAAGATCCATATATGCCAGCAACTGCGATCACGAGCTGCGCCGCCCCGGCGTCAGTTTTTGTCGACGCTGGTGCGTGTGCTGGCTTTTTGGTTGCGCCGTTGGACTGAAGCGGCGCGACATCATGTTGCCGTTTTGATGGTGTCGACGATTGATGCGATATGTATTCCGAGGACGCCTGGCGCTCTACCGGACGGGCTTGTTTGGTACGCGCCATTCTCCAAGATGGACGAGGCCAGGGAATGGGCGCCGGCGAAGGGTAGTATAATCACCAAGAACCAATTCAATGCGAATGAACAATATACAAAAGTGTAATTTGACGGGCTTTCAGCAGAAATGGACTGGTGCCGAAATGGAGATGTGGTGAATTGCGTTTCCTGTTAACCACCAACAAAATGATAGTAAGTAATTGTATTGGTAGGTTGGTTGATAACAAGTTGGTCTCAAGATCACTGATGACAGTTGGCCCTTCCGGGTCACGGCAGAATCATCAGATAAGATGCCCACCCGATCAGATCGGACAGGGGCCGAACCACCCAGGTAGGCGGTCAAATCAGGGTCCTCACGGAGCACGTTCCCTAACCTATCTAGGTATCTCACAAATGCTAGATTTCCGGGGGTGGGGCCCCATCTAGCTCACATAGGCCAATAATGACAAGAGTTGCCGTAGTCATGGCGAGCGCCATTCTAGTTGCTATCACAATGAGTAACCAAGAGGAGGAAACTTGGCAGAACAGCGAGTGGCGATGGCAGCATGTTCCCTTTCAAAACACCGATAACAGATCAACGAGATCACATGTAGCATTGCGGGTTGAAGGATGGTTTTATTATGATTTGCCAAGCCTAGGTAGGCGTGTGCCCCTTTGAGAATAACCTTTACAAGCCACGACCAACCAACACCAGATATCAGAGATCAGGGCCGCCTTTCGAGTATTGCACCCATTCCGTCTCCCGGCCCTAACACGAGCTATGCTGACATTCACCGTGAGAAGAATACAGGAGAGGATTAATAAGACAATATCGATTTTCGGCCTGTGACAGTGGGGCTGTGTAGGACTTTGTAAGAATATGAAACAAAGGGCCGCGAGGGTAGGTTGGCGCGCAATGCAGGTACCAAGGTCCAAGGTCTAGGGCTACGGCCATGCTCAAGATGGCGTATAATCGTGCGGCCCAAAGTCCCATACAGGAAAACCTTGAGACGTAAGACATGAGCTCTAAGTAGGACCTAATACTGCGTCTGGCGGTCGTCAGATAGTAGCTTGCCCTCCACCCATGTGACCGAATGGGTTTGTGATAAGGATTGTTATTGTTTGAGGGGTGCAGAATCGTGGGTGACACCTGCAGAGTTCGATTGCCAGACTACCCATGTCGTGCTGGCTTGGGGACGGGCATGATTAGGAAAGCGGATAATGAGAAGATGAGTGGGTTTTCTGTCTTTTTCGGTGGTTGAAGAGGAGAAATCGTAGTCGTTAAGTCGTTTCGTAGATATCACACCCGGAACAGGAGCCTTGCGGCAAGTCAGATCTGAAAGCCTCCCCGAACGCGGGGCATGTTATCAAACCGGACCACACAGTAGAAATGTCCTAGACAAATGTATCAACTTTCTGTTTTGGCGCGGGCGCCATCCAATCCTAGCAAAAGCAAGGGTCGCCATTACTCAGGCGACTGCACCTGGCTGCGTCGCATCTTCTCAGCCTCAAGGTTTTCGTACAACAAAAAGAGAGCAGTCTCGTTAGCCTTAGCCGTCCCCATGATAGTAAACATCCGTTCGCCAGTATCGTCATGAGGTGCCTATACCTTGGTTAGCTGCGCTATCGTCAAGCAGGAAATATTGTGTAATGAAGTGCGAAGTCACGAGGCTGGACACCCGTCTTGTTCTGCTATGTCTCGGAAAGCGACGTACCTTAGCAATTGAGATGCGAGCTCCAGAAGTCTTCCGGATCTCGCTGATCTTGCTTCCAGCTCGGCCAATGATACAGCCAACCATGTCTGCCGGGATACTGATGTTCTGAGTTTGTATCTCCTCCCCATTCTCATCGTGAGTAGGTGGGCCGCGGGCAGCGGCGTCAGAATCAGAACGACGGTTGAATTGACGTGGCGCGCCGTTGCTAAAATCAGCTCCGTTTCCTGTGCGCATTACGCGCGATGAGCCATAATCGCCTCTATTGGATGCGCCGTACGGTACCCCGCTGGTAGCACCAACACCACCACCTAGAGACCCCACACTACCCGGTTGTGTGCGAACAACCGGGTTGTAAAGCACGGTGCCAGTACCACGCTGCCAGTCATCGACCAGACATTTGCAGATTTCCCAAATGGCTCGCTGGATACCGTCGGGATTGCCCTGTAATTCAACGATACGCTCTGTCGATTGAGGAAGCATCTCTTTCTGCGCAACCATCCGTACGCCTGATACATCCTGAATGGTCTTGATCTTAAGACCCTGTCGACCAATGATTGTGCCCATCTGATTATGAGAAATGAGCAACTTCAACTCTGAAATCTCGCTGTCAGTATATCAACGGCGCCATGGAGTATGTGAAACTTACGATGAGTCCCATTTGGCTGGATGACACCTCCCATACCCATGGCGGGAGCACCCTCTAGTAGGGAGCGGGCTACTAGAGCATACGCTCTAGAGATAGAGTCGCAACCACCGGTGATGGTCAGGACGCGATCATGGACACCCTGTACTACCTTACTTACACCAGCCTTGACGCCGGTCTCGTCTCGTAGGTCCGCAACGTTCTTGCCACCTTTGCCAATGATGACACCTGCCTCTTTAGAGGAGACAATAGCACGAAGCGTCAATTGGGTGGTCGCGTATTCCTCGTCCGACTTAGGGGCGGGCTCGCCATCGGGTCCCAATCGAGGCTCATTGTCCTCGAGCTTGTACTCCATAGGTACCGACTCGGCTCCATTTGGAGGAACATCCTGAGTAGCAGACATAGTGAACGGAGGCGTGAGAGGTGACTATTGGTGAGTGTTCTTGTCGGCAAGAGAATCGATGTGCGCAATTGTTGTAAGTTCTCAGTGGCCTGTTGATGGTACAGGCGACTGCGCACTTATGCTTGCGATGATCGATGTACGCGAGGAAAATCGGCGAAATGAGTTCAGGTTGCAACGTTATGCGATGAAAGCCTATGGAAAGGACCCTAGGACAAGCTGCTTGTGTGACTGGTGGGAGGTTAGCTCTGATAAGCTGATGTGGATTTTGCGGGGAAGCTGGTTGTTATTCATGTGAGATGAGGTAAGTGAAAATCGACAAAAAAGCTCAAATAGCAGTCTTGGATATGCAAAATAGGGTAACAGCTACCCTGTGGGCACTGGGTGCCACTTGACACGAGGGGCGCAAAAAGGAATAGTACCAGCTCTTATTTACGCCAAAAACCGTTGCATCTGGACCATTTCGAAAAGTGGTCCAAGAAACAATAGAAACAGAGCGGATGCGGGACGGACGGTTTCATGACGGCAGAGCCAAAAGGCGCAATAAGAGAGGCGTGGCTTAGGGACTGGCGGGGTTCTGCAGACCTTTGTGGTTTAAGGTAACCTAGGGACTGATGCAGCGCGTTGTTGCGGCGGTGCGTACTTCAGTACCTCATGTACAAGTTGTGGATATGCTATGACCTGCAGACTGGCCCGTTGCGCGCAAATCTAGTAGCTCTATGAATATCGCTCGGACATTAGTAGCTGCGAGCTGGCGGGGTTGTAAAATATCCGCCATCGAAACCCAGACGTCTGTGTACTGTTCTGCCATATTTTGTGGCGTGTTGCGTCTCGAGAAGACAAGTAAAGAAATAGAAGTAGCATGTCACTAGGTAGACGGAATATGACCTAAGGACCCAGATGGTGCTTGGCATGAGCTCCGTGGGTTGGTCTTGGCCGGCCGGGTGGGTGGGTTATCATTTTACGTCAATGGGAGAGGATAAAGATAGTTGATGGTGGCTGGGGTTTGTTCTTGATATGTGTACGAGTAGATAAAAGCAACAAAGTAATAGAAAAACCGGTGTGTACTTACTTGGGTATCCGCGCCTACTCGCTACAGCAACGCAAAAAGCTGACAATTGTTGCAGCTCGTCTTTGTCCAAAAACCAGTGAGTGGATGCTGGCTGTATGAAGAAACTGGCCCACTTGCTAGGAATGGCGAAAACTGTTAGGGACGCCAAAGAGGTCTCGAGCTGAAGTTGCCGGGGGGTTGGCCGAGTAAACGGGACGACGGGGAGGGGGTGTGAGAGGTGGGAGATGGGGATGTCGGGAGATGGGGCAAAGAGGGATATGATGGTGAAGAGGACGAGGTGGGTGGAATGGAAGATGGAGGTTGACGGGGTGGAGGAGGGGGAGAAGAGAAGGGAGAGTTGAGAGGTGGGAAGATGTGTGGTTGAGGATTCAGCGACAAAACGGGCGAGTGTCTTTGTCGAGAACGGTGATGAAGTTATGTAAGGTGGGTTGGGGGGTAAGGGATCATTGCGAGGAAAAATAAGGTGGAAGCTTTGGTGGGAGGAGGGAGGGGAATGAGACCAGACGAGGCCAAGCTCCAAAGTCGGGACTGACTTCAGTTGTTGATTTGCCAATTGGACCTGCGATGGCGCTTGGGCTGTCGGTAGGTGGGTGGCTGCTAGTTAGTAACAGTGGAGTCGTGCCTGCTACGCTACAAGGCAATGCCTACCTCCACTCTCCACTGTCGCCTCCGCATGTACCTTGACATCATTGCCGGCCTGGATATACCTTCCTGGCACTTACAGTTCGAGCTGGAGTAAAACCTGCCCCTGTCAGGTACTCTCGCGACGCCAAAGCTTGGGCCACAGCGCAGAAACCCGCCCACAGGTAGTGTACTTGCACGGAAAAACCCCCTGTGAAGCGGGTTCCGCGAGCCTTGCCTAGCGCGGGTACATGCCAAGTTGGGTTTTATAGTATATAGCACAGTACACCTCGCTGTACCCGACATCTTTTCAGGCCCTGCCAGCCCAGGGCGATGACCGATGTAAGTCTCTCTACGGGTTACGTATGCTAGGTTCGGCACTGCGTATTTGCAAAGCAAATTTAGAAGTGGGGATGGGTGGGAAATGTAACTTTGAAGGTAACGAGGACATAGAGGATCTTCAATGCAGTAAGTCCCTGCCCACCTGTATCGAGTACCTACCCAGGTAGTTACAGATTGGGAAAGGAGCTTGGGGCCAGTTAACGAGTGGATAGGCAATGATAGAGAATTGTGATAGAAATCGTGGTAATCGCTTAGATCTCCAAGCAGACCTTAAAAAAGGGCTCTCTAATTTTATTCTCACGAGATAGACTGTGTTCCTACTTTAGATAAGTATTTGCTTCATAGGTAGGCAAGTTAAGGTTTCCCCCCTTTGATCTTTGTACTAAAGGTACATTTGATTATATTGTTAAAGACGCAGTGACCTACGCACTAACATAGGAAGTCTACCTAGTAGCCGACATACTTATATGAGTATTTGACTTCTTTGCAAGAATATAGTTTTATAGTATATGATATGCACCTGACATATCAAGCAACTTGCTTGTCCACAAGCTATCTCTATATATGGTATCTTGATAGACAACCACTCCTCGTTCTTATGACCGAAGTATATGGATACTGGTGATTTCACAAATCCATGTACATAAAGCCTTCTAGGTGTCACTAGTTACCTTGCAATACATAGAGGTATATAACAAGGAGAAGCTCAGGAGTATAGCCGGAAATACATGTCATCCGAGACATGAGCGTCAGGTTGCTTTGTGATGCAGCACTTGTGTAAGCAGATTGTTTCTGGCGAGAGTCTTATGACTGTGCGTCGATGCACAGGACCGGAGTCTACCGAGAATGTCTCTCTGGCGGTTTCATATAATTTCCTATCCGGTAGTCGTACATGAGGACGAAACGTCAATGGTGGCCAACTAGAACCTCCCATTCCTTCCACAGCATGCAGTGGCACGTCATCTCTGCTGGATCTCTATTTGTTTGGCCATCTCAGTTCTGGTCACCGGTTTTGTGGCCTTTGGGTGATTCGGCTAGTTCCCAAAAGCTATCGGTGATTGACTCGTGGTCGGTCTCCAAAGGCTGTGGGGGATTCGTCGTCTTGTTGCTCCAATTCATGGGTTGTAGTATGTTTACTACGTATAAGGTGATGATATAACTTCTACTCGTCGAAGTAGGTAGGTAGCATAAACCCCTTGTTATCTGCTGACGTCTAGCATGTATTGCAAGGTGTTATCCGAAGTGGCTCTCACACGTGTCGCTGTCACTTGGAATTGGTTTCATCAACACAAGACCGTACTACAGGTGTCGGTATCGCGACTTTTAGCCCTGCCGCGCCGGCTTTACGGGACCGATCAGAATCGCTATTCATATGCTCCCAAGCGACGAGCAACGATTTCATCGAGACTCGCATTCACGGTACCTTCACAAGACCGACTTGCAGCTACATGTTGGTTGGGGTCGCTTAACCTGCATAACATCCCGCGGGGTGCGTGGGCGAGCAATTGTACTTACAGTACACCCCGAAGATACAGTAGCGTTGAACCGGTCGCCTGTGTGGGTCATATCGCGCAGACAGCACTGCTCTCCAACCTGAGTTTTATATAGTGTTTGTCACTCATGGGTTAACTCGCCAACTGTTGTTGTTTTGTTGTCGCGCTTGTGGCTCGTTACCGTACCCAATCTACTTGAAGGGCAGGATGTTTCGCTCGCCGAAGCGCTTCATATTCTCTCCGCATAGCCGTATCAAATAAACGCTTGTAGCAAAATCCGGGTGGCTAGACTAACTTATAGGCCGAACCAATAAACAGGGCCAACCCGTCGTTACCAACGCTGAGGCAACGCCGTCATTCAAACAATACATGAGCTGATCACTCAAGCTTATCCGATGGCTCAAGAAGCCCCGCAGTCTTGCATATACACAGTCGAAATATGGCCCAATAAGAGGAGGATACTGAGGGGATACAGATGAGCGTTAACACCATTGGCTGGTAAAGAATAACTTCGCTGATAATTATACTCACAATGCAAATTAGACCCCAGCAGCTGCTGAGGTTGGTTCGATATTTTGTTTTCGGTTTAACGAGATATGGGTATATCTCGCAAATGCCACGGATATACGGGACTGTGACTGTGTCCTTTGCATATAAGTTGCTGCTTTGTTCTGGCCTTCGAAGATGAACAGCTACTGGCCACCATCTTCCACGGATGGCCGAATCAAACTTCAACAAGATAGCCACGAAATCTTGCATCGTATAATCTACGGGCATGTTGCTGTATTCGTCATGCTCCGCAGTCCAATGCTATCCTACGGCAGAAACCCTATCTCTGTCTGAGTGTGTTTTCATGCTGTAGCCAAAAGCGCTTGCAGGCAACGTGACCCCAATGTTCAGCCCACCACTCGCCAAAGCTATCTTCTACCTCGTGATCAACCTTTGCAAGTCTTTCGTTTCTCTTGAGCCCACATATAACACATGCTTTTGGGTCTGTCGGAACATCCTTGGCCGTTTGAACCTGTATGGTGTCTGTAATCTCAGGAACTTTCAATGGTTTCCCACTGCTCTTTTTAACCGAGTTTACGGAGGCTACCATAGCCCGTAGACGACCAACTTGATTTTTCCAGTTGCTTACAACATCTGCTGCCTCGCGGTCTTCGCGCGCTGTCTGTGTCTTGTCTACCCCGGCGAGTTTCATGCCTTTACTCCCAGCTGCAGAAATGGACATGCTCTGGGAGAGAAATTTGTCCCTGTGCCATCTCATTCGCCTGCCAGCAATGATGCGAGCTGCTACGATCGCTAGACTTAGATAGCCCTTTAGAAAGTCGTAAACCTTGGTATCTGATAACACGCGATCTTTAATGCTCTGTGGTTGCCCGCTTATTGGTTTATACAAGTATTCGTGAGCCTCGTCGAATAGTTGCGGGAATGCTGACAATAGAATCGACGGTGGTGGGATATTGATCGGCGGCAAAGCGCTATCTTCAATCTCGGCTACAATTTCGGTCTTAGTATCAATAGAGTCCCAATCCCATGTGGTATCATCGTTAGTAGTGGCATCCTCGTCGTTGCTTTGTGGCTTAGAGTTTTTCTTCGCAATGTTTTTAGTTTCGGCTGGCTTGGGTGACTCCACCGAGTCCCAATCCCAGGTAGGCTCTGCCGTTGTTGTTTGTGACCTAACAGGTTGCTTTGGCAAATGAGAAGTAGAACCCCTGCTATGTTCCGATATTTGAGACTTCGCGTGATTATGTATGGTCCGCGACTGTGTTGTTTTTGGGGATGGCTTGGATCCGCCAAGCTCTGGTTTTCGAGCCACAGGTTGTGCTTGGGCGTAATTTGTTTGTGTCATTTGAGCAGGTTTAGGAGTTGGCTCGTTTATATCTAAGCCTAGTAATAGCTCGGAAGCTTTTTTGGTCGTCGATACGTTCGACGAGTGAACGGGTTGACCACTCGACAGGAGGTCTAGAGGTGGCTGGGTAGGTGTTGGTACAGTTTCAAACTCTCCGAAATCATCATCACTCCCCTCGTCCTCCTGCTCTCCTTCAAAATCATCGGCATCGAACAAAACATTAGGGTCGAAGTTGTTAGTTTTCGTCTGCACCTTAGACTTCGGAGGCCCTGGACTTGGTTTTGCTGACGGGATGGGTGGTTTTGTTGGCCGACTGGGCTGTATTGAGGGTCCTTGTAAGTCGACTAAGCTGTTGGAAACCAGATCCATCGTCGAAGCCCGCACAATCCTCGTTGGCCGCTCCACTGATATTGGCTGCTTGGCGTTCCTTAGATTTGAGACTGCTGGTGCTACCGGTAAAGGCGCGGGTGAGGGAATAGTATCTGGGGCAACCTCGAAGTCGCCCCAGCCGTCGTCTTCTTCGGTGTCATCATTACCTATATGTTGTATGTTTGCAAAAGAGTTCGTGGCTATGGATGCTGGCCGCGTGCTGGGAGCTAGTGCTGGTGCTGGTGCTGGTGAAGGCTGGGGCTGCCACGAATATCGGAACTGGTTCGAGTTCGAAGTGGACGAAGACTGACTCCATTGCTGGCTACCTGCGGCATTTGCTGCAGAGGGGTTTGAGATTGACCCGAAAGAGAACGGCGTGGACGCAGACTGGGTTGAGGGAAGTTTCGATCGAGCCTGTTGTGGCGGTGGTTGCGAGGCATCCTCGAAGGCGGCAAAGAGATCTGCGGACATGTTTGAGGAGGCTTAAAAAGCTCTGTGGCTTGCCGAGTAGACCGGGAGTCGACAGACAGTTGACAGGATGATTGGGTCTGTATTGATACGTCATCCAGCTGAACGACGATATTTGGGGGCTAAATCGAAGCTTCTGAGCTGAGAGAGTGCTTAACTACCTAGACGGAAGCCCGGTTTGTTTGCAGGGGTAGCGTTCTCGCCAAGATATCACTATCAAAGTATCTATACTTACTGGACTGGCTACTCGGACTAATTACCTAATCTTGGTTTTCATCAATGCTAGGTAGGTATCACAGATGGGCATGCCGCATATGTCTCATCACAGAATAAAGCAATAGTAACAATGGGTGGACTACTTATTTACTTTAACCTGCACCTGAATAATCTGGCGTTCTGTGATAACGGCGAGATTGATATACAGCAAACGGAAAGGATAACAATGCGATCAGCCCTACCAACTTTACTTATAAATTATGACGGTTTTGGTGGGGCCGACAGCATGCCTTACCTTACAAACTGTAATGCGGGTCACACGTTGCTCGCTGTCACTATACCATCAGCCTCAACACGAACTAACCACACTAGCCGACTCCTCATGAACAGCGAGCGCTCTATACGTACTACTCTACACGCCAAAGATACAACTATTGTTTATTCAACGTTTCTAGGATGAGATCTCTGGCCGATGCTTCGTAAGCTTGCTGCTCGATAGACACTACACCTATCTACTACTTGAACGCTAATAAACAACGCCTGTGTCTTTCAGCTCGCGATGGCAAGAGACTCTCAAGCACAGCTCTAGTCTGGCCGACCTGCAGCGCGCCACCAAGGACGATGGGCCCGGCAGTCCATGCGTATCAGGGTGTCGGTCTGTCTGTTGGAAGGTCTGCAAGCCTCTTTCACTTGTTCTCAATGGGCTGCGCTGATAGGCGGCGCAGGCGTTCTTACTGAGCCAGACGACTGACACCGTGAACTGGACTCATGCGCTCCTCGAGTCACGGAGCTCTTACGCATCCCTCAGAGACCATTTTTTAAAATACAGCAAACATCCAGAGTATCTGACGGCAGGGAACTCGGATCCGCTGGCGGACGACCTTGACGTCAGTTACCCCCCGTTGCACCTCACTCATGCAGCCGTATGTATGCACGACTGACAAGAAGCAGTCGCCGTGGAATACATACCGTCAAGATGAGATACTGCGGGCTGAGATTATACAAGATGTTCAGCGCTTACCGGACGAGCCGTTTTATCACCAACCACACATCCAGACACTCATCACGGATGTTCTTTTTATTTACTGCAAGCTCAACCCTGACGTCGGGGGGTATCGCCAGGGTATGCATGAGTTGCTCGCCCCGATAGTCTACGTTGTCGAGCAAGATGCAATCGATCCCGCAGATGCTTCCTCGGATGCTTCCAACGACCTGAGGATGGTGGAGATGCTAGACGCTTCATTTATTGAACATGACTCTTTTGCGCTTTTCTCCAAGGTCATGGACAGTGCAAAGGCATTCTACGAAACTAGCGAATCGTCAAGTAATAATACAGGAAAAGCCGCCTTCGATATGCAATCCACGAGGTCTTCAATTGTCGAAAAGAGCGAGTATATTCACGACGTCTGCTTATATAAAGTAGACCCAGAGCTCTCCGCTCATCTTAAAAGCATCGAGGTTCTGCCACAAGTCTTTCTCATGTAAGCCCTACAGTGACCGACCTCTATGTTGTGATATACTAACTACACCAATTACCAGTCGCTGGATTCGACTGTTGTTCAGCCGCGAATTCCCTTTCGATCAAATGCTTAGACTGTGGGATACCCTGTTTTCTCTTGATCCAACTTTTAAACTTATAGATCTTATTTGTACTTCGATGTTACTTAGGATAAGATGGAACTGTAAGATACAACATCTTAAAAGATGAATAAGGGGTTGTCATTTCGCTAACATGAAATAGTGCTTGAGGCCGATTATAGTGTGGCTTTACAACTCCTCCTCAAATACCCAGTACCACAGGCTCCCAACGGGCCACATACGTTCATAGATGATGCCGTGTACTTACGGGATCACCAACACACCGCCGGCGGTGCAGAGCTGATCACAAAATACACGGGACGATCCCCTCGCTCACCAGGGGCATCAGGGCCGACGACACCGAGGAGGGGACCCCCAAGCTTCCGGAAAAAACTAGCAGGCGCCCGATCCCCGCTCTCGCCGCCACGCTTCCGTCCGCCGCCAGGCGGCGTCGAAGCCCTGTTCCAGGGCGCGGCGAAGAACGTGCTCGAGCAAGGCGAGAGACTGGGCATCAACCAGGCGGTGCGGGACGCCGTGGTCGAGATCCGCCGCAACGTCCACGAGGCCAAGACCTCTATGAAGACGAGCAGAGATCTCTTCTCCGAGCCCCGGCCCAACAATGCGATCCGAGCGGTGGCCGCCATGGACCGACGGAACCGACGGCTCGCCTCTATGCTAGACGAGCCGATCACGACTCTCGTGAATGCAGGCACCACGGCAGAGGTCAATGATGGCGAGGACAAGCAGAAGGCGCAGGATGCGCTCGCGTTGGCTGTCGCGAGGCTCCAGTTCATCAAAGTCTACCTCGAGGACTCGACCCTCGCTCTCCCCGACGAAGAAGACAGCCAAGACGGCCCCGGCCCTAGCTCCCCCAAACCGGCGGAGCGGAAACTCGATTCGGAGCCGTTGAGCGACGCCGTCGCGACAATGGCACTGAACGCGCCCATGGTGATCGACTCGCCGAACCCCGACGCGACACCAAAGGCGGCGTCATCCCCGGTACCAGAACAGCAAGACTCATCATCATCCAAGCCCGTGGCAGAAGACGCCGTCGCTGCAGCAGCCGAGAAGACGGACACGGACCCCCTGGGCGTCGAGGCCTCGAGCACGGTACAGACGCTCCAGCGGCCGCAACTACCGATCCCGACGCGCTCTACGCTGGCGCAGTCGTCGTTCTCGTGGATGCTCGAACCCGACGTGAGCTCTTCGAAGTCTGCCTCCTCCGGCTCCATGTTCGGGCCCGCCGCATCGTCGTCGTCGTCGGGCTCGAGGTCCGACACCCATCGCAGGAAGCCGTCTGCAAACGCTAGTCGCGAGCGGACGGCCTTCCTGTTCGGCGAGGTCCCCTCGGACGCCAACGGAAACGCGATCCGCAAGGAGGATATCTTTAAGTTGGAGCCCATACGGAAAGAGGGCAGGTAGGTAGGCAGGTAGGGTTGGGTTCACAAGGGGGAGAATTAATCAGCGTGAATAGAGCGAACTGTCACATCCAGCATGCGTTTGTACATAGCGTAATCTTGGTATAAATGATAGCGTTGTCGATTACTCACAAAGTCATCCATTGCCACTTCCCAGGGTCAGGAAAATGAATAAAATACAGAGACATGAAGATAACAGGAGTAAAAAATGATGAACCTGTATATATTGCTATGTGAATCTTTTTTATAAAGGTTTCCTAGCGCCGCCGAATGCTGTACGTACCCAAGTCGTATATGTGATCTCTATAACTAATTCGGAAAAGGGGAAAGTCAATTGATAGTTATGTTCCCGTGCGCTCTCTTTATCAAACTGTCTTCGGTTAAAAGATGAGGTAAGAGAAAGTAAAAAAGAAAAAGAAAAAAAAAGCAAGCCTGTCAAAGGGTATCACTCGCCCGCCGCCGGCAATAAGAAAAGCCATGAAAATAGAGGCCTTCCCGACGTTGTATTTTGTACGTCCCACCGGCATGTGCTTCCATTTCCTCCGTGCCTTAGACTTCTAGGCCGGTTAACTCTCGTCTCATAATGCATTCTCCTCATTAGTCTTTCGAAAACCCACGTTTCATTCCATTTGACACCAAGGATGCTGTAGCACTTGGTCGATATCATATCGCTGCGAAACATTGCGATTAAGCATGCAACGGATGAGGTTAATACTCTCGTCGCTGATCGTGTACGGTACCCTCAGATCACGATCCATTATTTCGTCGATGCTGTAGAAGGGATTCTCCTTATAAATGATGGTGTAAAGGAGGATGCCAAGAGCCCACACATCTTGCTCTTTCCCACCATAAGGTTGCCCAGCCAGAACTTCGGGGGCGGCGTAGTCTAAGTATCGTTAGGTCAATAATAGTTTCTCAATAAGGGTCAATACAGTGTATCCCTCAACCTACCAATAGTACCCACAAAGACGTCGAAAGGCCCGCTCTTGATATACGCCGCACTCCCAAAGTCGATGAGCTTGATATTTCCTTCGCCGTCTAGGACCACGTTCTCGTCCTTGATATCACGGTGGACCACCTTTGCCTTAACGTGCAGATGATGTATGGCCTTCGCGACTTGAACAAATATGCTACGGCATTCATCTTCGTCCATGTTCGCGCGAAGTTCGATGTAATCGAATAGGTCCATGCCTGGTAGGCCGTGCGGTGTCATTTCTATGTAGTAATTGGTTTCATCCTCAAAGAAGTCTTCCATCTCTACAATATTGGGATGTTTCAAGCCGTCTCGCTGGAGGTAATCCAGAACGTGTATCTCAAGCGGTACGGTACCGAGCCGTCGATCCCTAGTCCAGGTGTCGACGAGAATTCGCCGTTTGGTTACATATTTCAGTACAACCTTCTTTCCACCATTGTGCTTATACCGCGCCAGTTTGACCTGGCCATAGGCGCCCTGGCCCATGTCCTCCAAAATCACGAAATCGTCTATTGTCTTCTTTTGGGGTGCTGCGACTTCTGAGGTAGGTGTCTTCCTCTCTGGCGAAGTGGAAACGCCGGCTATTTTCTTGGCAGCATTGAGGGCGACACTCTTAATTTGCCGGGATAACGAAGCTTTGGGGGGCGGAGAGGTCGGCCTACTGTCCTCTGAGTCCGACGTGATAACAGGAGGCGTATGTGCTGGTGTTTGACCTGGTGATGGCTGGTGCAGGGGACTCATATCACCGGATAACAGGGGTAAGGTGGCCGCAGGCGACTTTTTAGCACCATGTAGATGCCTAGAGTATGTTATCCATAGTGCATACACCATTTCCGGCTCCGAGTTCGACACGGCAGTCTCATCGGCGGATGAGTCGTCATCGCTTGTGCCTGAATCGTGACCTGAGCTCTTCTCGCTTTTCACTACTCGCATCTGCACATCAATCTTTAGCTCAGTGCCGTCACGATGCTTAGCTAGTAAGCCATCGGGACTAAGAAAGGTTGTTGCCGCATCAGGACGGCCTTCGTGAACACCTACTAAGGCCGAGGCCTTTCTGAAGCTGTGCTCCGGAATGACAGTTCCATCCCGGGTCAGCATCCCATCTTGCTGGTGGAGAACTTCGAGTATCTTATCGAAATCTGGTAGAAGGGCATTGATTGCTTGGCCTTCAGGTTTCTCGTGACCGAACAAAGCACCACAAAATGCAGAGTTCGAGCTCTTAATTTTTAGCGTATCAGTGCTGACCACAATAATGCCTGCGATGTGAGGGAGGCAAGAAACCCGAAGCTCTGTCTCGCCTCTTGTCTGAGTAATTGTAGCGGGAATGTTCACGTTTCCACCGTTCCGGCAGGTAAAATATTTGCGCTTCGCAATTTGAGCGTAATCGATTGCACCGAACCTGGGGTCAATGCCCTGCCGAGGAATGCGGGCAATGAGTTTGCCGACGTCTATCCCAGGCGTAATCTGTTGTTGTCCCCATATAAGTGATGTGTCACCCGTAGCTTTAGTGACAAGGCCGTCTTCGTCCAGGTGCAAGAAAGCAACGTCTTCATGAATC
Source organism: Xylaria scruposa (assembly GCA_022385635.1). Classification (NCBI taxonomy): domain Eukaryota; kingdom Fungi; phylum Ascomycota; class Sordariomycetes; order Xylariales; family Xylariaceae; genus Xylaria; species Xylaria scruposa. The sequence continues at coordinate 704,848 of MU280182.1, forward strand.
TCTTCCAGAACCCAGATCAACCCGACTTTCTTCTCTTTCACCCAGAGACTGGCAGAACCCGTTGCGCCGTTGCGTTTCTGTATCGGCACAACATCTCCACACAGTAACACGCCTCTCGACCGAGAATGAGAGTTCGGACCACGAGTCTTAGGTGCCGACGGATTGCTATTATGAACTGTCACAGCTCGACGTGCAGGAGCCTTGGGGGGCTGAGATCTGGAATTGGGTTTGCTTAGTAATTGCGCCGTAATACCGCCACGCCCGCCGAGCAGAGCCGAACCCGTTGATGGGGTTGGCTGCGCGGGTACCACGTTGGTGGTTTGGTTTCCAACGTCTACCTCATTTTGAAGGAGTTTCTTTTCCAACCATTCCCGCCGTTCTTCTTGTACAACTTCTAGAATTCCCATTTTCCGGACCTCCGCCTTCGTTACACCAAAAACTAGACAAGCCAAGTCATTTGCGGCGATGATTGTCCACGGGGGCCGGGATTCGGTCGTGAAGATAGCCTGCGCAGCAGGTACCCACCTCGATGAATGACCATGTACTGCGGGTCCGAGAGCACCGGATTGGGCAAGAGAGGTGAAGGGCCGTGACGGCATCGCCGGGGACAACAGTGCTTCGGGATAGCCGGTTGACTGGCTGGCAACGAAGGGTTGGGCCATAGCATCTATGAGTTTCTGCTGAACGCCCGCCGCGGTTACGTCGGTGAATGTTCGTCGTAGGCTAGGTCGCCTTGTCGCGGGCGGTGATGTCTTCGTGGTCGAGTTGCTCTCGTTGGTGGGTGTCCTAGATGAGTTCTCCGAATCGGTGTGGTCATATTTCACTTCAAGGCGACCAGAGCTTGGGGCCTTCTCCTCGAGCTTGGGTTTAGCACTGGGAGCATTTTCCGGCAACAGCGAAGAGGATCGAGTGGCGGTGGGGGATATCATTGGAGTCGCATACGACTCGGGACTACTAGTTCGGGGTATGAATTGACGGTCAAACACGTTTTCGCCCGACACGAGTGCTGGGCCACTCAGAGGATGGTTGACGAATGTAGGGTCTACGTTAGGTAGGTTTCCCGCCTCAACTAGTTGTGCTCTGGAAAGTAAGTCGAGCATGTTTTGGGTTTCCACGTCCCCAGTTGCTCTAGCCTGGGCGCTCGCCAGGGCAGCATTGGACGAAAGAGCCCATCCCATGCGGTCTTTCATGAACTCTATGGATCGCTTCAAGACATTCTGGCGGTTATGTATAAGGTCCTCCGACTGATGCGCGAAGGAGAAGGAGTGCAAAGACTCTGAAGGAAAGCGAGAGAGGTCCTCGGCGAAGTTTGGGGAACAAGGCCCCGAAGCCAGAGGCCCTTGCGGAACCATTATATTGAGCGAAGCGGAGCGCGCAAGACTGGTGGAAGGACTCCTAGAGGAGGCAGCAGTTGAGGGAAGAGCTGGATTGCGCGGGTTTTGACGGATGCGTCGAAGACCAGATAGACCGAGCCCGTGATCATGTTCGGTGATTATGGAGGCAGACCGGCTGGCGAGGCAGTTGTAAAGTTAGTCATCGGAGAAAAACCAGAGGTGTTTGTGTGTGTTTGTTTTTAAATGTGTCAAGGTGTCCATGTGCGCAGAGGGAGGCTGAGCAAGCGTGCCCATGTGATGACATGTGATGCGGTGCAGAAGACTACAATAAGATTTACAAAGCACCTCACCCCGTGTCGCCCGCATGACGGCACAATAATGACCTCCTCCACCTATTCATTGCTAATAATGTATCACATACCTTTTGGCAGAACCAGGCTCGACGGGCATGGCTCCCGCATCGAAAGAAAAGCGAAATCTGGGCGTGTGGTCATCCACATCGGAATCGCTCTCGGCGACGGCAGGAAGGTTCCCCGTACTCCGGTTCTTGGGTATTTGTAATTCCGGGGCAAGCTTGTTCCTAGCGGGTAGCCGGCCGCGCTGAGGCTGCTGCTGCTGCTGCTGCTGTTGTTGTTGCTGCTGGTGGTGATCATCCTGAGTATGGGCAGTGTCGGCGCCTGGACCAAGAGGATCGGGTGTCAGCAGTGTTTGGGGGCGATGGGCACAGCAGTCTCAGCATAAGCAAACAACTTGAGCTCACCGGGTTCTTGGCCGCCACTGATATGTTTCATAATTGATAATGACGATAAACACCGTACAGACGGCGGATAGTGGTGATGAGGAAAAGTGACTTGGAGATCACACCAGATACCGGATACAGAGAAGCGAAAGAAGAAAAAAGGCAACGACGAATGCAAAACGAAACTAGAAGAGAGGCGCGAGTCTGGCTCAAGCTGAGGATGAGTGGTGACGGGATATCGTGCGTTAGAAAAACAAATGCTACAAAGGCCGCGATGCAAGCGCGGGGTTCAAGCGTTAATAGTCTAGGGTCCGGTAGACGGGAGTGGGAATCCCAAGATTTGTGAATATTTATTCTCGAGTTGGGGTTTGGCTCGAGTATTGATCCTGGGCAAATTTCTGGCCTGTTAGGTAAGGGTAAGAAAGAGAGGTAGTACCTGGATATCTATAGGTTATCTGGTGCTGGAGATAGGTACTGCGGGGAGGGACCGTATGGACGCCATCTTTGAACTGACTTGTTTGTACATGTACATATATTGGCCACAGATTGGGCGCATTATTGGATGATCACTGATGGCTTACTCTCGACCTTGGGAAGTACTGCGTACCTGGACGGTGGGCCAACTGGCCTTAATTGATGCCGCTGAAAACAGAATCTTCAAAGCCGGGGAACCCTGTAGATCACCCGCCCCTATGACATATTGCATGCCGGGTCGAGTCCTGTACCAACCTTCAACCTTTCACAACGCACAACGGGGCAAACGTCTACTGGTATTTAAATATCTAAATTGCAGGTCGATAGGCATCTTATCAATTAATGGCACGATGGCAATCGAGTTGAGTGCCTTTTTCTCAAGATATATGTAAGGATAGCTATAAGGATAGGCGTTAGTTCTTGTCTTTTTAGCGGCAGTCATTGTAACAGGCTTTTTCTTTGACTATCGACATGTTGTGCCCCCAAGATGCGCCTGCGGATGTGGCATTCCGTGGCTCATCACCCAAACGCGTGGGGTTTGACTGATAATCATGTCCAGGCCTAGACTAGGTAGATAGTCAAACAAGCAAACAAGCTCTTGTGAGCCCAGATGAACTACCCGACAAAGTTGTAAGTTGTTGATAGGCCTGCATTGTCTCGGGCTCTTTCTCCTGACTCATTTCAACGTCTTGACAAGACGAGACAGAAACACCGGCGCAACAAGTAAATATATATACGCCTAGCATTTGGCTTGCTAATATAAACACGAAATACCGAGGTTAGTCATTGATCGCATTTTCTTGAAACTGATATCACCAGATCCACAGCAACAGATAGCACCTGGGCATGTAAGTAGGTGGGAGATGATGTCAATGAGCACTAGCAGTTGCATAATCGACCAATCACCAACGTTTATTGCTTAGCCTGCCTGTGAAGTCGTTTGTTCATTGAAACCTCGAGTATCTCCTGACAGGAGGTTAGCGGCCATCCCCCTCAATACCATGAATCGCCAAGAACAACTGGATGCGCGCTTCACGCGGCTCACTCTTACTGTAACCTGGTGGCGTTGAGCAGGTTGGATTGTTTATGGACCAGATGATGATATATCATGCATGTCTTCCCTCATCACCAACATAGGAGATAAGATATCCTTGAGTAGGAGGTTGGTCAGATCGAAGGTCGTCATGATTCACCAAACAGTCTCTTTGAGCTTGTCGCGCATTTGCCGTCTTTAGGTCCGTGCCAATCTGTATCACATGCCCGTAATATCAATCTTCAGGCCATGACTGACAGTGGGAGAGTACACCGTCGCAAAGCGCAAGTTTGATCCGTCCCTTGGACCATAAACCGACGTAATGACAAATAGAACACACAATACCTCATAATGGATGATGATCTGTGCTTTGGGAGCATCTGCTCTTGGAATAGGCCTATATTTGCAATTCGGTCTACTGCCAGATGAAGAGGTATCAATCAAAATTCACGAACAACCGCCCTTCCTATAATATAAACTCCATCGTTTCTTTCCCCCTTCCCACACGCAACTTCGGTTCAACGGGAGCTGATCCTCGTCAACCGCTTGAATACCTGAACGCCGTGTATGCAGCCAGTAACAATGCTATTTTAATCACTTCCCCGGCATCGTCGCAACATCTTCCATGCGTCCGACCAGACGATCCCTGGCGTTGCCGGGGTCCTTGTCCCTCCAACGCTAATATACAGTATGTATGGTAGAAACAAGCATGCATCCAATCCTGTGCCGGCCCTGTGCAATCGCTGCTCGTTCCTTTCGCCGCCCGTGTCTTCTATTTTTATTGGGTATCATAATACTTTAGATCGTAATGGCAACAGGTTTTCCTCATCAAACCGTCAAGCACATCGATGAGGTGCTAACGCTTCGGTATCGTAAATTCAATCGAGCTATGCCATCAGCTACCTGATCCGCCAGAAGCAGGAGAACCCGCGCCTTTATTCCGTCTGAAGAACGTCGAGACATTCATCCTGAAACGACTCGTCTTTTTCTTGAGAGTACCATCAGGCTTTAGGGTACCATTCGATTCTTCTTCCAAGGCATGTGTCGAATCTACTGCTGCGACCGGTGTAGTAGTGCGAGACGAGTCTGGAGCTGTCACCGTTGTTGTTGGATCGCTTGATGGCCGGTCCGAGGAGTCTTGGCTAACGATGCTCGTCCCTTGCGTACTCGGAGAGAGCGGCATTTTACCAGTGGTAGCGCTTGTAGCTTGGGACTGCCAGTCGCCGGAACATGGGGCAGAGTTGCTCCCCTCAGTTGTGTCACTCGAGCACTGCTTCCCATTGTGGCCCCCTATGAATCTATCTTCGTGAGCAAAATCTGCTACATAGTCCGAGGAAGTGCCAATGCCACTGATTTCTTTGTACTGAAGTGGCAAAGCAGGAATCTGGCTCAGTTTGCCAGGGGGTGAAGAGCTGGCTTCCATCATCTCGGCGTGGTTCGTGGGAATTCGAATCAGCTCGACTGTTTCCGTACCAATGATAGCATGTTGCTCGTTCAGAGCCAAACACCTGACCAGCCTCATGATGTCGCAGTCAAGTGGCTGCTGAGTAAAGAGTTTCATCCTGTCCTCTGCCATATTTGGGATTTTCTCGACTGCTTTCTCAAAATGATGCGTATTCTTCTCGATTTCCAAGACAGTATATTGCATCTGAGGTAGCAGTTCGGCCACGCCTTGGAACAGCGGGATAGCGAACATTCTCACGAATTTGAGCTGCGCCTGAGCGAGTGACAAGAAATCTTTCTTCGGTGGTGTGATGAGTGACGATTGGATCCCAATCTCTTCTTCCATCGCAGCTTGCCTTGAGAACTCATCGCACAAGATATTCATCCACTGAAGAGCAGCATCATATCTGCGAGCCTAAAATTGCGGGTTAGATTATGATGCTTCCTCTTTCACATATAGATATGCTACTTACTACATTGCTGATATCTGCGCATTTGATCAACAATGAACATATCAAGGCCTTCTGGTCCTCGAGCGTCCGTTCGGACCACTGATCAACGATGGGTTCCGACTTCAATTTGGCTTGAAGATCAGACAATCTCTTCATGTAGTCGAAATGCAGGCCCATATCCGTTGCTAGGATGGAGCTAATCATCAAAGTGCGCATTCTTGTGTCTTCAAATACTCGAGGCCAATGCCTTCGAAGAATCTGCGAGTAGGCCGCACAGTGAAACGATTCGAGTACAGACCGATCGTTATATAATTGAGCCAAAGGGGCATTGAGCACGACAAGGAACCCGTTATTGACGCCCGGGTGACCCACGTCGTGACCAATAGCGCTAACAAGAAGCGCCAGAGCTTCGAATGGTTTGAGCAACGAGGTGACGGGGGATACATCTTCAGCAGACGAGTGCGATGTAGAACCATACGGCGGTAAAACTCCGATGCGAACTAGGAAATCGAATGTAGCCTGCAGCACATCGACTGCATGTCGGAAGTTGTGATACGGAACGAATTGATTATACGCTGCGCGACATGCAACAAGAAACGTCGTCAGCTGATCTGCATCTATGTTAGCCGTGCAATGCAACACCAAAAAAAAGCCAATGCCTTTATGTGGCGAGATGTTGTTTACCTATTGGTAGCCGCCACTTCTCTAGTTCTGGCATGTCTAGCGCATGCTTGAACATCAGTGTTGCCGCAATGAGCAACGAGTCGTCGTCGAAGCGAGGGGCGCAGAAGTGCCATTTCCCCAACGCCTCTTCAATCTCAGCACGATGCTTGGACGGGACGTCAATCTTTACAGTGGAGATACGACTCTCGCTCTCTTCGCCTGAGCGACAGATACCACCCATCAAACCAGACACCATAGCCTCCCTCAAATATGCAAACGGCTTTTCCTCATGGATTCCAACCCAAGATCGTTTCCGGCCTTTGCGAATTTCTGCGAATGCTTGTTGATCCCTGACGACTTCTTTGTGCGCCCGGTATGCGTGAACCTCGAGCGTCGTGAGAGATTTGACATGGAGCGGGCTCGCCATAACATCTACAGCGCCCGAATCGAGACATCTTCGCAGCAGAGCGCGACTTGTCAACGAATCAGTCGAGGATCCCTGGGATTCTGTGAGGTACTCGGCATATGCGGGCTGCGATGGTTCTTCATTCTTTGCGCCCATTGCTGGTGGGGTCCGTAATAAGGGGGAGCTAACAATCGGGATAGGCATGACCAATTTCGAAAGGCTCCTCAATTGTGTCTCGTATACGATCTTCTCTAGCAGGCCGATTCCATATAAATCTTTTATTAAACCATCTTCTTTCGCGTCGATAGAGGGAATTGTAGAGTAAGGCGAGGGGTCGCGTGACACGAGCGGCAGCTCAGGTGGCACTTCATTGTGTGGTGTATCTATGAATATAAGTGTTGGCCTCAACTCGGCTATTGAAGCATCATGTAAATGGATCAGTCTCTCTAAGCACTGGGCCCCATTTCTACACGAATAAACTGTAGCATGTGATATTAGTAAACATTACATGTCGGCTGCATCTCACAAACTCACCGTGACCAAAGGCGTCCAATAGCAGCTTCAAATTAGCCTGCAGGTCTCCTGTCTCAAGTAATTCCGTATGCGACTCGATTAATCGATCCTCGTAGACATTTCGGTCTACATAAATGACATTGCAGGTATTCCTCTCCATGATGGCGGACCGTGGCATCCAGCCCTGCGACCGGAGCGCTTCCACCTAGAAATGGACTTGTCGCCGCAAGTAGATGTTGATAGACAGAAATAAACCAGCAACGACGGGTGCTAATTACGCAAGGGAGACGGGAGGCAACTCGCGTGAGCTAGTCAGCAAGGGATGTCTCAGCCCGCGACCGTTCTATCAGGGGGTTCGCGAATTCGTGTACCACGTCCGGCAGTCGGTCGGCGCGCAACGTGGAACTGGAGAGACTCGGGCAAAAACTCGATCGGCTACCAACGACGATTGACCCAAGACAAAATTATCGAGCATCCAATACCAGAAGTAGAATGGCTAGCGAAGCGGACAGTTACCGAGATTGCGACAGAAAAAGCGACCAGTGGAGATATAACGGAGCCGGTCGAGATCAACATAGGAAACCTGTAGGAACGAGTAAAGTAAGGCGCCGACAAGGATAGTAAAGCCAGCAGGCATGCACTCGAACAGAGGATTTGAGACGGAGTGCTGCACTACAGAATGCTATCGCTTGGGCGGACTCTGAGGCGCGGTGACGAAGAGCCAGTGCTGTGGTAACTGAGCGGCGAGGGAAATGGCAAGGTCGAGGCGATGTCGACAAATTGGAAAACTATGGATTTGCGCAAAACTGGGAATATGATGGGAAACCACCGTGACGCACGCTCTCGGGCGAACTTAAGTAGGTACAAGCTATAAGAATGGTGCGATGTTGCCGAGGGAAGGCGAGGAAAATCGGCTGATACGAATCGCGACGAAATGGTAGGTAGGTGAGATTGTTAGACAGTGATGGCGTTGTAGGTAGGTGAGACGCCGACTCGACAAGCGAATGGTAGGTAGATGTTGTAAGTTGTTTGGTCCAGAATGCAAGGGGAGTAAGTGTGTCAGGTAACTAATATGGATGGGCGCAAGAAAAATAGGCCGGGAGGCGGTAGATGGGTAGTATGTACAGAGAGAAGAAGAGACGGACGGGACAGAAACTGTCAATGAGTTAAGTGAAAGAGTTGTGAAGAACTAGAGCGCGTGCTAAGTAGGTAGGTAGGTAAGTAGCTACTGTCTTGTCCGTATCTTGGGTAGCAGCGGGCCAGGGAAGGTTTGGGGTTGTGGTGAACGTCCACTGTGTCGCAACAACAGTAACAGCGAGCGACGGGCGATTGTTAGCGAGGTACTCGTAACCAGTGCCGGTGTACAAAAGGCAAGCGGCACGACAGGCTACCCATCCACATCAACTCAAGTACTGTATGCACCTTTTTTTGCTATCTACAGGCGTACAGCGCTCGTAGGTCGCAAAGCCCTAGCAAAAAATGGAGGGAGTACACATACATACATATATAAAAATTAGCAAATACCAGTAGCAGGGTGGTAGCTCTACCAAGGCAGCTGGGGAAGGGGGCTGTGACAACCTTAATATGCTGGTAGTCTTCCCTGAATCTTGACCATGTCCACTTTCAAATTATGCAATGCCAGGCTTCTGGCCAGGTATCGCAACAGCGTGTACAGTATTGTACGAGACTTTGGAACCTTCCTTTTGGAAACTGTTAATCATTTTTGGGTTAGTGGAGTGGACACGAGAACGCCGTGGCAGTCAAGTACCAGTCATAGTATTCCAGGGGTATCGCCTTAACTACCCACTTTGCCTTTTTATCCAAGTGCTTGCTACGATAAGTTACGGGAGGCATTTCGGATGCCACCATGTCTCACACATGTTCATCCCATCGAGCGAGGGAAAGAAAACCTGCTAAGGTTTTTTCTTTGCATGATCGCGTCGCCCTAGTTGCTTGTTGCTTTGGTCGGAATGTGTATACGAGCCCTCCCCTGGCTCTCTCTCAACCGTACTGACCTTCAACTAGGAACCGATCGGCCTGGGGATGGACTGCAGCTGCGTCAAGCTGGAATGGGAATGATGTTAGAGATTCTTCTACGTAAATTGTGCATGTGCCCAAACGGCTTCGAATGTTACCCAGTACTAAGTAGGTGCCCCTTGCGGCTGACGACAGATCCTGTTGCGCCGTTTCAGCATCCACATTCCATCCTTTCTTATCTACCAGTAACGACTTCGACTTTGGCCTCTATTACCGCACATGTTTGTCACCTCCCAGCAAAGCTTGTTATTGTACCTACCTTTCGGTCATTCGCGAACCCACAATCGCGGACAGCGATGTGCCACAGAAAACGAAATAACTACAACTACCTGCCTACCTGCCTGTAACCAACGAATTGGGTGCGGGCTAATAAGGTTGTTTCGGAGGATTCCAGCCACTAAGCATGCAGCCCCGACTCAGTCCCTGGAAGCCTTTGATTACGCTATGTGGCTGCATCGTAAGCAAACCCTCTAGCTTCAAGGAACATAGCGAGATGACTGGCTGCTTCTTCCTGCATCTGTCCGGGTCACCCCCTGCAGCTCTCCCGCCTTACCAGCTTTGTGCCCACACGGCGCGTGCTCGGCGTTCTTGGAATGCTTCGAGAACTCTCATCGAAGCCCCAATCGAACATGCACTGAATAGTGGATATTCTACACTAAGTACAAATCTTTACTCATCAATCACTTGACGCGTTTGTGCGACCTGCACGCCTGGATGCTTGCTTGCTCGAACATCGCTTAATCTCATTACTCTGCGCCCGGCATTTGTTCTGTATGTCGACCTCTGCAGTCGGGTGTTGACCGGACTTGCCGTCCTTGTGCGCTGAGGTTCAAATCACGTCGATGTTGCCATCCGCAGGCATCTTGCATGTACAGATCGGGATCTTATTGTCAGAACAAAGTTGCACACCGAACAGCCCATTTACTCCATCAAGTCTCACTTGGCGCTTATTTATTAGTACCGTACCCTCGGAGCCCCCTTCGGCTGTCTGTTTATACGGCCCGTTCAATAGGCATGAACTGCTAATGTTAAGTTGTGCCTGTTGAAAAAGGGAACGGAAACCCCGAACAGCTTAGTCTCCACATACTAACTAGGTACCTAATGTCATACTAGTTAGACCTTGTCATTCGGCTCCAAACGAGCACTTGTTAAGCTGGTACATCCAGTAACAATTATATCTTATGACGATATATTTATGTATGATTGCTCATCGAGATTCATCTCAAAGACAGCCTACAACAAAGACAACCATTCTAGGATATCTTGCTACTGTTGGTGACCGTAGATCTTTGTGACCGAGACGGACTGAAACGTTGGGTTTCCACGGCAGTTGACAAAAAAAAAACTTAAACCGAGGTCAAGATGAGTTGGCCTGACAGTAATTAGGCAGTAGGAGTCCAACATAAGCATGATGCTAGCAAAGTGTAGACGATGACAACTCTAAACTTAGGCACCGAAGAGTTATGAATACGTGGTAGTCTATAACGCTGATGACCTTTGTCCTTTGTAGAGCCATCTCCATACAAGTTATTTGACCTTCTGGACCATCCTAACTTAGGGATGGTAATCCTTTTTGCTCATACTACATACTGGTAAGTTTGTAGTTGTCGGTCGGTAAGTGGGGGTCAAAGGAGCAATGCCGAGAATGCGACGATAGCGTCCCTACCGTACACATCTCTAGGCAAGTGTAATTGTACAGTGGCCCTCCGGGTGGACAACTGCGCGACCTTCCTTATCAAGCAGGCCTCTTTCGTCACCTAACCTAACCTGGAACATCCCGGCCGTCCCTCCTTCAGTGCATATATCTCTTAATAAGCAAGCTGCTGCTAATGACGTTTGAAGACGGCTCTGCCCCTCCATAGATCCATTCATTCCGACTATGTACCCCTCGATTACTCATATTTCTTTCACGAAGCCTCGGCGCCCGTACTCTCCTTAAACCTCCCCGGTGGGATTGTGTAGAATATCCTATTCCACACTGCTACTACGTGGCGAGCGTGGTTCGACTAGATCTCTGCAGCAGCGCCCCGGCATGGCGTATCTCTCCCACCTTCTTGATCTAGACAGAGGCTGCGAGCGGCTTGACGGAATGCGACCCAGAAATGGGCTCCTAAACCCCATCAAACGGCATATTCCCCCACTAAGTGTATCTTTACCGCTATCGCCTCTCTGGTTTTACCTTGTCTGGAATGTCAAGCTCTGTTGGTATTGGGGAAGAGCTTGGCTGCATTATTCGCATTGTACCCCAGACGAAACCACCGTATTTTGCGGGTCTCAAGACAAAATAAGAGACGAGACGGGTCTTTGATCGTGCTAGAATCGTCTATTTGTGGGGTAGCTAACCTAATGAGTTCTCATTACTGTCGCCAACGCCATCTTTGCCGGGAATTATACTGTACTTTCCTATTCGCATCTCTCAAATTTGAGCGGCAAGCCATGTAGAAGGGGGCAATACTACCTACCCTACCCGTCAGCCCGTCTAGATCCTCTCTATCAAAATAGGCGAACAGTTGCAAGCAGCTACCGTGGAGACAGATCGCAGACAGAGAAGCCCGCATTGGCTGCGATATACCGGGACCGCCGCCCACACTCGGATATATTGCGTCTAAATCAGAATCCAGATTTAGAACCAGATACTGCGTCTAACAAGTGCAGAACGGGGGGTTACTGTGCTGTGACATCTATCGATCAGGATTACCCTTTCCTGGGTGCCTTGTCTTTAACAATGCCGTAGTCCATTCCGATGTAGTGTATACGTGTGCTGCAGTGTGCTCTACTACCCACCATTACAGCATGTCAACTTGTCAGGGAACGATGCCATGCGACTATTAAGTCGTATTCCCGCTTCCGCGACCGTGAGCAACAGCTTCATTGGATGATGCAAGATTGATTAAGACCAGCCAACCCGGCGTGCTGGACCCTGCTTAGCCGATCCCAGCGCCGCGGTTGTCATGAATAGGAAGGAGATCCGCCTGCACGTCAGAACTTCGTTGGCGTTCCCGTGCATGGAAGCTCCGCGCGGCACGTGCGCAGACAATCAATGTCATGACAATGCAGAAATAGAGCATAGCCCGTTGAAGAAGTGCAGACCTCTTCGTTCTCCCTCAAAGACAAAGTGGTTGAGGATTCGGTCGCTAATGCTTTCCCGATCCAGTTGTTTCTCCCTCATGTACAACGTCGAAGATGGAGTCATCCGCTCGTGCTTACCTAGGTAGTATTGGAACGCGGCCCTGTTGGTGGTCCGCAAACACTCACAAACACTCATAAGGCTGTGATAAGGAGGACCAGAAGTTGAGAGGCGCAAGAGTGTGGATAAGCTCGTGTCACACAGAGCTGAACAGATGGCAGCTGAAACTATTTAGGCCACGAGATGTGAATAGTTCACGGAATGGTGCCGCACCGATATAGACATATGTCTGCAGCCGCACATCTACCAAACGCAGCCTGAAGGGTACCCGGTTCGTCGGTTATGTTAAGTCATGCGGTGTAGGCCCGGCCCGGCTTCAGATATGTTGCACCAACGAGGGCTTTCTTGGCCTGCATCACTAACCCTTCTTGCTTTTTCCCAGGCAGTGCTTATTCCAAAGAAGTATTAGCAAACGCATTTGCAGAAGAAACACGCGAGGGCGAGGGGTACGGCGTAGAAACAGAGGCGAGCCCGTCGTTCTTCTGAAAATTCCCAATTCGTCTCTCAGACCCGAGAGTTCGGACACGACGTTTACTTTGTAGGCCGGGCTAATAATAACGGAACGGACTTTTGTACGGACTGGACTAGATCAACCTACTACTGCTTACGTAGTTGGGAACTTTACTAAACATAGTCTTAGTTCCCCATAACCTCCGACAATGCCCAGATACCAGAAAGGCAATCGTACCCCGACCGACCCCATTACCGGTAAAGTAGTTCAGGAATCGTTCCTAATGAGGCAGTCCATTGACCTCGCTTTGCCGTTCCACACAATCCTTCGGATGGTCGGGGATTATCTGCTGCTGATCGTTTGGGGACCGTCGCCTCTACCGATGGCTAAGAGAAATGCTAGATGTGTGTTGCGTCAGCCGTCCCCGCAGTCAACGATACGCTATATCTTCCGTCGGAATCACACCACACGTGCCTTCAACAAGGCTCTTGCTCCCTAGCAAGAATACTATCAGTACATATTCACAGCTCTTGCTCGACTATCCAATTACAGCCTCTATCATCCCCAGTCAACTAGTCGACCAGCCCGTCTTAACTCCGCTATCGGATCATACATCCATCAAAGTTGATAAGATATTTGGAGCCTAGGATTTCGTGCCGCGTACTTCTCTAGTCTCGAGGGATGTCGTGCTTTCATGGGTATTCTGTTTGATCTTCCGTTCTGCTCCGCCAATCAGTCATTGAACCTGATCAAACATTTATGCTGCCCCGAACCAGTTCGGACGGCCAGGCTTCTTCGAGAGGTATTAGACGCCAGAGGTGATGCAGCAGAATCTCTGCTAGGAACTTCTTATCGACTAATTACAACTTGGAGACGGGCCAAGACACTAGCTGTGCCGTCAAGGATATACTAGTTGGTCCAACACTAATCTTTATGCAGCCTCACCGAAGCGCTACACTAGGCATACGATAAACTTCCTAATGAGTCGACATTGAGTTGCATCATAGCATGGCGAACAAGAACGGACCGCTATAGTGCAACTATTGCGCTAAGAGTCAACTGCATAGACCTAACTGCATACATAGTTCTACACTTAAGCTGTCTTCGTAGTAGTGTGTGTGTGTACGGCTGTGGTCTTGGTACGCCTCTATACTTGGCTCCCCGCTTCTGAAATCCTTCGAAAGGGTCATGGAAGCTCCTATCACACCAATATCGTCAGGCTACGTGTAGGGTCGCTTCGCAAATATTAACTATGAAATACAAATACCAGAACCACGAGATCAGGACAACATGAGAGACGAGGGGAATGCAGAGCCAACGTGCTGAGAAGCAAAACCGAAGACCACCCTGCATCTTCCGGAACCCTTTAACCCATGTACAGATCTCGTCACACAAAAGTGCAATATAACAAGCTCGGTAGATGAATAAGTCTGCAGTGTGGTGTAGATGAAACGCGGTGGACTTTTTTACGTACATCATTACCGAAACGAACCATCCATTATATCTTCAGCCAGCCACGGCCCACAAGGTAAGCACTCGGGGTTGTGGCGCGACGCGACGCGCCCGCTCAGCATGAACTGAATCTATTAAGCGGCGGTTCGGATAATGGCCATTTGTCGAGCGCCAATAACCGATAGAATGTCGTGATATTCATTAGCATATGTTACTGCTTATAGTCCTTCAAGCGTGGGACTGACTGTTGGCCTCCGCAGTGCCGAGTTAAACCCGGATCTATGGGGACTTCCAAAGGTGAACCCGAGACTGTGGTAATCCCCAGCCCACGGAAACGGGTCCATGAGTATATTCAATAGCGTGGGCAAGTAGCGTCGCCGGCAAGCGGCACCGTCTTCGCAAGTATTCTTCTTGGTATGTCATTATCTGGTTAAGCTTGCGATGCGCAGCCGGCCTGAGAAAGCAGCCCTTAGAACCAACATGGGATTTATTGTAGACTTATGGCGGTCTCCTATTCTTGCCATGGGGAATATTCCAAATGCGTGACACTTACTTAGTAGAAGGGCAAATAACATGCCTGTTAGCTCACAACCATTGAGCAGACAAAGAAACGGGAATCACGCCATAAAACTTATGGGTATCGTTTTCCCCAGGGATGAGGGAAGTTAGACACACGAGTCAGAAGAACGAAGATCTTGCCAAACATATCAGACAGACATCGTCACAGTATCACCACCTATCGTCACCTATAGATAAGCCAAGGATGGGATTTATAAGCCTGATTTAATCATCTCATGAGAGGACACACAAACTATGTACGATCAGTCTTGAGGCAACCCATGACTAAATGCCGAATCCTACAATTTGTCTCGGCGGTGTAAGTCATATTGACCCACGTAACCAAGTGACAGCTTCGTTACAATACAGAAATCGCAGATAATTGAGGTTAATTCGGTGCGACGCAAACCACACTCGGCACTACGTTCCCTAGGTTCTAGCATACGGTATCACGTTAGGTCACTTCTGTGAGAAAGAATACAGTGCATAGTTTTGAGTCTGCGGAGGTGATCGAGATCTCTTCGTGTAGCAACCCCTACCCTATAATTAACCCCTGAAAGAGATCTGATGGCCGCGTTTAGGTACATCTATGCTTGACTCAGCTATTATTGCCCATTTATCGACCATAGAAGCAAATCAAGTGATGGGAAAGGGACGCTGTAAATGGATGGGTGTGGAGAGAGCATGGTATAAATTCGGTTGATTACGCTGAAAATGAAAGATTTGCCAACACTACACCCGACCTCCTTATATCATATCATCACCGCGAGGTTGAGACTTATTATGATGTACACCCGAGAAAAAAACCATAGAATAATATGAGATACCCAACAGATCCTCATGTGCTTCGCACAACAACAAAGTCATTTTCCACACTTAGAATAAGAAAACAGCTCGGTCCAAATAAAGCTCAAAATAGGACATTGCTCCCTAAGCTGAGCAAGAGGAATTCGTGCCATATCCGTTCGTCAGGGTGAAAGACAGGGCAAGGTAAAACAAGACAAAACGGCATACCGACACTCAGTAGTTGCTTCAAAAAGCTTATTGCTATAGACGTGAGGCAGTTTGAATTTGTATGGTTTTGCTGCTCTTAAATATCTAAAAACATAGCGAGAAACGAAGAATGGAAAATAATCTCAAAGGCTCTTGGGATGCGACTACCCTATCGCCTACGAAAGCATGAGCAGATGAGATAAAAGAGTTCAGACCAAAGAAGAAATTCCACGGAACATATTAATATACAGACCGGATTCTAAGGAAGGGAGTCATCCATACTTCCTTCGAAAGTCCCGTCTATGTCAGCACCTAGCAATACTACGTTATCCCCAGACGGCACCTTAATAAAGACTAGACAAGAAGTGTGAGGACAAGTCATATCATATCTATCGAATTACCCCAGTATCAATGTCCAACAACTACGTTCGATTTACGACACATTTTCATGGCACTGTCCCGAGAAATAGGCCTGCCGGCCAGAGTTAGGTTCTGGATAAGACCAAAAGTCATATTCCCCTAAGAATGTGTCTAACATGTAAACCAAACAAGTGTAAGATGCTCGTCAAAACAAATGAGGTCCATGTACTCTATCAGAACTTCATACAACCACAAAGAACGCCAAAACCCCGTTTGGCCAGTCACAACCCAATTTGTGACAACCGGGGTATGCAATGCACCAAGTCGCGATCAAGTGATCCCCTCTTTCAATGGGTCAACCCAGTCGGAACCCAAACCCAGTTCAAATGAGATCTACTCGCGGTCATTGGATAGCGAGTCATGGCGTGTCCTTAGTTCTATCTACCATTTCCCCTGGGTTGATCATGCTACCATGTTGTTCGTTTATATGTACGGTTGTGCGTGTGGTGCTGTTTGGCCTCGATCTTGTCATGTTGAAATATTTCAGGTGACGTAACATGTCGATCAGTGACCTTGCGCTATGTATTTTGACAGTTGGGACTGAAAATTGCCTTTTCAATCAATGCTGGAGCGTTTTGTGGCATTTTGTGCTTGGGTATCGACAGGGAGCGTAAAACCGCACAAAATGTATGTGTTTGAATAAGGTCGAAAGCGACGAGCTCACGCAGAAGTTCTTGACATGTACGAGGCACACATCTAAGGGACCTTGATTTTGTCATTGTCGTCTAGGTGGATCTCCGCTGCATCGTCTGATTGTGGCTCCTGTTCACCATCAGGCAAAACTTCGTGTACTTTATGCGTGATACCATTCCTGCCAGCAGACACAAGTTGCCCTGTACGTCCGCCTGTTGGATGGTCTAGATATGACGGGGGATCCTCCATTGTCTGTGACAGTTTGTATTCCGACATCCCTGGAAAATTAGAGTCGACATCATCCCGGTGGCTCAGCGCCTGCTCGTCGCCGGAGGAGTCATGTTGGGCTTCGTCGGAAGCAGCGCCTGAGTCAAAGGGGCTGTCTCCTATGTCAGTGGGGATGTTCTCGAAGTTCCAAGTGCTGAGTGAAAAAGACTGCGCGCTTGGCCTTGGGTCTTCTAGCTCGATGCCTTCATCCTCATCTGTGGCCTGACCAGATTGGAAACGTGAGCTGTCAAGCAACGGAATATCGTCATCACCTCTATATTCTGCAAAAGAAGCCGTACTAGAACCACGATTTCCGGCCAGGTGAGAAACTCCTGCTCCTTGTAACGCGCTCGACGACCCATTCTGGGAGAAGCCTTCGCCGAGACGCCGACCTTCCCCCAATCCGGACATCTCATCGTCCTCGTCATTCACAAAGCGTTCAAGAACCTTATGCAAATTGTGGCCTCCTAGAGGGACATCGGATTTTCGGCGATAGAATAACATATAAGCAGAGGAATCGACAATGCGGTCGGTTGTGACCTTGGATACTGATGAATCTGAGAACTGTTAGTATAAGAAAGACTAAGAGGCGCTAGAAATCAGCTGACCATTATAAGAATACCACTGTCCATCGGTGAAGTTCTTCGCATAAGCTGTGTAATGACCACCACCCAGTCCTCCGTAATGGCAGTCGACCCCGATCAGATCATACTTCTCTTGCTTTCCCTCCTCGATCTGCAACACGCGTGAGGTGATATCGAGATCCTCTGTGGGAAATTCCACGAGAGTTTCCAGCTTGTCTCTTCGGAATCCGCTTGAACTGAAACGTTTTAGATGGATGATGAGGATATCTGGCGTCTTCCAAAGATCCAGCTTTTTGCTGGCTCGACGATGTTCCTTGCAGCGAGGGCAATACCACATATCTTGTTCGGAAAGGACTTCATCTCGCTCAAACTCGTCCAAACATTCATCTAAAGTGAGGCCGTACTTCCGGCGCTTAGCACGTGCTTCTTGGGCTCTCTCTAGGTCTGGATCGGGTAAGACATCACACGCCTCCCATGATTCATATGAACCACCGACACCAAATATTTCTTCGTAGGCATCTTCCGACCAGTCAACAACAAGACCTTCCCTCAGTCGGATGAGCGGGCCACCATCAGGGATAGGATCGTCTAGATCGGCAGGGTCTTCGAAATTGATTGCGTTTTGCTTCTCTTGTTGTTGACGTTGCTGCTGACGTAGACGTTTTTTGGCCCCTTTGCTACCATACTGCCGTCCCGATTTCATCTTTTTACGACCATTAGGAGGCTTGGTGTTACCCTTTGCAGGACGGTTGGGCTTGGGCCGATGAGCAAATGACTGCTGATTTATTAGCTGTTGTTTGTTATGGTTTCGCTTGATTGTGCGGCTCATTCGGCTTGGGAGTTGACCAGGGGGGTTTGTAATTACCTTGATGGGTGGCTCATTATCCTCGTCATCACTTTCTTCATTCATGCGCGTTACTGGCAATTCAGTGCTTCGCCGAGGTGCTTCATCTGAACTAGTATCGTCATTCGAAGCTGTACCATTGGTTGCGTTATCAAATTGGTCCTCCGAAGAGGGGGACTCTGCTGGAATCCGAGATGAAAGTCTGGGGTAATCTCTATCGTCCGAGACACTGTTACTGCCTGTAGGAATGGGACTGGAAGTTTCCGTGCAGATCCCCATCTCGAATAAATTCTGGAATTGAGCCGGGAGGAAATTTTTAGGGTTTATCCAGGCTGGCCTCCTGTTTTTGTTCCGAATTTGTGATGGGTGACTGTCATGAGAGTTTAGCATCTAGTATTACAGCGAAATTATGCTTATACGTACCTCCCAACGGTGCCCCTACTATCAGACGGGTCTAACATTCGCACATCAACAGTATCATCCTCACTCCCATCAGACTGAGCAATGACCTTCCCTCCGATGGATGATGCTGTGTCGGAGCCATTGGGCCCAATGATTTCAGGTTCGGTGGTTTCGGACGAATCGGACTCATCCGGGCGTGCAAAAAACGGGTGCTTTGTAAACGTCGCTACCTTTTCCAAAACCTTGCGGCGGATGATCTCTTCACTTCTTGCCTCTTGCGGGGTGACCATGATAAAGTGAGGCACACACGCACCTTCCCACTTGCGAGATTGATAGCCTTTTCCGGTTCCAGGTTTTCGATGCATGACAGGTACAAGGAGATGTGCTGCGTCTGCATCGTTCCATGAGACGGGTACGGCTGGAGTGTCATCAAGCATCGAACGGTACTTCTGCTGCTTTGCCGCCGTCCCAGGATAGTTTGTGGGCTTGCCCTCTAGTTCGAATACCCATGCATTGTCACGGTTCGCAATCTCCTCGCTAGCAGTTGTGGGGTCGAGATAATGTTTATAGAATTTCTTGTTCCATTCCTCGCAGCCATGAAGTCGCTCAACCGGAACGCCTGTCCGCGCCGAGATGAATTGTTTCAATGCCTTCATGTTGTCGTGCTTGTCTATCTCAACTCTTATATCAATGGGTTTACTGTTGAGTGGGAAGAATTTGACTGTGTGGTTCCATTTATTTGCGGTTGGCAGCTGCAAGGTCAAATTGTTGAATGGATCAAAGGTAATGCTGACTTTGTCACACACAGGGCAGACTAAAGTCGATTTATAAAGGCCGGTAAAAAGATCTGCAATGACCGAGTCGTCACGTTTTCTTGTAATATCCCAAACCTCCTCGGCCATCTTTCGAATGGCGGCGGGATCGCCAATCATTTCGTCAGTAGAATCTGGCTTTTCAATATAAGGCTTTTTCTTGACGCGACTAAGATCTTCCTGTAGACCATCCAGCAGAAAACCAAGAAATTCTTGAGAATCCTGTTGTCCATAACCTTGGAATTGGGGAGCATGACGACCTATAGTGTTCTTGAACTGCCGCGGCGCGAGAGAGCTCGGAGGCGGGTCTTTGTGTATATCCTTGAGGAGGTGGGCATAAGCAGCGGCAACCTCGCCGTTGTGAGCAAGGACATTGGCTTTGTTCAATTCCTTTTCCCACTCGCCAGCCAGGAAGTACTTCGTCAGCTCCTCGACACTTCTTAAACACTGGAGAGCGGCGTTCATGTAGCACGTATTTCCAAGGTTAGTAAGACCAACACACCCCAGCGTCCGCCCGGACTTGGTTGCTCTACCGCGCGTCATAACGCTAGATATGGGACTTGCCCGGCCACCCCGGGATGTGTGATTTTCAACTGTCAAGCTTGTAGAACTAGTACGTCTCGGGAGTGCCGTGGTATCTGACGGGATATAATTCGAAGTCCATTGTGTGCCCTCCTCATGAGGGTCAAGAACGATAGGCTGATCTTTAGCAATGCCGAGGGAACGTAGAGTTTGGTTAGATTCGGTTTTTTTATTCGACTTGTTATGAGAGTCGTTGGTCAAATCCCCAAATTCAATCAATAGTCTGTCTGCATTTCTCTCTAGTCTCGTGAAGGACTCCACATCTACGAGCAGGTGATCCCACTGTGGTTTGGAATCTGCAGCACTCTCGAGTTGACCGGGAGGCGGAGCTGGCCCAATCGCGCCTGTTGGGTAAGATTCCGTGGCATTCGGTATATACCAACCCCGGACCCGCTGTGTCAAGTCGATCTTGGCCATTGCTTTCGCCTGCTTTAGGAAGGCCTGAAACTTCATATTGCTGCTGCGGGCAAGCCTGGGAGGGGGAGGGTTGGTCGCCTTCAAGGACGCGTCAACAGGAATCTGGCTGTGAGCAGACCAGAGGCGATGCACGGTGAGCACAAGTGGGTGGTATTCAATTTGAACGTTTGTCCCATCTCGATGCAAGCTATTGTCAGTAGCAGTACGGCGAATAGGAATCTGCCCTTCTTTCAGGCCAGGCCATTGCATTAGAAGCTCCCAGGCTGCAGGAGGGAATGGAACAAAATGCTCTTCCCCATAACCAGGCTTCAATCGGACAAATTTTCTCTTCATCACATCGATGACCCCATTGCCCACGCAAGGATCGTCGATAACCTCTTCTATTATGTCTGAATTGTCGACTGGCAGGATTGCAGACAAGTCACCGGCCGTTTGCTTTCTCGTTGAGTCTAGGGGCACGCATGCAAGCCATTGTCTCGACACGATGTAACACTCCTGCCCGTCTGCACAAGGTGTTTGGTTGAACTCTTCGACAAGCGCGCGAATTCTACTAATATGAGTTTCGATCGATTCGGGAGGTTGCAATGCTGGGACAGGTTAGTAGACTAGGATCGTATTAAAAAAAAGAAAAACGAAAGATCTATGGAAGTACCCGGAGTTGCATCAATAGTAACTGCCATGTCAATGTCTGCCGTAGCCGGCTGTGTATTCTCCTGCGAGCTAGTCACATTTTCCGGAAGGTCGGTCGTGCTCGATATGTTTTGGTGTAAAGGGGAGGGCGAATCCGTGCACATTGCGCCGGAAGGGGACAAGTTGACCATGTCTACATCCACGCTGGCATTCTGTGCCTCGCCCTCGGGTTCCATGCTCGAGGCACGACGTTTGAGCGGCGAAGATGCACGTTCTGGGAATTCGGAAGCGCCGCCCATGATAGCGCGATGGTGGGTAGTCTTGGTGAACGGTGAGTTTCCCCTAGGGTAATTGCTGAAATCTGGAGCTGGCGTATCGGTGCTACGGTCGTGGATGGTGAGGTCGGCGTACGCGCCAGAGGGCGAGCTGGCGACAGAGGAGCCGTCTTCGGCGAGGGTTGGAGAGCCCGTATGATTCGTCTGCAACCGAGGAGGGAGGCTCGAGGCGGGAGGGAGCGAGTGGCCGCGGACGTAGGCCGGCGAGGTGGGCAGCACGTCAAAGCTCGACGAGGTGAAGGAGAAGTTGAGGTCGCTGTCTTGCTCGCAGGACTGGACGGGGATGTCGGGCGAATGGACGGGTTCTATTTCTTCATTTCTTGCCGCAGGCGGTCGGGGTGTAATCTTCCTTTTCTTTAGGGAAGACGTTTTGGCGGCGAGCTGCCAGCGCAGCTCTGGTTAACGGGTAGCACGATGTCGGGTCGCCAGGGTCGCCGGCTGCTGCACGCGCAAAGAGTTGCCGTGACGAATGCTTGTGCCGTGTTGGTGCTGGTTATAGATAGTATTGGTGTCGGTGTCGGTGTTGGTTTTTGGTGGGGGTGAAAGTGGGAGGGAGTGGTGATGGCTCGTTCTCAAAAAACAGAGACCGGTACACGGCGAGAGTCGAATTTCAGAGCGTTCGTTGCACCATGTGGAGGTAGATGGCAACGGTAGAAAGGAATAGAAAAAGACGTCAAATCTATGTTGGCACCTCGAAGAGTTCTATAGATGTTGTAAGCTGGCTGTAAGTGCAAGGTATGTGGGTTGTTTCGGTTCCCGGGATGGGTAGAACTGAACAAGTGCACATAATTTCTTATTGCTCCAGGTATGTACCTAAGGTTGGTGAAGAACTTTACAGGTAACGCTATTAGCAGGTGCCGACTTACTCAGTAGCGTCAGTAAACCTTAGCCCAGGTAACCTTAAAAAACGCTGCAGGAAAAAAAGGCCAGGGCTGACCCTTACCTACAAGTAGACAGTGTGTATGCACATAGACTGCCTAAGCTTGCTGTACTGGGGATGCAAACAAGGACTGAATTGTCGCCAGTATCATCCTAAAGTACCTTGCTTCTCCTTACGCACTGTGATTGCTCCGTTTGAGTACAACATAACAGAAGTCACAGCACAAAATTCGACGAATAGCGGGGGAGCGTCTGCCGCTCCTGGTACTTTCTTCATGCCTCACCTCGCCTCACCGATGCCAAATACACTTTCCTTCTCTTACCCGCTCCTCTGTTACCCATCACTTTGGTTCAACAACACCCTAGGTAGGAGCTTTGTGACCGTACCTCTCTAGGGAGGATAACATATACACAACATTAGTGGTGAACCGATTATACGTTTTCCTGCCAAAGGACTAGGGTATCGTTTGGTCTATGGTGAAGGCTTTGGCTGGGCACTCGACCCTCAATGCATCCCCTTACCGGGCAGGACAGGGGTTAGTAGAAAACTGACGTTGACATCGAGGACTGCTAATGCTAATGAAAAGCGGTGAGCTTGAGGTACACATGGTTGTTATCGTGGCAAGTATCTCTCTCCCCCGAGTCAAGTCCTGGATCACACTGATCATGACCTCTGTCAGTAATTCTGAATAAGCGGCCTAGTAGTGCAATTGGTCTTCCTTATACTATTTCTTATAATCCAAAGGGGTTTGCCTTCTCTGAGTAGATAGATATATGAGCGGTGCCTTCGTTTCAAATATTTCCACAGGTTCTTCTATGCCGTAACTTTTGGATCACAACAAGAAAATCTTCTCATTTCATCAAGCCGTATCTCATTTTCGTATTCATTCTAGCCAGTGCTGTTTCTCTATTATGGAAAAGGGCATGCGTACATGCATGCATGTATGGGGCGTAGTGAATAACCCCTCATTCTACGTAGGTCTGGAGTCCATGCATTTCTGCCCGTGATTTCTCTCTAGCCTCTATCTAGCCTATTCTCTCCAGTTCCCATTATGCAGAGAGCCCTTCAGTACCTACTCTTTGCGTGCATTTTTACCCAAATATCCAAACCCATCCTGACAATGCCACTGAAAGTGTGGTTGATGTTGCCAAGGCTCTTGTGCTAGCCGAGTTGGCGGCTGGACACATAACATTTCATTATGTACTATTGTAGCACTAACGTAATTTGTGTGTTTATACTTTCAAGATGAAAGAAAGCTCCATTATTTTGCGCTAGAGTTTCGAGTCCAGCTCCTCGAACTCACTCAGGTCATGGATTGGATGGGCACCAGCTGTAGTCGCCAATCTAGCCTTGTAGTCTCGTACGCTTGTTATCGGAATAGGCTGGGTCCCATTCGAGATCGGTACCGTTACTTCCTCTTTCTTGGCGTCAGCCTTCTCAGGGTTGGAGCTAACGCCTTGGGCAATAAGTTGCACTATTAATTTGGCCCGACTTGGTGATGCCGGGTCTATGAAAGTTTGAAAGAAGTCAATCATTTCAGCTTTGGTGAGCTTCCCTACATGGGCGGCATCTTGTTGGGCTGGTGATATTGTTAGTCCATAGTCCCATAATGCGAGTGATTGTAATAAAAACTCACCAGCTTCAAAATCATAATATTCATTAGATATCTGGGCCCAGTGTCGTCCCGTCTCTTGATCCAAGTTCTTCAACTTTTCCAAGCGTTTGACAATAACACTCCTCTTGTGGCTTTCGAAACTCGCGTCGGTCATTTCCCGTAAAGCGGCAGCCTGGGCTTGTAAGAATGAGTCGATACGAGATTCTAAGTACTCCGAAGTCCGTTCGCTCTGAATGATGAAACGGAAACCGTATGTAGTCGCAGAACCTCGGAGACCGCTGAACACAATGTACCCGAGCTGTTCCTTGGTTCTCAATTGATCGAAGGCGGGCTCATGAATTATCTGATCCAATAATTGCGTTTTAGCTCGTAGCGAGCGGTCACCT
This sequence comes from Xylaria scruposa, assembly GCA_022385635.1. Taxonomy (NCBI): domain Eukaryota; kingdom Fungi; phylum Ascomycota; class Sordariomycetes; order Xylariales; family Xylariaceae; genus Xylaria; species Xylaria scruposa. The sequence goes on from MU280182.1 coordinate 729,390, forward strand.
TTGTCTCCAATGTGAAGATAGTACTCGAGACAATGGTTTACGTTTGCCGGATCTCGAAGAGTCTTCTTGTAGAGGTAATTCGATCCTGGGGGAAACACCAGGGAGCGCATGATGGGCCATTCTTCCTTGGGCAAGACGCGAGGCTTGAGGATCGATTCTATCATATCCGTCAATTTCAACGCATCTTCCTTGTACACATTGCCATGGACATAAGCTTCGATATGTAGTTGTGACATGACCTGTATATGGAAAGATCGAACATCTTCCGCGGTGATTGCGGGTAACTCTACCGAGAGTTGCTCCACGACATAATCATGCTCAGAGGTAAGCCAGGATACATAGTCTCCAATCTGCGTGAATGGTTGCTGCAGCTCGCAATTCTTATATCCACGCGTCAGCCGCTCTTTGATGATCTCGAACCGGTCATCCTTGACAACGAGATCGCGCATAGTAATAAGCACCTGCTCAAGAAGAACTGGTAATTTGTCGTTGTAGCCCGAGACCTCTACAAACAACCCGCGCGAGTCAAGCGTGACGTTGTACTGCAGCCCCGCCAGTTCTGCGTCGTATGAGTACTCTTCAAGTGCGTCCCTGACTAGGTCTGTAAAGAGCTTTGTCTTGACAGAATTCTTGGCTGATGCAAAAACGATAGGGTTCTTCATGCTGACGATAAGACTGGCCTTTGGAACCCAGAACGTATCATCTTTCTTCCACCAGGTTCTCGCAACATGATCGTTGCGGATCACGTGAGGTGCTGTCGCTGGTTTTTCAACTTCTTTCTTCTCAACTTCTAGCTTAGTTGGAATAAATTGGTTCTTGTGCGGCAAGTGTAGAGCGGACAGTTGCTCTCCAGGTGGTGTTTCCAACGCTTGCGAGAGCTCAGCCAGAAACTCCTCCGGTATCCTTTCTGATTTGTACTCTGTGCCGTACCATTTCTCTTTCTTATCCCAATCTCCAGGGAAGTCTCGAGACACAATGGTCATTCGCATATTGTCGGGGCGCAGAAGGCCAATCCCTTTCTCGATCGTTGGGGAATCAAACTTTCTTAAACGGCTCTGCCCACTAAGAAGCCACTCTCTTGGCAAGGGCCTTTGCATGACAGACGATATCTTGCTGGTGAAGCGACTGGCTGGCGTCTTTTGCTTGAATTTAAATTCAACATCGGCCATCTCTTTTTGTTCGTTAAATATCCACTCCTGTGGAGGAGTTTGACGAAGTAATGAAATGTACTGGAAAAACACTTTTACTACTTCCTTGTAGTTTTTGAGTCCCTGCGCGCAATGTCAGCGCGAAACGTTCAACCTATATCCAGTGTTGGGAGGGTGCTTACCTCTTTCGTCAGGCGAACCTGGCAGTCAAAGATCCCGGGAGTGCCTGGGCACACGTTATATGCGCCAGCACTCAACGAGTTCGCCCATCCCTTAGATTTGATATAGGCCATGATGCTGCCGGGCCCTTCATGGCCGATCAAATGGCTGATATATCGGCTTGGTTGACTCTCGTAGAGTTTCTCTTCGTCCAGGAAAGGGAAGAAGAGGTTCAGCTCTCTGGAGTCCATAACTGGTTTTGCAAAGCATTGCATTGCAAGATTGTCTTTATTAAAAGGTACTTCATCTTCCCAGCGATTTTGAGGAAGGTTTTTGTTTGGTACGGCTGAGAACAGGTCGGCTACCCAGGTTTCTAGTACATCTAACGGTTCCCTTCCCAATACGCAAAGCTTCATTCTATTGGCAGAATAATGTTTCTCGTGAAAGTCGATGAATTTCTGTCGTATATCAATATTCTGGGCCTCTGGGATGGTCTTGAGCACCTCTAGATTGCCCGTTGAAAAATGACAATAAGGATGTTTGGGATTGGACTGCGATTTCTCCAATTGATGGAGGCGCCATTGGTCGCTCTGCAAGTTTTTCTTGTTTTCGGAGTCAACCGCACGCAGCTCTCGGTCTAGCGTCGAAGGGAGAAAGAGGGGTTCAATGAAGAATTGCGCAAATCGATCCAGGCCGCCATGTAAGGGCGATAGATTTGTATCCGAAGGCTCCTCGCCATTGCTCGGCCGGGCTGAGATATCGAAGTAATAATTGGTCGAAGTAGCACCAGTGTAGGCGTTAGAACTGCCAGAATGGGAGGAAAGATATACATTATAAGCGTTCTCTTCGGGGTATTTCTTGGTTCCCATGAACAAAAGCTATGCGATGCCCGGTCAGTCTTGGTCTCAACTGCAAGAGTTGGATAGATTATTCACGTACGTGCTCCACAGCATGTGCCATGCCTGGCATAGTATCCTCATCGCTAAAGTTTCCGACATTTACGTCTAAGGCGGCGCTGGCTTTATCGGTTTCGGGGTCGTGAACTAACAGCGCTTCGACATCGTTGGGTAGCCGAACAACTCGGTACTGGCGATCATCTAACGAGGGTATCTCCAGCTGATCGGTCACCCGCTCGACGGGTTTCAGGTAGGTCTCCCGTTGCAGCGCAGGAAGCGATCCCGCCTCGCCTTGGCGCGGGGTGTTGGGACTCATGATGGATGGGACAATCGGCTGTGGCAAGGACGCGGCACGGGTCGGGACGGGTCTGGTCTGACAACGCGGGGGTCTGGGAAGAGTTAACGTTGGGAAAAGAGGGCGTAACCAAAATGGCGAAAGCCGCGGGACAAGATGACATAAAAACCACACCTAGGTGGCAACAAAAGCGGCAATGGCAGGGGCAGAGGAAGAGGCAGAGCAGATCTACCCGACCTCGAGTAAGATCTAGGTAGTAGGTAGTAGGTAGGTACGTAGGTGCTGTATGTACTACGTACAACAGCGCTAGTGATAACTAGCAGCAGCAGGAAGAGGCAAAGGTAGAGGCAGAGCGGTTGCGGTTGCGGTTTGTGATCCGGGACCGGCAAGGTTCTGCCACGCCTGTCACGCAGGTAGTTGTCAAGGCCTGTCAGTCAGGGTCGCCCTTGCACGCCTGTGCCTGTTCTACCTGGACAAGACCTGGGCGTTCCGACTCGAAGAAAACCAGTGGAGACGCTAAGGCTCGGGGGGTGTGGGCAAGGAAGGAAGGAACCAAGGATGGGTTCCGGCGACTTGGAATTGACTCCCGCGTGAGATCAACGTCTGTTCGGGCGGGCCACACGCGCGCTTCCAACAACGCCAAGCGACAAGAAGACACTAATACCTATACATATAATACAGGCACGTATAAGTATGTATGTGCTTGGTGCCGAGAAGTCGCTGTCGGATTGCTCTCGCGGTCACAACCTGCGCCTCGTTTCCCCTCCAACGACCCAGCCAGCTCAACGAACGGTACGCCAACCACTGCGAGAAGTGTTCCGTCTTGGGGAAAGCGTGGTAGTGAAACTGCAGAGACAGGCAAGACAGGAGAGAAGAGGACAGGGTTGAGGGTGCTAGTAGGTGACCGCCCGCCTCAATTTGATACGCGCGGCAAGGGGTCCGATGTTGGCCTGCGTGTGCGCACAGCTTACCTAAAATCAAGCACTACCCAATTCAATGTACACCTTCAATATCTGCAATATCTGACGATGGAGACGGTCGTTCGCTATAGGTCGTCCACCACAGGCGTTGTGCCGAGACTGGAAGCTGCAGAGCTGCAGGTGTGTGTCTGCCCCAAAAGGCGGAGGCAGAGGCGGACGTTGGAATCGAAAATAACGCTCTGCGAGTTGGCTGCAGGTCGAAGCGGCAACCAATGTATACCTATATCTATACTTCGTACCAATACGTACGTATGCTGTATGAAGGTACCCCCAGTATGAGTATGTGAGAGGTTATAGGTGGTATTATGGAGGTATGACGATTATTTGGCCTAGACTCCGCTTGTGAAATTTCGGCAACCAAGCGCTAGACAGCACGTACGTCTGGCACCCTTTTGTATGTTTAGGGACCGTCTTAACCACGAGCCACTCGCCCACCCTTCCAAACCTTCTTCGATCAAGAACCACAGAAGCTTACTGCTACTGCTGCTGCTGCTGCTGCACCGCCGTGCGTAAGCAGGGTCCAACGCGGTAACGCAAGTAAGGGCGGCTGTGATGCTGTGATGCCTTGCTTGACTCGTGTGAAACTCGAGAGACGATAAGCAACCCTGACGGTGAGGCTGTGCGGTCAGAGAAGATGTGATAAGATCCCTGTGCTAACCGATCAACTTCGGGCTCGCCTTACGCTTGATTATGTGAGCCTGCGGACTTAGCCGACCGCTTGCGCGTAAATTGCGAATGTGGACTGCGGAATATCTTGCCGCGGCAGATGAAGACTTTCACTGGGATAGCACGCTATGTTATGTGCCCACGTAAAGCGTAAGTGGTCAGCGCGCAAAGATGACGAACAAACCCTGGCAGACAAGGATGCCCCCAATCGGACAATATAGATACCTATTCTGGAGATGGGTGGACGGCCGGGTGACAAACCCCGAGGGTATGATTTGTGATGTACCTCGTACTTTGCGGCTGTTGGTATTGAGGGAAACGCCGTCCTCCAAAAGTCTTGGCAGGGATAGATCAGAATTGCGTCGAATAGGACGGCCTGACGAAGCCTTATATTGCCCAGACCCTCAGAACTAGACAGTTGTCCGGCTGAATCAGACACCAGGCGGCGCAAATTGGTGAGCCAAATAACAGCGCTGACACAGGTCTCGGTTGAACTGAATTGAAACTTTGTTCCAGATGAACAAAACCACCTCACGTTTGGTCTTTGACCGCAAAAGCCGAATGGTTGGGCGCAAAGCAGCCAGGGATTGTGTCTCTGAACCGAACCTGGAATGTCCTTGATTGCAGTTGAGTAGCTTCGACGCCTATTTGTTCGGCACACTTACCGGTCTCTGTAAGTTCGCTCATAAGTTCAAGTCGTAACGCCTTGGATCATCTTGACGGTAGACACGGTAGACATGAGTCATGAAAGGGATGAGGGGTTGGAACAGATGCATTGAAGCACTGTAAGTATGAATTGGGATGATAATATTGCCCGAGAAGACAAAAGAAGGGGGGGAGGTGCCATTGAAGTAGGTCTCTTCTTACAGATAACAGACATCGGGATGGAGAAGAGCGATCGATCCTTACTCTGCGCGTCCTGTGTCAAGTCCATTATTTCCTTCATATTACCAACGGAGATTTTGGAGATTTGAAGCCACGGAATGGTCGAGCAACACGTGGCCAGCGTCACCTCGCGTAGGCATCAGATCCTGCTAGCGTAATATATGTAGCTCGCCTCATGGGAATATCCCTTTTTAGCACTACATGCATGCATGATTGACATACGAAGCTTCTCGACAGTAGAGGCTGGCTAGGGAGACAAGTACATAAGATATGCAGTTTGTATGTCTGACTACTTCTCTGCCGCAACAACCAGAACCTCAGAATTTGGTTGGAGACGAAACTCGCCTGAGTGGAACACACTCATGGCCTTACTTATTCAACACGCATTCAACATCAAAGCCTAGATCCAACGGCTGCCTCTCGAAGCTCCGCCACCATGCGTTGGCTCAACACTAGATAAGCAACGTAAAGCACCATCTCGATCTCATATCTCTATGCCAAGTCTCTACACGAAGGTAAGTGTTTGCTGATACTGGCCTTGTCCCGTCTTTCTTAATGTCAACTTACTGACCGCCTATCGATGTCTCGGATAAAGTACCATACAGATAAGAGCAATCCACTTGGAGTTCTTGACTATACTTCACCCTTGTTGGGGATGTCTGACAATCCTGTTCCTCGCATATGCTCTAGGTGCCAACTGTTGAAGGTCAAAGATAGCCAGTTAGATTTCTCTTGGGGTTTTATACGTTTCGTGAGTTGTGGGACTTTCTACCCTGATCCTGGGGGAGCCAAGGAAAAACCAGCGGACATACTTGATATGTTCATGGGCTGGGAGCTGAAAGCGGGCACAGGGGTTTTTGACCTCGCTTCAGCAACCAGAACCGCAGATCCCTTATCCAAGGATCTGGTTTTGAAACCCCCTAGATAACAGCTTTCTTACTATTTAATTGGGACAAGGTGTATAGCCCTCCACATCCTCTCTGCAACAAGAGCGCAAGTGCCGAGAAATGGGTACTCTGCTCATTGGCTAAAGGATGTGGAGTGCTCTTGTCGACGTGTCGTGATACCTTACCATGATGAGTCCTTACTCCAACTGCCTCCAGGAGGCGGGAAGTGCCAACAACGGTGCCCGACAGGGTCCTCAAAATAGAGACTCTTTGTCTACCATAGCTTTGAAAGTGCTATAGGGGTTACTAATTTATTATGCACGTAACATCCCCCACGTGGACGAGAAACCTCTGATTAATATTAATAAAGTACCTACACATGCTGCTATCGCCGATGTGCTCCTTAAAGGCAAACAGAATCCACCAAATGACTTTCTTAGCAGGTCTAGATGAGCTTCTGTATTAACTACTTCAGTAAATGAAGACAAGATGTATGTGAAGTTATCGGATGGTATGTTTCAGGACTGATCTCCGGTCTCGTATGTAGCTAAGCCCTGATACTTATCATAGGTATTGTAAGCCTGCAGGGACCTAAATAAAGCCTCTAAGGTGGCAGAAAGCACCAAAATCGACGTTTTGAAACATCATCGCCGGATACCCGGAGAAGCTTGCATTTTACAAGTATTACCGTTCAACTCGAGAAGATCAAACTGGATCGACGAACCGGCAATTTTGAGGTCAAGTGTATCTGCAGCCCAACAGCACTACTAGATTCTGTTCCCAACCATGCCAGACAACTTAAGGGTGCAACTCAGTAAGTCCAAGATTGGGAACCAGTCAATCACGAGTGGAGATGCTCGTGAGCACCATCAGTCGGTGTCTTTTTTCTTGCACGGTGCCCTACATCCGGCCAAGCTGCCCGATAATGTTATTCAGTGCATTTTCCACCAAATGTGTTAGCCAATATATACCTCTAGGATATATAGAAAAACACATATTTACCGTCTAGCGCATTGAGAGCAGCTTTGGATTGAGGAAAGCCTGCAATTGGAGTATCGTCTTCGATTGCATGAAGCGGTGTGAGCCGCGCACGGCGGCTAGTAACAGTACTATTTAGCAATCGCGCGATGTTGTTAGGTTCCCTGGCCAAAATAGTGAGTTGCCCGACGAAAACAATAAGTATAAAACCACAAGCATTAAAGGAGTAAGTGAAATCATGAGTAACTTACACAGCTCGAGTCGAACACCAAGTACGCTGATCCAAAGTCCGAATGTCTCGTCTGACAAGCCGGAATTCTTGGATTAGTCGTAAAGTTCAACATTGTCATAGTATTCAAACTATCTGTAGTAACCTCCAAATCGTACTGTTCCATATTCAGCTGTTCAAATCAAGATTCAAGGTTGGGGGTGAGGCTATTGTGTTCGGTATGGGTTGGGTGCAATGGATGTAATGGCTGGGATGGAAGTGAATGAGCATGAACAATATGCTTCACCTCGCCATGGTTGGTTTATTGGGTCTGGGTCGAATTTGTAAGAGGTGCTTTGAATCTGGGAGTATCTCTAAACTGTTGTCTAGCTGTAAATGCGAGCGTTATGTTAAATTTCAATATAGAAGCTAAATGTCTGCGAGTATCTTGCCCAAAGTGCGGATGAGGTTACTGTGTTTAATATGTATTTCTTGATTTGATAGTTGGATGGGTTAGGTGCGCTTTAATTTGGCACGAGATAGAAGATTTCTGTCAGAACAATAAAAACCAAGATATAGCACAATCTAAGCATTGCTCTGTGATGGAACCTCCCGAACTACACAGGCACCCCCTTGCTTGTATCCAATTAACAAACGGTAAAAACGACAAAACACACACACACACACACAGCGTGTTTAAAATCATGTGACAGCCTCTCGATGTCATGAATAGGTAGTCAGCTCATAGTTGCTCTCGTTCACCCTTTGGTGTAAGGAAGATGTAGTATACCTATCACCCTCACACCTATCCTAACTATCCTGTTGCCTAGGTATTAAAGCAATTATATATTGGCCAGCACAGCGTCTAGGCAGGACGCTCATTATGGGCGGAGGCCGAGTGCTTATTCTTCACCGTAGTTTCTTTATAGCTTGATTTCCTCACGCAGCGGTTGAGCAGTGATCAATTAATAAGAGAGCTCAGCCCGCGAGCTATATACGCCGGCAAGCAGGCCTATTGCTGGGTGAATTAGCCAGGAAAGGCAATCCAGTACTTTTGAACATCACTTTAGTTGTCTTTCTTGCCGTTATTAGCTTCTCTCAGCTCGTTGAACTGTGTCAGTAGTATTTCATAGAGACGGACGGTACAGCTTCAAACCACAAGTCATATATCAATGTTAAGCAGTGGTAATTGATGCGACCATCTGATATATCTCGGGGGCAGAGTTATGTTCACGAGGCGACTGAGCTCATGGATCAATGTATTCTGCAATAATGCAACCTGTTTCAGTAAATTAAAGGGCTTTCGCGTCTATTTTCGTTATGTTTGGGTTTCTACCCAGGTATATTCTTGGCTCCGACGTGACGCAGCCACAGGGATACTACTGAAGCCAAAGTGATAACCACGCTATATGAGGACTTGTTATGTCAAAAAATAATGAACAACTATCCTAGTTAGACAATGCCCGGTGCAATATATGCTAGCGCAGTAGAAGAATGCTCGTCATCTTGTTTGCCGGTTCCCGGGGTTTTTACAGTCTATGGCTTTGTGCCCACGCTGGCCACATTTAAAGCAAGTAAAACTCACGGACGGGCGCGGAGAGGGGCCGCCTCCAGACGAGATAGATATTATACCACCTTTTGGATTATTCAACTTAACCTCCTTCCTCCGCCGCTTCTCTGCAAATTCCATGGCCTTGAGCTGCTCTGTACTTTTCTTGCCTTTCGGTATTTTCCTAGCGGAAGGCTGTATCGTAGATGTGATTCGTGATTTGGAACCGAACGACTGTCGCCCAGGTGTCTCTTCGGAGGATGAAATATCCGAGTCTGAATCCGAGTCGGAGTCGGAGTCAGAACCAGACTCAGATTCGGAGCCCGAGTCACTGCTATTTTTTGAAGTTTTCTTTGCTGTCTGCATTGATGTTAGCATTGGGAGTAGCATATGGTAAGAACGCTATTTTTGCGGATCACTATGATGACATGCAACGCACCTTTTTCTTATCCATGTTATACCGTCGCAAAGCTGGAACGCTTTCGTGCGAAGCACCAGCCGGATCGGTTTCATTTCCCAGAATATCAGAAGAGTCGATCTGCGCAAAGCCAACTTGTATAACGTTCAGAGGGGTTCGCACCGTATGACCTTTAGCCTGCGGGGGAACATCGAGTACCCAGTGGGCGTCACCCAGTTCTTCGGCACGCTTGAGCAAAGCGCTTTCGACTTTCTTCTCTTCCTCTGCAATAGCCGCTTGAATAGCAGCTTGATTCACCAGTGTATCTACATTCTCTTGTGGCGTTGTGTTGTGCGAGACTTTGCGACGCTTGTTGGACTGGTCGCTAGGGGGAGTGCCTGGGGTGGAAGGTGTAGAAGCAGCGGCTCTCTGCATAAACTTCATGGTCAGTAGTCTAGAAGACATCGTCTTCGGAGTGCCTGGGGATGCCATCTTGCGCCACGTTCTGCTGTGAGAATCCCGAGTAATAGAGCAATGCAAGTAAGGGCGCGTGAAAGTTTCCCACGGCGTTTCTTCGTCTTTCGCTGGACGAGAAAGCTAATTTGGAAATTTGAGCAGCCAATCAGTGCCTGCTTTTACCGATAAAAGCATCGATCTGACAAAGGCCAGGCTTAAAAACAGTTCTCAGGCAAGTGGTAGGTATTATCGCTCAAAGAGACTGCCGATGCCTGTTGAATCCGAGAGGAAGTTTTTTGAGGTTGGTATTGCGACGATAACTAAGTACCTAGTTAGACGATAGACGGGTAAGACCCTGGACTTTTGCCGTCCAAGCCCCGCTAGTACTAAGTCGGCTAGGTAGATATAGAAGGCAGGTTCAGTGCATGAGCCAGTAAGGAGTGGCCTAGGTCGCCTTACCTAGAGCTAGAAGTGGCCCGAGCTTCGTGCGCATCTTGGGAAGTTGATTGCCCTGGTCAACCTCCGATTTCACCATCCAGATCATCAAAGGGTCGCCAATTGACAGCACATCTCGGCAATTATGATCTCACGTGTCTCGATCCGAAGCGCGGCTAGGTTTCCGCAACAAACATGTTTAGCCCGACGCGCCTTCACCGTGTCCGCCCGGCTAGGTGAAAAGAACCCCATCAGCACCAAAGGCGAGACAACCCCCGAGACGAAGAGCGAGGAGGATAGCCTAGGGCTCACCGAGAATGCCGAGCGAGGTTTAAAACAGGCGCCTAACCGCACCGAGATCTGGTCGAGGAGTCAGAAGCCCCGGGCGGCAGCCATGACCGGCCCCCGATTCGAGCAAACCGATTTCGACCTTCAGGTGAGATGACATGGCAACCGGCCAATTGATCGGCTGTTAACTGGCGATCCCAGCCTGCTTCGAAGGCAGCTATCGAGCTTATTCACAGACAACCCGTTCGATGGACCCACGACCGCATGGTTGCCTGTGACGGCGGCGGCGGGCCTGCTGGACACCCGAAGATCTTTATCAATACAGACAAGCCAGAGATAGCCACTTGCAACTATTGTGGGCTCCCATTTGTGAGTGCAGCTTTCCTGGGGTTCTTGAAGTGCTCAAAATACGTATTTCGATATAGGATGGTTGGTATATATCTTGAGAATGGAGGCTGATATAATATCTCAGGCCAACGAGCACAACCGAAAGCATCTTGAATCCCTCCCCGAGACATCATACCCCCTTGCATAGATTAACCCTGCAGATTTAGGGGTTATTGGAGGAGCTGTACGATGCAGTAATAGACCTGGATCGTTCGGACTGGATATCTTGCGAAAAAGTAAGGCCAGTTGTGTATATATTATCCCACTGCAAGACAATATAGAGTTGGGGTTCAAGCAACCGTTTTTTATTTCTGTATGAAAGACCTAACGAACCCCATGTATATGTACACCTGAATGCTCATGACTTGTCCGGTCGTATTGCCAGGGGTCTTTTGAGATGAAGAAGTCGATATGTAGACTTAGCTTATCCCTGGTGGAGTTCAAATAAGTGAACACCAATTGGTGAGAGAGCTTCCCGCAGCACCACCCACAATGCAAGGAACCCCACCAAAACCACCAACAAGTCTTTTGAGTATCGCAAATGCCGTCATGCACTTCGTCTACCTCTCTGAATTTATCAACACTTGCACTCTTCTTTCTTTTACTGATCGCCTTGTTTCCCGGGCTCTTTCACTACCTCTGGATCCTACCACTCACTTATCTGAATCCCTTCAGCCAGACACCCCAAGCGCCCAAACGTGACGTAATCCCTCCACCAATACCAGTGACCATGTGGTTCCAGAAGCAGTTTGCGCTCCCGCCTCGGTCGCGCGGCTCTTATCTCGTCACCTCCGAGGTCCTGGAGGCTCTGCCCGAGATCAGACAGTACAAAGTTGGCCTGCTCAATCTGTTTGTCCAGCACACGAGCTGCGCGCTCAGTCTCAATGAGAACTGGGATGAAGACGTGCGCGCCGACATGAGCGATGCGTTAGATAGGATAGCGCCCGAGGCCGGACCGAAGGGCCAGGAACTTTACAGGCATAGTGCGGAGGGGAGCGATGATATGCCGGTGGGTTGATGCTGGTTTGTTGAGTGGCATCTAGCAGAGTTAACTGTTGATAGGCTCATATCAAGAGCGCCTTGATTGGCGCCAGTGTTACTATTCCGATAAAGGACGGAAAACTTGTAAGTTGGTAAGAGATTTTTCTCATTTAGATAGCTAGCTGACTTTCAAAGGCAACTGGAACGTGGCAGGGAATCTGGTATCTTGAATTCCGGGATATGAAACACACAAGACGAGTGATGGCAACCATTCAGGGAGAGAAGGCCTGAGCAGTACTACGATTAAAGAAAATAATAGACCTGCTTCTGCATGCAAAACTCGATTTTCATTCCCTAGTTCTCAGTTGGCTCGAATTGGTCAACAACCGGCACTTTACGCCACTATCTTGATTACGCCTAACGCCTTGATATTATAGCCAGCCTTTTCCCAATACGTAATTAAGTCAGTGTGACAACATCTCAGCTCATGCCATTCTCCGTCTTCACGTCTTTCATGTCTTCGTCTCCGCCGGAAAGCACCTTTGTCCTAGGTATATACCCCTCGGGACCAATCCCGGGAGTTGCAGCAACGACTTCGCCAGCCTCGTTTACGAACTCGAAGTTGTACCGACTGAGCAGATGTGGAATTGCTGAGAGCTGAGGTCCGTAGCGAGCCGTATTGTCGTAGAGCTCGAAAAGAGGAACAGCAAGTAGCTTCATGTTCTTGGGGACGCTGAGAATCTCTGTGAAGTTGAGGATCAGCCACGCACATGAAAGAGAAAGGTGATTAAATGGCAACTAATACATACTACTTTCCGGAAGCTGGATAAAATAGAGCTTCTTGCACTCCTTGGGGCGCGTGACGTGGGCTGGGATGAAAGGATACATGAAGGTCTCAAAGTTGGGCCGCCACCACTGAGCCAGGCAGTCACCGACCTGCCAGTTACCCGCCTCCTCACCCTCACCAAGTCTGCCGACGGGAGCTAGCCGCTCGTCCAAGCGTGTCTTGAAGCCCTCGACCTCATCATCCTCGGGTCGTAGATAGTCACCGGGTAGTTTGAAGAAGGCATTGGCTATCTGCAGCATCAATATGTGCGGGTGGTTGTGCTCGTGGCAGACGAGGATGCCCTCGCATGTCCGGCGCATGCCATGGGCAGAATAGTGCTCCTCCAGACGCTTGAGACGCGCGATGACAGAGGGGTCTTCCTCCGGTTGCGTCTCCTTAACGCCGAATGTGTAGTTCGAAAGAGGATACAGGCGAATTGTGTTTGGTTGATTGGAATTGAATGGGAGGGGTATCGTAGGAGGGTTGGCGCTTTGCAGCGCTGTCGCTGTTACTGTAGACATACTGGCGGAACCTTCTGCGTCAGGCTAGAGGCTCATGGTGTAGTGCAGCAATTCAGAAATGTAATGCTGGTAGTGGCTTCAAAAAATGAAGCTGCAAAAGATGTCTCGCCAACTCACTCTAGCTAACCCGTTGCTGGACCTGGATAGCGTGTAGCTTGCTGTAGAAGGTACCTACCTAGGCGCCTGGGCAACCTCAATTTGGTAGGCGGTGTTATTCGAAGTGGGGAATCCGTATTGGGAGTTATTAGCGACTGCAGCCTCAGGCAAACCTGCCTAGGAACCTACTTGCATCTTCAAGCAACATCTGCTAAAGAACACCCAGAAAAAATTTATAAGATGTGCCTACATAGTACGTAGGTAGGTTCTCTAAGCCAAGGAGGTACCTAAACATGTGGGCCGACAAAAAGATTCTTGAGCCCCGTTTTGCCATCGTGTATTCCTGCAGGGAGCTTAGAAAGTTCGAGGATACCAGCGTTCACTTAGGTATGTTACAGTTAGAGATATTGTCAAGAGAAAGGTCTACTCAATTATCTAGAGCGATTTAAATAAAAAACGCGGCCATGATAAAACCTCACTGGATCACCGCCGCAAAATGGCTCTCGCCATGAGATCTTAACAGAAGCTAAAGGTTTTATTTCCTTGCATTTTACAATGAGAAAACCAAGAAGCGAATATAAGGGATTCGAACAGACAATTCGGGATTAGATCTGCCAGCCATTGTGCCACGGCTTCTTCTGCTGCTCTTGACCGCTTAAATTATCTTGAACCTTGCAACAACGGTAGAGCATCTGATTCCGGTTTGAATTTACTCATCTACAATTAAGTTAGTAAACACAACTACCTCTAGAATCATCCGTTCATATTGGGTTGGGTTCAATTCTTTATATACGATGTGATCTATCGCTCATTATGCTTGCTTGCATGTATTTCTGCTGTTACTACCTATAATAACATAATCACGGCTGCATAAGCCAATAGCACTCCGTACAATTAGTACAGATTGTTCAATATTCTATCTCAAGTTCGTTTGTAAATTGCTAATGCGCTGTAGAGTATTTTCGGGCTAAAGCGGGCCATGAGATTTCAATGAAGGTTGATGGTCCCTTCCCAGAGAGTAGACTATCAGCCTCCAAGATCTTGCAGCTCCATTGCTCTAGAAAGTTAGCCACGACCATTTTGTCACAAGGCATAGGCGCAGAACAAAGAGATTGCTGTATATAGCTATGTAGCGTCTACGAAGGTGTTTAGAGTCCTTCGCGCAACATCAAATGTCTATTGCCTACCCCAAGTACGGAGTCCCTGACACGCTTACAGGTAAGTTAAGTGCATTAGTTGAAAACCCATCAAGTCCCACCTTCAAGAGTTTTAGCACATAGTTGATACGCTTCAAGATCGTGACATACGGCGCAGTAACGGACTTTGCAATAAGATCGCCTCACATGTATCTAACATTTATCCTTGAGAATGACAATTCCGAAGAGACCAATCTCATAAGACGGGGAGTGTCGGGGTTGTTGAACGAGGTTGATGAGAGTTTCTGATGAGTGTCTGGGAGCTCTGCTATGCTTGAGTGTCTTATTAAGCGCTCTACTTGTTCCTAGCTCATGTAAGAATACACGGATCACGTTAATAATAAACGACGCTCACTGGGCCCTTATTGTATGGCTGAACTTTCCTTCCAACAGATTCAAATCTATATCTCAGGGTCGCATCACTCAGGTTTAAGGGAACAGAGAGAAGCTAAGCATTTGATCCAACTGCTTTCCAAAGATTTACGTTAACAGAACCGTATAGCCCCAATTAAACTCGCCATAGTGTAGATAAAACACGTAAGTTTTTCTACCTACTTATTATCAGGAATGATTTGCAACGTCCATTCCATCATAATTAAATGTGGGAAGATATGCCTCCTCGTTCTAGAGTAATGTGACAGGGAGTGCAAGATCAACCGATGTGCAATTCTGGAGATGGTACCCGGACACCTCACTTTCGGAGCATATCAAGTTCAGAGTCGTATTCGCTACACCCGTAAACGCGACTCTGAAATGCTTTTATTAGCAATGTTTGTCATTAAAATTGTACTTACTGGAGCTTAGAAAACAATAACTCACAAGCGTTCTGCATCGTCGTGGCAGAACCATGTCTGATTAACACTCAGACTCCGTTCCGTAAGCCCGAACGTAGCCCCTGTCGCGATGGTGAACCTATGCTTTCCGTCTGTGTCCTTGCGGTCGGCACATGCTTGCCATGCTGCACCTATGTTAGGTTCTCCGGCAGCTTTCCTGTTGCTGATGATACCATTGTCACTTGCAGCAGCGGTGGCAGTGCGAAATGGCTCTCCCGCGAAAGGCAACGAGTCCATGGATGAGGCCGGGTCCTCTAATGCTTCGAGTTTTGCGGAGAGCGTGTCGCTGAGGGAAAATGCACATACGGTGCTCACGCCATTTGCCAAGTTGGACACGGCGAAGGAGATGGACTCGAGATGCTGGATGGGATTTTCTTCTTGGGACGGGAGCGCTGTCCAGTTTCCATAGCTGATGAACGTCAGCTGGAAGACGGTGTTTGAAGACTT
Organism: Xylaria scruposa; assembly: GCA_022385635.1. Taxonomy (NCBI): domain Eukaryota; kingdom Fungi; phylum Ascomycota; class Sordariomycetes; order Xylariales; family Xylariaceae; genus Xylaria; species Xylaria scruposa. The sequence continues at coordinate 744,904 of MU280182.1, forward strand.
TTGATTCAATTTGAATGTCAGCATTTTGATGCTCTAGATAGTAGCTGATATGACAATAGAGGATGGTGTGTTTTCTGATAGCACTAACAGCCGCGCTGCAGTCTACATTCCCAGATATTGTCGTAGGTATGAGTACTGCGTTTGTTGGGCGTACGATTTCGGAATGAACAGTAGGAGATGATGAAAATAAGGTGACGAGGGAGGATAGAGTCGCGATGAAGAGTCTCATTGTCTATTTCTAAAGTTTAGAACTGTTATTGAGGTAGTTTTGTTGTGGCTAAGTGCCAAATCACTAGATCTTTAGTCCTGAGGAACTTGCTGATGTCGCTCACGGATCGAGAAGCACTCTCATGCAGAGCTCGATGGTAAGGGTGTATGTGAGCGCACCGCTACGTAATAATGCTACCGCCATTATTGCGTTTTATTCAGTTCCCCGAAATGTGGTTAGGATGATCAAGAGGCGTGGTATAGGCCAGATCAATTTATCCAGGTCAACAAGGGTGGGTACTTCACGATATTAACCAACACAAGGTAGCAATGAAGCATTTAATCAAAACGAGAAAAACGACAAACCCTGGTTCGTTTCACATGACATGCATATTTCCCATTTTAAGCCCATAATTATAATTTACGCATAGTTGACTCTGGCCCACACTGCTCAACCAAAGTGGGAAACAATTCATATCATTATCTAAGAATTGATCGTGTACGAAACCATTTGACGTAGAATGATACCTGGATGAGAAGATATTAGAGGTGTTCTCTTCGACTTAACACTAAACATGTGTGGAATGTATTTAATGCGTTATTTAAGCAACTAGTCGTAACTTAGCATGTTTGGATTTCATTGCTAAGGTACCGGATCTCGATTGCATATCAATGGTAAAGCTATGACTAGAACCAAATCAAGGCTAATGATAAAGCACCACTAAGGTGGGCTACTGCGTCTGTTGTGACAATTGGTAGCTACGTAAATGGTTAGGAGTGCCTTTGAAATATTTTAGACTGTTTAGGAAGATGAGAGGGAGATGAGAACTTGCGTCAGGCTTGCTATGAACATATGTAGAAATTACTTTATTATTATGTAATTTCTGGCTCAACATAACATAACCACAAGGCTTGACAATTTACCTTCAAAAAGAAAGGCTGTATGTTCATAGTCCCTAGGGATGTATCTGCTTAGTGGGAGGTTCATTCTTTATAATATGGACAGCTGGAGCTTTTTTTATGGAAGAGTAACGACTTCTGAGAGAATTAATGTAAGCTGAGTCTGTTCTCTACAAAATTATAGTCATAGTTTGAACGACAGAGGGTCTGTGTGTAGTAGAGATCACTACATAGAAAAGGGATTGATAGGATGATGTTTCGATATCTTAATTGCGCATCTTGAGCGAAAGTGTGAAACGATGATTCAAACACGAGTGATTTGATCTCTTCACTGCCTCCGCAGACAAAACAGCTTGCTGCAATGATCCGCACATACATATGTATATGCATCCTGTAAAGTTGTATTGGGCATGTGCATTTGCGCAGTCAGTCTGCCGCGTGGCACTGGGGTCAGTGACTCGGTTAATGCTGTATGCGTCTCAGTTATCGAACCTCGGTGTCCGGAACATGCCATTACAGCTCCAACAATACGGTGGCGTTAATACGTTTGCTAATTTATTAGCAATGGATCACCTCCCAATCACCAGTTGGTCAGGTGGTCTCGCACGAGGCGTAGTCACATGCCAAGTGAGGCGAAATAGATCGCTGTGTCTAGAACTGGTTTATCAAACTGCTTAAGGCGCCAGTCGTTTGGTAGCGGGGACCAGCTGCGGCACTAAGATGTTTAAACGAGAATCCGAGCCGACTAAACACGATCTAAAGATAGTTGGAGTTGGCTGTTTGTTACTACGTTTTAATGCGTTCTTTTCTCCTTTAGGAATCTACCGGCTGGTTCAATCTCGGGCTGTGCATTGCAAACGATTTGATCTACTCGCGTCAATGTTCGGTATAACCTCAAACCATATTCCTTGTCAGATTCCGTGTTTCCTGCAAGCCCCAAGCCATGTGGCGCGCCAGGTTCATTAAAAAAAAACCCCCCAGATTGAATCGATAACTAGTGGGTAAAGTACTTAAGTAGCTTGTTCAATGGTTTGGTTCTTTTTGACGCCAAGCTTTGGGTTCTGCTCGGGGGTCCCGAACGAGATAAGGTGCCGTAGACTAACTAGTGTACGTGTATGGCCAGGTAATTGCAGTTATCATATGTTTCCAATCGGAAACCTCGTGAGAAAGATGTAGAATACGTTCCCGAGCATGTGCATAGACATATCAAGCGCTGCTGGTTTAGCCCTGGCGCGTGGGCTTGGTAGGTCGGGAAGTAAGTGCAAACTTTGCAAGACAAACGAAAAGGTGCATGCGATATCTCTGGGAAGTATTTTATGTAAGTTGGGAAATAGTCGTCGTCGCAATTGAGTTGTGATAATCTGGGGATGCCGATTTACCTTAGCCTTAGCCCAGATCGTGTGCCCATAGACGCGCAGATTTAGCTCAAAAAAGAGTTTCTTTGACGTAAGAGTACGGGTTGAGATAGAGCCGCAAACCAATCGTCCCGGTTTCCCCAGATTTTGTTTGGTATCCCTGACAATTAAACACGGCATTCATATAGTAAGAGACAAGAGAGCATTTTCTGCACTATCCGCGCCATTTTGCACATTGCCCTGCGCTACGCCGGCTGCTGCATCATTGGCACGCATCATAACGACACAGATTTACATGATACTGGCGCCCTCAACTGAGACAGGCGAGCCTAGTATTACACGCTACTACGCACATGTACAGGCCTTTTCGGACAAAACTTCCAGAAGCATTCAACGTCCTTGTCCTCTCATAGGTCACGGGGTATATCGATCCTTGGCTGGCTTAGCTACTGGGGGGCCAAGGCGGCCATTGAGATACTTGCCAGGATGGTGAAGGAACGGACGTCTTGGGGCGGATAGATCTCATTGGTCTCGCTTAAAGTAGGTAATATCTCTACTAGCCCTGTTACTAGTTCTGTTTGGCGGGTTTGTCCAGCTCACGGCCGTTGTTGCTTGCAGTGCATGAGAATAAAACCGCATTCCGACCGAAGCGAGGTCGGACGAAACAAGGAAGACGAGCAGATTGATTAGGCGAGGCTCGAGCTCCTGGTGGTTGTTGAATGATTACGGTGGGTATCACAAAGGGACCCGACGACGACATATGTCAGCTTGGCGACAGAGGTCGACCTGCGGCTGACAGGATTTCAGAATTGTGCGAAAAGGAGCTGAGCTGACCGAGTCTGATGGTTGCGCGGAAAGCGAAGAATTGCGATGGGTGATGGGTTAGAGTGAAACGAATTGCCCACGGCAATAAATAATACACTCTGAAGAATAGTTTAATGTAACATAACACCTGCCTAGATAAGAAAGGCTAGGTTCTTATCAACTTAGAGTCGATCTCCTTCATACATAGTAGGTAGATAGTAGACTTGGTAGATATGGTTAGATAACAAGACTAAACACGGGGAAAAGGCCCAAGACAGCTGTACCAATGCCATGGGCCAGTTAGTGGATGGTCTAGTTCTGCTCTACCGGTTCTTGTCCCGTCTTCGGATCCTCCAATCCATATGCCAGGGATCTATGCAGTTGTGATTGGCTGCGGTTTCAGCCACGGCAAGCACTCTTACCTGCATGATGCCTACATACATGTGCACTATCTAACTAAATTCGTATTGCTAAGCACTCAATCATGCAATCCTAATTGTTCTAGAATCTCAAGCTGATGATTATATCTCAAGCCCGTTCCAGTACGTACTCATGCAGGGCTGGCAGGGACTCACATACCTCTATAGCGGTGTAGTAGAGTGGTGTAATACGTGTGATAGGTACTCAAATCATTCATATTCCTAAGATGATCCGTGATTTATGCAGATACCTTTGTCTGGTATCGCAATTTATCGTTTAGAAAGAGAAAGATAGCAATGCGAATTCGAGCTGGTAATATCAATTAGAGCATCAGAGACAATAAACCACTATCATATCACCAATGTCTCGGACCTTACTCGTTATCATTAGACATTTCCCATTTTGACCTAGTTAAGCTTTAATGAAATTAGTAGCTGGGGTGCAAGGTAAACAGCCGCCAGACGCCTCACAACATGGGCCTCCTTCTCAGCTTGTTAAAGATAAGACATCGGTATCCATTCACGCAAGTAGACGCATGTACCTTGCGTGGCATATCTCAGAGCTACCTCGGGTACAGAGTGGAGAGTTTTTCACACAAAACACCCATGGAACTACAAACTGATTGCATCCCCCTCACGTTTATCATCCTTGTTAGACATAGACTATACAATGTAAAGTTAGAAAGTGAGGTGTCTTGCGTTTTGCCCCTACGGCGATATGCGGGTTGGGTATATATCTCTCAGGTCACTCTCCCTGGCTTGTTCCATCGCTGGACTTGATTCCTATTCCTTTTTGCTTCCCTTGTGACAACACTACCGTCGAATCCTCTGGATAATCTTCGCCTACAGTTACAACCCCCAGCTGTATAGCGAGAACGCTCGCGACTTGTGCCATCATGTCGGAGTCAGATAGCAAGGAAAAGGATGTCGGCATCGCTTCGCATCAATATGCCAGCAGCCATATGGATGAGGAAGTGGGCATTGTCCACAAGAGTGCTGCCCTCAAGACCGACCTGAAGGGTCGCCACATGCAGATGATTGCTATTGGTAAGCCAAGTCGCCATTCATTTCGAAATTTCTATTCCAATGACCGTAACTGACGCGTGTAACAACAGGTGGTGCTATCGGTGCTGGTCTCTTCATCGGTTCTGGCAGCGCTCTCCACAACGGTGGCCCGGCCTCGCTGGTATGTTGCGACTTCCAAGAATGTGTTTTCGATCCAACAACTAATTTACGCGTCAGATTATCGGATATCTTGTTATCGGCGTTATGTTACTGTTCACTATGCAGGCATTGGGAGAACTGGCTGTATTATATCCTGTGAACGGTGCATTCTACACATATGTAGTCCGCTTCATCGACCCTTCCTGGTTCGTTTCCCCTCGACTTGCCCTGGGTACCTGTCGAAATACTAATATCCTTCTACTTGTAGGGGCTTTGCTGTCGGTTGGCAATACGCCATTGGTTGGCTGACTATCCTACCGTTCGAACTTATCGCTGCCAGTGGTACAATTAGCTTCTGGAGATCTGACATTAACTCCGCTGTATGGGTCACTGTCTTTTTGGTCGTTCTGATTCTAATCCAGATCTTCGGTGTCCGTGGATATGGTGAAGGTACGTGGTGACAATGTAATATCATGATTGGGTTACTAACATGAGCCAAGTTGAATTCATCCTGAGTATTATCAAGGTCGCGGCGTGCATTGGCTTCATCATCCTCGGCATAGTGATTAACGTCGGTGCTGTCGGCGACCAGGGCTATCTTGGTGCGAAGTATTGGCATGATCCCGGTGCATTCCAAAATGGCTTCAACGGTTTCGCTGGCGTCTTTGTTGTCGCTGCTTTCGCCTTCGGCGGAACCGAATTGGTTGGTCTGGCGGCTGCTGAATCGGCAAATCCTCGAAAGGCCATCCCACTTGCTGCCAAGCAAGTCTTTTTCCGAATCCTCTTCTTCTACTGTTCGTCTGGCCACCTTCTATAACGGCAGAAAAAACTAATAATAATAAACTAGGTATTAATCTGTTCGTCTTGGGCTTGATTTTCAAGTCTACAGATGAGCGTCTTAAATTGGCATCGGGCTCCAACTCTCGATTCTCGCCTTTTGTCTTGGCTATTCAGGACGCTGGTATTCAGGTGCTGCCATCCATCTTCAACGCCGTCATTACCGTCTCCGTCATCAGTGTCGCCAACTCGTCTGCTTTCGGCTCTACTCGGACTATGCAGGCATTAGCTGAACGTGGTATGGGTCCTAAGTTCCTGGCCTACGTCGACAAGCACGGCCGACCCTTATGGGCCGTTGTCGTCCAGCTTTTGTTCGGCCTCCTAGGATATGTGGTCGATGCTCCTAAAGGTGGTGATGCTTTTACATGGCTCCTTGCGCTTTCTGGTCTGTCCTACTTCTTCGTTTGGGGCTCTTGTTGCTTAGCCCACATTCGTTTCCGAATGGCCTGGAAGGCTCAAGGGCGTGATTTCAGGGAGATACCATACCAGGCACCTTTGGGCGTTTGGGGAAGCTGGATCGGTTTTGCCCTGGTTTGCATCTGTTTGATTGCAACATTCTACAATGCGCTCTACGTAAGTCTCTACAAAAGCCAATTGTCCGAAATATTGCGAAGACTAACAATCGTCGTTTAGCCAACCCCGAACTCTACTCCTAACGCCCAAACTTTCTTCTCATCATACCTTGCCGCATTTGTTGTGTTAGGGCTGTATCTATTCTGGAAGGTCTTCTCCCGTGACTGGAAACTATACGTTCCCCTTACAGACATTGATCTGGTATCCGGCTCTCGCCCCTTGGAACCTTCAGAATTCGACGATCCCAGCAATAAAAAGGGGAACTGGGCTATGCGCATTCTTCGAGCTCTTTTCTAGCCGCATGATGGTCATAATAAAACGGTTTTATGGAAACTAATCGCTATAATACTGTATATATGGCGAGAATCCCTGGTGGATGTACTCGAACAAAATTCTGTGGCGCTTAGGTTGCATACCGCATTTATAGGAAATAAACAGGCTAACTCGTTAAATATAAATACTTTAGAAAGGAAATTAGCGTTAGGACTAGACGTTCCAATTCTGATTGGATTTACCAACCGAGCTTGCAACTTTAATATAAACTAAGCGACAACTTCTGTCTAGTCTCTACCGATATACGTGCCTCCGTGGCATTAATAGGGCACAAGTGTCCAATCTTGCCTTTTTATTCAATTGTTGCTGGGATATTCTGTTAGAGATTCCTATCATACCTAGGTATTTTACCTCAACGATAGATATTAGAAGAGCTTATATCACAAATTCAGCATATAGTTATATACTCTGCCTCCGAACGGAAGTACTAAGCATGTTCATGGCCATTAATTCCAGGGGCACTAGCAAAACGAGGAGCCACTAAATACTCTTTATGGTAAAGGCAAGTCATGTCCCGAGAGAGTGGAGATTTGAACCCGTAGTTTCCGACGTCATAAGATAATGGAGCTTGCTTGAACCGATAAGTTGAATTTTGTTTAATTTTTGCACAATCTGGAAAGTGCCAAAACGGACCCGTAGGTTGCATTCCTTATTAATAACTCTTTGGCAGCGGCAAATCTCTATGTGATGGCGCAAACTAAAGCCGCTTCCCGGCTCCGGCAGATGCTTGCGGACCCGGGGCAGCTTGTTGTTTGCCCCGGAGTACACGATGGTCTCACTGCACGTATGGCTCTGCACGTGGGTTTTGATGCCCTGTATATGGTAAACTTCCCGCTCCATGCCCTCTCCCTACCCCTGAATTTTTCTTATCTATTGAAAATTTGGCAGACGATTCCAAACCCATCCCGGTACACGCCGGCTATCGAAAAAACTACAATGTCATGAGTATCAATACTAAGATTTTCTCTGTTTTATAGACCGGGGCAGGAACTGCCGCATCACGCCTAGGTCAGCCGGATCTAGGCTTGACCACAGTAGATGACATGGCAAACAACGCTGGCATGATCGCGGGACTAGACCGCTCTGTTCCCGTGATCGCAGACGCAGACACGGGGTTCGGCGGTCCGCTGATGGTTGCGCGTGCCACTGAGAAGTACATTCTCCAGGGAGTCGCGGCGTTCCACCTCGAGGACCAGGTGACGACGAAACGGTGCGGGCACCTGCTAGGCAAAGAGCTCGTCGACACTGCTACCTACGTGGCGCGGATACGGGCCGCTGCCGAGGCGCGCAGGCGGATGGAATCCGACATCGTCATCATCGCGCGTACAGATGCGCTGCAATCCCTAGGGTACGAGGAGGCAGTAAACAGATTGAAGGCCGCTGTGGCCGCGGGAGCGGATGTGGTTTTTCTTGAGGGCATGCGCACTAAGGAGCAGATGGCGCAGGTTGTTAAGGACCTTGCGCCTACGCCCTGCTTTCTTAACATGGTGGGCGGCGGTGGTAAGTGGTCCTCGAGTCATTTTCTTCTTGTTCTACCTACTTTCAAGACTTTGGTTTGAAATATTTCCACGATAGGGTGACACCAGATCATTCCATCCGCGGTCACTACTTTACTATACATGCAAAACGCTGACCGTAATCGTCGCAGTCACACCACTAATTAACGCCGCGGAAGCTAAGGCCTTGGGCTATAGGATCGTTATTTGGCCGATGGCCGGTCTTACGAGTGTCTACCTTGGTATGCGTGAAATCTGTCGCGAGCTCAAGGAGACGGGTGAGATCAAGGAGCGGTACACGGCTGACGGCAAGATCGACGGTGGAGTGCGCGATGTGTTTGAACTTTGTGGCCTGTCGGCTTGCGGTGAGTTTGACAAGAAAATGGGCGGTACAAGTTTTGCATATAAATGTTGAAGAGTTGCTAGAGAAGCCTCCGGTACAAGTACAAAAATGCGATTCAAATTCTTGTATCACCCTTACGTTGATATCTTCCCGTTGCACATTTTACGTGATGCTAAAGCCTCGAGAAGATAAAAGCAAAAATATGAGATTTTATATGTAACATGAGCTTTTATATTATCATTCATAGATATAATCTAGACTGATCAAGCTTTCGAATACACCTCGTAGAGATCCGTTGACTAGAGAGCGCGCACCGCTTTACCTTCTATGACTAAGCACAATTAGCGAGATTAAGATTCCATTTTGATTTATGGTAATTCTATGTATTTTTTGGATCTAGTGAGATTTATAACATTACAAGTAGTCTACCTTTGGAACGGGAAGCTGCCTGGAGGAAAGCCTCCAGGTGGAGGGCCTCTAGGTGGATAGCCTCTAGGAGGAGGCCCTCTAGGAGGAAAGCCACCAGGAGGAAAACCACCAGGAGGAATACCACCAGGAGGGAAACTGCCAGGTGGAATACCACCAGGAGGGAAACCGCCAGGTGGAATACCACCAGGAGGAAAACTACCAGGAGGGAAACCGCTAGGAGGGAAACCGCCAGGTGGAAGGCCTCTAGGTGGAAAGCCACCAAGTGGAGGGCCTCTAGGCGGAAAGCCGCCAGGAGGAACCCCAAATCCCTGAGGCCCCATAGGAGGGTGATTGGGGCTCTCTTTAGGGCCGTAGGGGTCAAGTTTTCTTGCCTCTCTCCACTCGTGAGATTGTGTTAATTCCTCTACTCTCTCCCCGATAACTCGAAGTGTTTCAATAAATATCGATCCGTGCCCGCCCTCATCTAGCTCCTCCTCGAAATTCGGGTGGTCTTCATCCGCAAAGAAAAAGAAGAAGGCGTGTATAGATTCATGGATGCAGGTATGCAAGATCGATTCTATGGAGAACCAATAGTAGTCGTCCTCACCCTTAAAACCACCCCGAAGCCAGAGCGTTAACGAGTAATCATTGGGATTCCAGATACCTTTCCTTTCGTTCGAGGAGTCTTTAGAGGAAGGACCGTTCTTGACTTTCAAATTAGTGAGAAGATGCCGCCCCTTTTTCGTCTTTACTTCTCTTGTGAGTGTCTTGAAGAAGAAACACTCATCAACAATTACCATGAACTGCAAAATTGACTCTTTGAGCTGCTCTGAACCAGGATACCTGGCGGCCAGCGCCCGGCATTGATGGAAGCAGTTAACGAGCTCCCTCAACTTACTAGAATCTGGCTGTTGGAAAGCCAGCGCCTCTTTCTCAATTAATCTAAGTAACGACTTTGCACTTAGTGTTTCTTTCAATGGCTTGCGTGAGTGTATTGCGTCCACTATCTCATAGAGGGACTGAACAGCGCGAGAGGGCGACATTTTGATATTGATGTGGGTTACGTAGCAGTGTTAAGTGATCTCTGCAAAAAAAAAAAAAAAAATAGCGATAGGATATCGAGATAGTGACTTTCTATTTATATACAAGTGAACAAAGGCGACTATTTTGTTCAAGTTCACGAGACGGAGACGTAGCTTGTGTTTCACAAAGGGTTTGGTAAATGATAGATGTACCTTAAACAATTCCATAGTTTCACACAACAAGGGCTACACAATGGGCCCTTTACATAGTCTCACAAGAACCCAGCTCAGTATCGCCGAGTGCCATATTCGAAAATGATGAGAACAGAGCTGATAGCAACTATTAGCGGCGAGGTCAATAAATCAGAGCTATATCTAGTAGTGTTCTACGATGAGGGTAGCATGATTGGTTTTTTCTTGGTGTTCAACTAATATAGAGCTCACCATGTTTCCAGCTGCTCTGAGGAAATCGAAGATCGCGCTCTCAGTCCATGGAATGACTACGGCTGCACGGATATATTGACGAATTTTAGTATTCTGGGTCGTCATGTACCATATTTCGTGGCGATGAATTACTTGCAAATTACTTAACATTGTAAAAAAACATAGTGGGGAGCAATAAGCTTGGCTCGTTGATATGGTACGAAGCTGAGTGAACAGAGTATGGCTTTATCCGGGTTCAGAGGCTCAAGATTCGCGTCACGTTATCGCCGAGATGGAATATCAATGCCTGGCCGTAGTGGATAGGTATAGCTATATATAGGTCTCCCCCTGAACATCTGCCAAGAAGTGCTATTAATGTAGCGTCTTGGCAAATCTGCAGGAGTAGATGAGATCGCACTATGGTGGGAGCTGATCGTATATAAGCGTTGTCCGATGTGGATATGCTTCTTTCGCAATAGGTATTCGACTAATGACTGTGTATTAACTTCGTGGCCAACACTCGCCGTCTTCCTTTGACAGTGAGTATTGGGTGATTTTGGTAGGGAGTTGCGGGTCTCGAAGGATTTATATTGACCTACCTATACGGTAATGTACTGCCTCAATACGTAGGCCAAGAAGCGAGCGTCCTACTTGGCAATCTACATGCGCAATTGCGATTCGCAGGATCTGTATCGCTGATCTTACTTAGTATATTTTTCACTGTGTTGTATACGGTCATACGGCTCTCGCTCTATCCACCTAACCGCAATGGAGCTGTAGGCATTTTTCTTGACCGAAAGCTAGTCTCTCCAATCCTCCTCCTGCCTTTAACACAATTACTGAGGTGCCCATCCCATGGCCATCATTCTATCTGTTACTCCTTCTACTACGGGTACGACGACCTGAGGGGCTCGATAGATGGGAGAAGACAACACCGTGCTACCATGACGACACCGTCGCCGACCGCGTCGCCCACTCTGCCAGCAGATTGGGTCCCGACCTCAGCTGGCTGCCTTCGCACGGATGACTATTGGATTTGGGAATTCGACGCTGGAAACAATGATGCGCGGACTGTCATTGGTGGACCATCACAGACAACAAATTGTTTTGCGTCGACATGGAACCCCACCATCACCTACGCCGGCTCAGGTTGTCCGCCTCAATACACTTCAGCATGCCAAAACGGTAATTTTAATGCTGTGACGTGTTGTCCTTTGTTTTATGACTTCACCTGTCAGCCCGAGACCTGGACTCCCGGTAATCATGCCGAATGGTTCCGCTGCGTATCGCAGTACGCAAGCCAGGATGTGATCAAGGTGACACGAACGGACTTCAGCAAGAATACCATTGCCGTTGGAATGAGAACGAGGCATACATACGAGCACCTCTTTGCGCTAGCCTTGATGTACACCACACCGGTATGTCGTTAGCAAATGATGAGATATAATATGTCAGTGCTAATCAGAAGTAGACTTCTACCAGCCTTCCACCGACCACATCCTTGCCCACCTCAACAGGCACACCCACTCCTGAAAAGACATCGTCTGGGCTTTCATCTGGAGCTGCTGCTGGGATCGGCGTTGGAGCGGCGGGAGCCGTCATTCTGGTTGCTTTGTTGGCTTGGTTTCTCTATCGACGGAAAAGGACGCCAAGGCCATCGGACAACACTCCGCAGTTTCCAACGGCTCTATCACCATCCGTTCCGCCATCTTCTCCGCCGACGACGTACACGGCCGAGGACTCTCGCGGCGCGTCTCCGTACTTCGTTCAGCCAAAAGCGAACCTGCCGCCCAAAGAACTGCCAGCTGATGAAGGACCTCGTTTTGAGCTTGACGGTAATGCAGTTATGCAACAGAATCGGTAGCAATGAACCGTATGTAAAACGTTCATAAATCTTCGGCGTAGACGATGAATATCAGTCATGGTCGATGAAGAGAGGACGACGCCCAGAAGCTACCTATCTCACCGCTTTGAGAATGGGGTGAGGCGATAGGTACCTATTTATGCACCCGAGATATCTCTTATCGCTGGGTAGGATTGATGACTTAATAGATGTTCAATATTGCTAGCACAATACTGAACATCACAACCTTCTTTGTAACTATTGTTGAACATTGAACTTCACATATTGGAATATGATTACACGAATAGTATTAGGCAAAAGTTTTTAAGTAATAAAACGAATCGAATCGCGAATCTAGTTTGCCACGCAGCTTCCACGATAATATGCTAAGCTGAGGGAACCAACAAGGGGTAGCACTTAGAACGGCACTCTTAAGCCTCGAATACATCTCAGCAACGGCGGAAAATTGGGGGATTCTAATGTGGCTGCCCGTACCAGCCACCAATGCATCATCACCCTGCACGTAGAAACCGTCCATTTTGAGTGATATCGGATTATACATATTCATTGACTTCTGAGCTTCTCTCTATTGTGCTTGTGAACATGTATGTCCTACCTGGCTGTAAGCCACTGTTCGCCTACGACGCTCGTAACGGGGCTGTCTGCTTCGACCATCGTCGTCAAGTATGCGACACCTACTGGGTGGACTACCGAGAAACTGAGCGCCGCTCTGAGGCCGAAGATGATGAGCGAGTTGTCATTCTCGAAACGGGCGTGAATCGTTTCATGCCCCAATGGGATGAACAACTCCTCGGGCCGACCAATACTTCCACGATCGAACAGAATCGCGTTGATCCTCCAAAGGCGCTTACTCCAGACCGTCTTAGCATGCCCTATTGTCATGAATGCCAACTCACCTGGATGGAGGGAGACGCGGGAGTTGAAGCAGTGCAAAGCCATCCATCACACCATACCTACCAGCACATCGATGCTGGCACCGACCGCTCTCTTGTTGTCTTCACGGATGGTGCGTGTCCCTCCAATGGCATGTCGTCCGCAGTAAGCTCGTCCGTTGGCGTCTACTTTGGCCCCCAGTCCAGGTACAACATCTCTGAACGCCTGAACAGCGACGGCACCCCCACGAACCAAGTTGCAGAGATCACAGCAGCAATAAAGGCTTTGCAACAGGTGTTACAGCGTGTAGAGCCCGACCGTCGTGCATTGATTCGGGGTTAATTCCCCCATATCAGAAAAGATCAACTTATAAATACAGACTCGTCCTACCTCGTCGAATGTATGAGCAAGCATATCGAGAAATGGTCCATAGTGGACGGAATCTATATGAGGAAAGGGGGTGCAGTACTGAACAGTGATGGCTTTGCAAAGCTAACTCATGCAGTCGAGGAGCTGTCGATGGTGGGTGTTCAGGTTGCATGGTACCACGTGCCCCGGGATTTCAATAAGGAGGCGGACAGGCTGGCACGGTTGGCGTTGCAGTCATGAACTGTGGTTTATTTTCGGACATAACAGGGGAAATTCTCGATACTCGCACGCTTTGATTCATTGTAGCTCTATCTTTTGATGGATGTTCATGGGATCAATATTTGAGGGCCAGGGACACGAATAAGCCTGTACGTGACATAACCAACATCAACTACGCACGGTCGTTATAGCTTGAAACCTTCATTTACTGTTCCCTCCTTGACGTGTTGTTTGTTTTGCCTAGCTAGGCTCATATATTCTAGTGGTTATTAATAAATGGTATATTTCATTGTATTCTTACTGAGATTAACTATGTCTGCGCTAACTCTAACCTTACACATGGTAATATGGAAGGCCCCTTTTCCTTGTACATGAATTCCACAAATACCCACATACTGAATCTCCAGCTGGAGACCTGTATGCCACGGATGCAATCATATAACCGTAAGACTCTGTAGGAGACTTCTGCCTTTTGGCTATGTCGTAGTAATCGTGCTCCAGTTCTGTTTCGCGATATGTGTCGACTCTACAATACTGCTCATTCTCCCGCTACCTGAGCTCCCGCCGTCAAATTAGTATAAAGAAGGTGGAAGAGCAAAGCGCAAATTCCTAGATATTGATATATCGACCCTTGCTGGCCTTTTTCTATACGGCGACTTATTTTACTTCGGTGTGTAACGTGATGTATAGCTTGATTAATGTTGCTGTAGTCTATTTCGAGAGGACACTTTATCTGAAATGCCACATAAGCAATTTTTTGGGAGGTTGATGTACTCTTTTTGCCTTTCAAAACAGCAATTACCGCTGAGTGAACCCTTGTATCATGACAGGTCCTGGTACCTCACCTCCAAAGCTTTTGCTCTTGCGTACAACAAATTTCAAGCCTACAACCCCTTGGATAGACCTCCCTTTTTCTTCACCATGCACTGTGTTCCGTATAAGATTGCGTGTCGAAGGTCTACCTTGACTTGCGATATTGGTCCTGAAAGAAATACTGGGCTCTCCTCCTGCCTTTCCCCATTTTGGAGAGCTTTTACCGTTTTCCATTTCGAACTGGATACCGTGTAAATAGCCTCCGCCCCAAACATGGACGGCAGCAATTCGAGTCTCTCCGCCGGGATTCCATTCCTTGCCAGGACCACTATTCTGTAACTGTAACTCACTCTGTGTTTTCACGTGGACCTCCGATCCACTGATTCGAGGACCGTCTGCTACCACGGTAGTAATTCCTGCACGAAATTCTTCATAGCTGACCTCTTCGTTCAAAGGAATTTCATTCTCGCCGAGAGGCATCCCGATGAAGCGGCTGGAGGCATTTGCGAACTCTACCTCAAATCCACCTATCTGTTCGACGCGACACCAGACCGGCGCCGCTAAGAGGCCCCGGAAACAGACAACAGGTTGCGTCATATCTAAATAGCTTGCTGACTCGTTGATCCTGCTCTCACCCTCTTGCCTCGTGAAACCAGGATCAAAAATTCCTATCTCTCTGTCTTCACTGCCCACACATGGCTCACAAAGAGACCATCCTGGTGGCGGTGGCTCTGGATCCCAGATGCGACCTTGTTCGTCTCGTGAAACCTTCACTGGGCTTATAGAAGTGGGAGATGAAACGATTGGTGCGATTAAAGCACCCAAAGTCCAGTACTGCATGAAGGCAGGGCTGAGAAAAAGGCCAACGACAGCAAACCCAGAAGGCGGCTTGATGAGGCATGCCTCCTCGATTGTAGATTGCTGCCCAAAGATGCCCTGTGTGCCACGGTTTGTCACTACGCCGAACCATTTAGGAACATACCACTCAAAATTGGCGTTTTCGTCAGGCATTGGAGGCATAAGTACAGAGCCAATAGTCTCGCCTCCAGGTCCATCTATATCCATGCTTTTGAGGGGACTTTTGTAGTCTGGCCCAGCCGCTTGCATTATAGCGGGCTTTGTTCCGGGCTCACCAGTGAAAGTGAGTTCTATACGGCTCGCGTCCCCTGAAGCCGATATTCTTGTTAGTCGGGTGGCGATGGTAGTGGGGTCTTTGTGCTGTTCGTCAGTGCCGAACAGAAGTCCCTCCATTCGCAAACCTCTCCGCTGAGCGCCGCTGAGAGCACTCAGACTATCAGGAAGAACGCGGACGTGCGGCGGTGGTAACCCATTGCGCCATGATAGACTTCGTGTTAATTCGTCGTTGACGGTCCTCCGGGGAAATCCCTGGTCACCCTCGGACTGAATGACGGCAAACGAGTTGATCCGATTGCCCTTAGACGAACCACATATGCCTACCAAAGTCTTTCCGTCTGCTGGCACGAAAAGGCGATGATATCGATCCTTCGGGCGGTAGCTGCCGTACTCGATGTCCGCGCCGTAGATCCAAACATCGACGTTCACGATACCAACCGGACCAGCTTCACGACTCTCAATCGGGTCACCTATGATCATCTCAAAGCCCTCAATCCATTGGTTCGGGTTGATCTGGATGACATGCGTGCGTGAAATTTCGGCTTCTGGAGGTGGATTTCCGAATTGACAAATTTGGCCATTGTACGTGAGTCTGATATACGAAAGGTAGCCATCCTCTTCATAGACAACTTCTAGTGTCTTCGCGTGCTTAATCTCGTCCCACGATGAAAGGAAAGACGTCTCGTGCTGAGTCTCTTGAGGATTGTAGAAGGTGCCAATCTCCACGACCTCATCTGGAATGGGTTTGAAGCTCATTGTGGAATCACTGATTCTCGTTTGCAGATCTGGGTTATGTTGAATGAGGTGAAGGGAAAAAAGGGAAAATGTTCAAGTGACTCCCAAAGGTGATCTGGGTATCGATACATTGTCGCTCGTGGTATACCGCCGGGCGCTAGTGGCCTCGGAAATTGTGTCATCAAGCATTTCAGCTTTCAGCTGAATCTGCACGTTGTGCCCATTGACGCAGAGCGATTCGTGACTTTTGATCCTGTATCCGCATTAGCGCCACAGGTCCTACAATAATGAGAGAAGCTGACGAGAACCCTAACTACGCTAGATCCTATATGCCTCGACGGTTACGCTTTCCTTAGTACGATGCTGTAATAGAGTTAGGATGCCGATGGGGAAATTAGAGCAAGCGCTTAGAGAACCGCTGCGATGAATCAGCAGAGGCCTCCTCACGAAATGTCTAATACTACGTCTCACTGATAACAAGAGGGGAGGAAGGATTAATACTAAGCAGAACGAAACGATAAAACGGTAGTGATCGGCTAATAATTCCTGTGCCTCTTTCCTAGAAACTGAAGGGGCCATTTGTTAATGAGTTTCCGGGCCAGCAATATCTCTATCGCCGCAAGAAAGGATATAGGCCAAGACGAAGGAGAAGATAGGCTACCGATAGCTATGTACTTGCCCCTAGAGGTGAAATCGCCCTTCGTGGATCTGGTTACATCTAGGCCTAAGGGAATTTGGACCATGGAGCTACCTTTAGCTCTGTTTTAGTATCTAGTCAATTGAGTTGCATTCTACTTGATCAAGTGATCTAGATTGAATATAATGATATTTAATAGTCGTGAATACACGGAGCTCAGTTTATATCCTTGGCCAGGGTGCATTCAGCCCGAGTCAAGTTAATATGAGGACGATAAAGGGGGGGGGAGTAAGAACAAGAATAAGAGAAGGGTAAGACGTTTATGAGGATATATTTCCTTTGAATTCTTTCATAACCTACTCTTTTAATAAGAAGACAATTGAAATTTATGAAGCACCACACTAACATAGTATAGCTCAAGAGAGTATCACTTGAAGAATTTCGTCGTGGTAATTCCTATATGGATAATGATGTTACGTCGTCTCGGCTTTTATAAAGCTATCATTCTAGTTCACTCGCTTAAAATTGCAAGGGCAGGGGTTTTCAAGAGATGATCTTTTATCGCTTACAAGGCTTAGGTCAAGCACGAAGAAGCTTAATTCCTACGATTTAGCAAAGTCAAGATTGCTTAGTCTATTATTGCTTTAGGTACAGGGTAAAAGGTTGCAAGGGAATCAGGAAGGAGACGCTTTGGATAATTCAAATTGCAGCTTTCCTTGAAACTTCTATATTCCCCTTAGAATATAGCTCATCAAGTGTGATATTAGAATTTAAAGTACACGATGAAACACTGTATAATGCCCCGTTACTTAGAAACACCTTGGACTATGTATGGTACTGCTTAGACAACAAAAGAAAAGAAGATGGTATTACTACACTTACCTGACGATGTCGATCTTAGAATCATTTCTATCATCTCGGGTATCGAATTCTTGAATCCTTTCTTCTCGTACAGTTCGCGCCCTGGGACGTCCGCGCCTATCGAGATGTTCTTGGAGTATACGATTTGATCCTCGCAATCAAAATCTTGAGGATCGCCTAGCCCGGGTTTTTTTGCTTGCGTTCCAACAGCGTTGCCATGCCCCGCCCCGTTGCGACGGCCCTTGTGGGTGTCTTTCCTTCGCGATGCAGACGCCATAATACCAGCTACACCTATAGCTTATTCCACAGTTTTAAGTGTCAGGCCTGTCGGTGGACCTACACCTCAGTGATAACCTTCGAGTCACCTTAATACCTAGGTAATAGTCAATTCTATTCTGGCTCTTTATTCACTTAACACATATTAATAGTTAAATAATCTTTATGGATTACTTGAACAGAAGGGTCTTGAGAAATTTGTCGCTATGGAATCTGGAAAGGCTTATGGAGAATCGGGCGACTCAGGCCGCCCGATTTGTGCGGGATTGGCTTACTGGCCGCGAACATGGGGTCGGGCGCATCATGCACCATGCAAGATGCATGGCAGAAGAGGCTGCATATCGTTGGCCACTCAGCTACGTCTTGCCATCCTCGCGCCTGACGCTTAGGCCCTGTAATGACCTCTTACATACGGGCAAGGTAGGCGGGTAGAGAAGTACCTACATGTAAAACTGTTGCACTATACAACTAACAACCTGGAATATGTACATACGATGAAGAAAAATGAGAAAAAAGCTGTTGCCAATAATCGCACTCGCTTACCAGTGAGATGTGTGCAAGTTGCCCTTTTTTATAGAGCTTGAAAGTAGAAGCTTTAACAGCTCGAGTGGGGGCCGCCAGTTAAAGCACAAGGTGAATTTGGGAAAGATACTACTGCGACGCAACAGCGGTTATGCAGCTCCGGCCGCCGTTGGGTGTGGTAAGTGGACAAGTAGATGGAGTGTAACGGGAATTGGCGTTAGAGGGGAGCTCGGGGGTCATGACCGAAACCGCCACATGATTGGCCTGCTTTCATTCCGAATTTTTCAATTTTTTGCAGTGCCAAACCAAGCTCTAATGTCGATACAGCATATGCAAGCTCCATAGGGCCGAGCCGCGGGGTCTTTCCCTGTCTGGACCCCCTGTCTGGCTCCTCGCACCCACGACTGGTGGTGGCAGCGAAGCACCCTGACTCTCCCGCTGTCAAGGACCAAGGTTGACCAAGGTTCCCCGACTCGCGCTTCGTCTATCTATTTGCCTGCCATTTCGGGGTCGTAACCAAAAAAGCAAGGATCTCTTAACAGCGGAACTGCTTACATAAGTCAAAACACGTCAAAAAATTCAACATCTAACTAAATAAAAGCTTTTGATTGGATCATCTCTGTCTGCAAATTGCCCCACTGTTAAAATTGACCCCACTTTTAAGTCACAAAGCCGAAATGGCAGGCAAATAGATAGCTCAATTCCTTGGCAAACCTACCCACGTTAGGCCTGGCCGGCCGGGTCGGGAGGCTTTCAACCCATGCACGTGCGCACCCCGGCGTTGGTCCCGAGATATAAACTGACGCTAGACCGTTTAGAGTACGGTTATGCTGAATGTCAGAATAATAGAGTGGGGCGACTGACAACACAATTAAACGTCGCGAAGGGCATGGCAGCTATCTCAGCATCAACAGTCCACGTCTCCTCGGATTCTACGATGTTACTCGTTATTTCGGACAGGCCTTGTCCGTCAGCAACTTCCTAGTTTAAGCCGACCACCCAATCACCGGCCAAGGTTGACCAAGGTTTGCCCACCCCACCTAGACCTGGACATGGCGATAACAACTGAACTGGTACCATGCTTGAGAGAGTCTGTCTGCCGCTGATGATGCCTACATCGACTTTATATTGGGGGAGGCAGTGAGCCCCTTATATTCCTGGTAGCCCAGTCTGCACCCTTCTCCTCCTTGCATTCTCTGAATTCTAGTCTCCTTCGTTTCCACACCAACAACACCAGATAGCTCACCCAGCCTCAATTACAGACGCGCACGATGGCCATAGATAAGTCCCCGGACGAGTCCCACAGTCCTTGCGCGGCGTTGAGCGAGAAGGACATCTTACTATTCGATCAGGCTATTCTGAAGATCCGGCCAGTCATGGAGCTCCTTGAGGGTATGGCCGCGCTAGGCAACTTGTCAAAGCAGTAAGTAGATCCCACATAGGGAATAGCCCTGGACAATCTGCAGACTCCCGAAACAACATGTCTCTAGAGACAAGATCTTGCCAAAAACAGTAAATCAAGCCTCCAGCGGTTAAGCTGGAGACCAACATACGTTTCCCACCGTTTGTATATAAAACTAACTAACTAACCCCTCCGTTTTCGCATAGCCCAACTTCCAATCCCATCATCAACGCTGAGCATATCAATCAACTTAGATTCGCAGTTCAGGACTTGGAGAAGGAGGGATTCCTGCAGAACATAACTGACTTCCTGGCCAAGTCGCTGATCTGCGAAAGTTTCCCTCGTTTCGTCCAAAGATCTGATTCGCATATTGCGACGCAGACTTGGCCCTGCCGCCCGATGGCGGTCGCTTGGAAACTCGATGCCGGCTTCTCTGAGGCTGTCCTTGGCAAGAACCCAAGGAACATAGTTCCATTGGAGGAGGTCATGCCTGGTTGCCATCTGCGTGGTATTATTCCTAATATAAGTCTTACCTATTTTTCTATTCTAATACATTTACAGCGGTCATCAAGATCATCGCCAAATTTGGTAGAGGCTCCATTGTTACCGGATCTGGGGTCCTAATTGATGAGTCGACCGTTGTGACCGTTGGACATCTCCTCATCAACGATGATGGTCACGCCAAAGACGTGGTGATTCAGGCGGGCCAGGGAGATGGTGATGATGCCATCAAGTCTCGGAATGGCATCTATATCGCCGTCCATTATGAATGGTATGAGAAACGCTCGGCTCTGAACGACCTCGCCTTTATCCGCCTTTCGAGGCCGTTCAACACGGTTAAGCCCATCGGGTACATGCAGACACCCGTCACTAACAATGGCATTGAGGCGAGTGTTTATGGGTTTCCGTACGATATGCCTGACTATGCGCCAGGTGATCGACTATGCGTTAGCAAGTGTCCTGTACAGTATAGTCAATCCTATCCTTCAGGAATGCTCGAGCATGAGGGTGATACTGAGAAAGGTGCGTTCGACACCAACTAATATACAATCGGTATTAATAGTTTTCTTATTATGCTAACGATAGACTTCAGGGACCTCTGGCGGTCCTATCCTTAATGCCAACAGAACCGTCATTGCGCTGCATAGGGGCTGGGCTCATGGAGCTGGCGGTGGGATTGTAAATCAGGCTGTTGCCATTGACCGCGACGGTAACGACTTTTGGGCTTTTCGGCAGACACTTGAGTATATGTCTCAGAGGGAGGATGACAGGGTTAAGGTGCTTGGGGAAGTCGAGCAAATCGGTGGCTTCGCCTTTACTTGGCAGACTTAGTTCCATGATTACTGAGAACACCGACTTGGAAGAATCACAAGCCGTAGTAGCGTAGCCCACATACATTCATTATTTTAGATCTATATATTATCAAGCCCCCAAGGTACCATAAACACGGGCCTCCCTTGACCCAGTTCTTAAATAATATGATGTCACTAAGTGGCCTGCTTGCAAACTTATGTAACTAACTAGCGAAATCTGTGTTGTATTTCTAACCGTAATCACACACATAGGTAGCTGCAAATGATTAGACCTGGATTGACTACGTTCTACCTTTGCGACTCACACTTACCTAATGCACTAGGACTACATCCGGGATCCTTAGGCTAGGACTTCTATATCGTGTATATAATTATATAAGCGGCTGAAATTGCCGTATGGCTACCATGTTGTGTATGCCTAAGCAGATAAGACAGGTTACGCAAGGAGTGAAAGCGAGGCTTTCGCCCTTGGGTCATCGCCGGGCTGAATGGCAAGATTGGATCTTCACGGCCTCATATGATTGTTGCAATTTGAACACCCTTTCAAACCCGTCAATATACTAACGACATCACTAAGATGAGTCGGCGGCCCTTCGTGCCGAGCTTTCAATATCGTACTATTGGTATTGCTCTATGTATCCTAGTGGACAAGCTACTTCTGTTGGGTTAACCGTTCCTCGTTCGTTAACGTTTGGAATTTGCCATAATTTGTTATTGAGCTGAAATAAAATATGCTTAAGGCAGCGCACTGACCCTAGCATAAAATTAAATGAAGGAAAAAGAACAGTATGAAAATCATCTGAACATCCGGATTCCGAGCATAATCCATAACCCCTCATGGTTGTGGATATTCTGTCGTATGGTGTCCGAGAGGGTCTCCTCCTTTGCGTAGACTGTGACCCCGACTTATATCATTAATTTCTGTCTCATTTCCGTGCCTATGTGATACGGCCTGGCTATCTTGTGCGAGTTGGTCTGGGATAGCATTCGAGCCGGACTCTTCGCGGCCAGCTCGTGAGCCCGTCGCTTTACCAAGCTGCTCATGCTCATGTGTTACAGCTGTTCGAGGGGTTTCCTGAGGGGTTTCCGCTTCCTGAGAGACTGTAGTTTCCTTCGATGCGATGTTGGCTTTCTTTGCCGGACCTAACACGGGATGAATTGGATTCGTAAGATCCAAGCAGGCCAGTAGTTCACCTTCCTTAGTAGCAGGTACTTCATCCGTGCCTTTGGACCATGTACCGAAGCCAAGTTCCTCGTGTGCCAATCGTTGGAGCTGTAGTGTTGCGTTGGTAGTCCATTCCAAGTGCGCGTATGTTTTGTATCCCCATCTTTTGTATAAAATCTTTGATACAGGTTCCAGTAGGTAAGACGTTGTAATAATCAACAATCCGACGATAAAAGTAAATAAAAGACCAAAGAGGCTAAAAGAGCCATATAACGTGCTTCTTATTTTCTATTAATAATATGGCAATTTATCAGTATTTGAGTTGGGTAACCTGCATGTACGAAGTATTATTTTCATACCTGATTATTGCATAGCTTCAGAAAGTCTGGTGATTCGAAATTTGTGCGTATTTTAAGCAGGGACGAGTTTGTTGGGTAGAAGTAAGCCGTACTTGGGAACCCTGCTTGAAGACTCGCCCAATATATTTCCGACCAACGGATGACATCGAGTTGCCATTGATTTGACGGGAGTGTTGCTTGAAAGGGTCCTATTTTGGTGCTTTGTGAAGCTAAACTTGCTGGCCCGAGCTGCGTTATCACATCAATAAGCGACCCAAATGAGTTTTTTTCTATGGCATTTATTAAATATGCGAAGTTAGCCGCGGTTGTAGAATTGACTACGCAGTTAAAAGCTTCGTCATACGTAGTCTTGAAGAGTGGTGCAGCTCCAGCAACGGCGTCATCAAAGCTTGCCAATGGGCCACAATTTTGCGTATTTTCGTGGCAAAACTGGAATTGTTCTGCACAACCTAACGGAGATCCCGGCTCGAGAGGGAGATATATCTGATCGCTTTTGTCGGGATCTGAGGCATTGGAGTTGCCTAAAAGAACCTCCGACTCTGTTGGCGACACGCGATACCACTCGTCGCTTGAAGGTGCAGTGAATAGTACGCCATTTCCAGATAGGAGTATCATATTGACATTTGCGTCATTCCTACGAATCAGATCTATCGGAATGAACGCGGAGTTTCGGGTATCAATACCCCCATCTTTCATTCTGACTATAATTGTGCTACATGTGTTCCATTAGCTAGGAATAAGCTTAATGTTTGCTAGCAACTCCGGAGAGTAGCTGGGAAAAGGGAAAACATACTCCAGGTGGTAATTTGAATAGCTGTCCACGGCTTCCGTTGAAAGGATGTACGAGTACTGAGAACTAATCGAACTGGCTGTACTAATGTAATCAAGAACTCCATCGCCTGTCTGCATAGTACCATAATGATAAAGTGTTATATCCCCGAAGCTCGTAGTCAACTGGCTAGAAAAACCTGCCGTTTTAAGTGGGGCGCAATGGAGAACATGTCTTGTCAAGATTCTTTCGCTAGGGGGAGAATTGAGGCCGAAGTGATCATGACTATTGATGAAACCAGAATCGACGTGTACGTTTGCAGATCCAAGTCGACATATGCTGTCGGAAAAGGGGCAATCCGCTTGTGTGTCAACATGGCCTACAATATTCTTTGTAACAAAACGCCCACAGTCGAGTATTCCAGTGTTGTTATTGGAATAACATTGTTGAGCATAGTTAGCCGCATTATTGATTGCATCAGCTATCAAAGGCAGAAATGGGAACGCTGCAGTATCGCTGCGAATGTAGGCAATGTTGTATCCACAGTTTGCGCTTTTGATTAGCACTTCGGCTCCAGCTGTGGTAGAAATCTGCGAGGAAAATCCACTTGCAACTGCGGAGGCCGCGATACAAACCGCAGCTACCACGACCGTTGTGGCAACACGCATGCTCCCCTTTCTTTTGCGATTGTCCCACAGAACACGGGTGAGTAACTCGATTCCATTCTCCGCGCTTGAAGAATTCCGGAGAATTGCCTGACATTGATGATACACGACATTCTGCTGAATGGGTGTAACATACTGACGGTGGCAGGCAAAACAGACGATTCGCCAGATACGCGTGGATACAATAGTGATAAAGAACGCTGTAAAGGCAATGAGTAGGTCGGCGTCTTGTCGCCTAAGGGTCAAGGTGGAACCAAAAATACGTCCACGAGACCAGTTGGTCCATACGCCAAGATGGACAGGATAGTACTCAGTGCCGCTCTCTCGGCCTTCCATGGCAAGAATTGCAGGTTGAGATTAATGAGGAAGTGATGGATAAGACGATATTGAGGAGATGGATGGGAACAGGGTGAATTAAAAAAGAAGATACGGGAGAACCGCCTTTTCAAATCGGAATCTTGATTTAGGTAAGCATATTGCCAAAATCCTTTAAACTTTTAACAGATACCATTCGAGTTCTTGATCTATTACAATAATCTAGAAGATGAATAAGCCACATGCAGTCTCCAGGGGTATATGTAACGCAAACGATTAATTCCACTTTCACGAGTGCGTGTAATCTCCTAAACTCTTAATTTAACAACCCAGTATGACTTCCCATCAGTTTTTACCCTGCTAGTTCGACCGCTTTAGCTATCGTGGCAGCGCTGAGGTGTAATTGCCGGCCCCAGCTTAACCGCTGGATCCTTGATTTTCCATTTTCGGCAAGATTTTGGCTCTAGAGACATGTTGTTTCGGGAGTCTGCAGATCATCCATGGTGCCTCATGCTACGCAAAACGAACTATTTTCAAAGGCTACCGCAACATTAAGTGAAAACTTTGCAAAAGCGATGGGTATCACCTGTATAATTACAATCAGGAAAGTGGGTTGCATTAATAACACGCTTTTGTATGGCAGAGCCTTGGGGGCCGGCGAAGTTTTCAAGCAGAACACCTCAAGTTGACCCTCGCCGATAAGGAAAATGCGACAAGATATTAGGCGACTTAACTAAGATGGTTCACCTGCTTGGGTGTACTGTCTCTGTTCTAGGAAAACTATATAAATAAATTCGTTAAAGCGGTCCCAAATGAGTGATAGGCAAACTGTACCAGTCAGGGGAGATTGGAGTTCGCCTATCCACTTTTGGGGTGGTATTACCACGTGCCGAAAGAAACTTTAACCAGACCCCAAAGGAACCAAACATTCCATATGGTCAGGGTGTGATCAATTCCCGGCTCTAACCAAGCCATGTATCTTGCGGAAAGGTGAAGGATTGATCTCATATTCTATTACCTAACATCCTATGTAGCAGTAGTTTAAATAATCTATTCAAGTTGTGTGTTGTAGATTTACCTTCTCTTGAAGCCCGAGCCAGGCAAGTGAGTTATGTCCAGTATATATCACTTTTAAATTAAATAAAACGTGTCAGGGTCTCCGGTATGCGTGTACAAAATACTTTTGTTGTTCCTTCGCGAGCTAGTCTCTGGCTATACGTAGTCTTTGTTCCAAGGATCGTGGCAACGGGTAGTCGTAACAGAACACACATCCAATTGACTGAATAAAATCCAAACCCAACAAAAAGCTAGGAGTAGGTAGGTAAGTGTGTTGTAGGTGGCTAAGTTTCGTAGCATCCCCACCTTACTAATTAGATTGGTCCGGTGCCTGATACGTTCGAGATTTGAGAGTTCTACCATTTATTTTCTATGCTGAAAGGGGCAAAATGCTCCAATACGATATATTGAATATGTGGATTTCAGAGCCTGGATGATTAAAGTCATGATAAGAGAGACAACGCAAATATTGCTCTAGTAATACTAAACGACACGATCTCGATACTTGTAATAAAGTCTCCAGCTGTGCCTTTTACTATGAAAACCACCATAATGATATTTAAAAAATTACCTATCCCCTATAATACATCTAGTAGCGATCAATAACGGAAGCCAACACGTTAGAGCGTATTGGTAGGCGAGAATTTGATTTGTCGGTACGTTAAGCCTGAAATAGTGGTTATTATTGATGCATCTTATATTAGCTAATAACTTGTAGAGATTCAAAGAGTGCAAAGCTTCAACTTTCCGCTAAACTCCTAATCCTCCAATCACAAGACCTCACTGATAGTGTATATAAAGATATCGTCCTTGAATGATTTTGATGTAGCTTTAATACTAGGAAACTGCCAAAAAAAAAACTATAGATCTAAATAAATAACCTCAATACAGATCCTTCAAAGCCAACAGGTCCAGCCTGCAGCACAACCCTGTCCTGCCAACTGCTCGTGTAATTAACTACAGTTTGGCGGGGTGAGCATCCAGAGCATCCTGAATCTCCTGCATATCCTCACTCGAGAGGTTCTGGAATAGAATCGAGCTCGAGCCCATAGGAACTGGGTTCCCCACGTTGAACTGCCCAGTGATAACGGTAGCAAGCGTCATACAGGCTGGAGGCATTCCCTCGACAAGTATATCTAAATTTGAAAATCGAATATCAGCTCTCTGAAAATAGGTAGACTTCCCAGTCTGTGACCATATAAGGCGAAGATCGAAAGACGTGATGATTAAATAGGAGATACTTACTGCCTTCCATCGGAGACGAGAAGGTTAGAGTTGCTGTTGCAAGCTGATCATGGCAAATTTGCCATGCTAGCTGGTTTTGTTCCTGGCGCCGGTATAGGTGATCTGCCCTTCGGTTCTTGACGCCATCGACAATTACCCCTGCGACTGCTCCAGCTGCGGAAACGGCGGCTGACGCAGCCCCAATACCAGCAGCTGTAGCAGCTGGGATTGCTGCTAGAAAAGGAGCTGGGCAAAATTGGACCAGTGCGAGAGTGGCAGCGGTGGAAAGCGCTGTTTTAACGAATGAAGGCATTGTTAAGTAAGGGCTTTAGAGATAGGACTGAGATAATAGTTGAATCTGCTATGAGATGAATGAATGAAGAAAGATGGTCAGAGAATCGAATATCGATAGAGACGAGTTATCGGTCGTTACTGGTGCTACTCAAGGATGCGTTGATGATGATGAGAAGACTGGTTGAGATGAGCGATAGACTGGCCTTTTTATAGCTTTTCTAAAGTCATATTCACGATCATTGAGGAAGGGCGTCTCTCACCAGCTTCAAGACCTAGCACGGTATCACATCCTCCGTCATCCAGACGCTCTCCTGATTCCACAGTATTCCGTAATGACAGTAGTAGAGTAGATAGAAGATGAAACAGGAGTTCTCTACCTTAAACTTGGAATGTAGAAAAAGTTGGTTTCATGAATCTGAGCTGCATTGTCAGACTCTCGCAAAGCCTCGCGATACTTACAGCTGCATACCGCTTCCCTAGAGTGACAGAACAAAGAGGGCATTTTGTATATAGATCTCTAGCCTGTAGATGTAGTAGTTGGAGCTCTTTGTGCGACAACAAGTATTCAAGACTTACCACTACGTTGTTATCAGTATCCAGAGATCGTGACATGCATGTTCATCTTCGGTCAGTCGGGCTATGGAACCTGTTGAGATGAGGTAACCAGGAGGATTTGACTAGCTCCGAAAGTTGGTGACAGTGTCTCAAGCTCCTACATACTTGTGGAAATTGTAATCCTGATACATGGATATAATAGATAGATAAACTTCTTTACTATGTACCGGTTAAGTCTGCTTGCTTATGGTAGGGGTCTTGGCAGCCCCAGGCGAGGCTCGGAAACCGAAAATGTGCGGAGATCAGAATCCATCCACAAATACCTACAGAAATAGAGGGCAAGGGGGGGTATTGCATTAAAGAGAGGAAATAGAAATCAAGGGCCCTCTAGGCCCAAAGAGAATTATTAGCTGAATGAACCCTTGTCCCAAGCCCTTGTCGCATGGTAGGAAACATTGGCACATGTCAAGTTAGGCGGATTGGAATTTATGCTGTTGCGCAAAGAGCGTCTAACTACCTAGTAATCTTCGCTAAGAATACAAGATATCTCTTTGTTCTGTTGATTACATAACATTATAGAAGACTCGTATCATGACCTATGCCCCTGGAAGAAAAATAATAGCAATGAGGATGCCAGCCGTATACTTCACCCAATAGAATTCCTGGAAAACGATGACGATCCAGCCTAAGTATGGTATATAGCCCCTAACGAATCCTACTACCTCACTTCGATACACCGAAGTGCGTTGTCCAGGGTACAATGCAACATCATCAACATTGTTGTTGTCACCCTTTGTTAAGAATGACGGTCTACATGATATGTCAGCAATGTTATGTCGGAGTAAATGCTAATAGCATCCCAACTCACAGCCCTGAAGTATCCTGAGTCGCTTGAACTATGCGGTGTACCATCGGGAGTGGACTATCATGGAACCATACGACTGGAATGTCGCCGGGTTCGATAGAGGTTGTCCAGTTCCATAGTAGCAGCAAGTCTCCCCGATGAAATGTAGGGGCCATGGATTCGGAAACCACACACACTATAGGAAAAGATGAATTCGTCGCGATGCTGAGTCCTTTCCACACCATGAATGTAGTGCTTAGAGGTAGAAGAACATCCAATAAAGCCGAGGATAGAGCAAGGATGTTGCGGATGGACCATCGGCCCAAATGCGGCGAGTCCTGATTGGTATGCATAAATAAGGTGTCTACAAAATAAAAATAACCTGAAGTGGTTTGTCAAATGCAGTAAATATTGAAGTGTGAGAGTTAGGAAACTAACAGTAATTATACCCGCGTTGATATATATGGGCGAAGTCGGCCCCCAAAAGCCCCCTATGAAGGCTCTAGATGTAGAGCTTCAGGGCACCAAGGACAGTGTATTACTGTTTTTTTTTTTCTTTTTCGTTTCTATGGGCTTCAAACAGGGCGCGTTGGAGAACGAATGAGGGGAAGCAAATATTGCCCCCATCTGCAACAAGAGTATGCTGGTTGACTGCTCGCTATTTTTGCCATGCTGCAATGCATTTGCCATGAAACCAACAGCTACTACCGCTAACATGAAACAGCTCGATAATTATAAATAGGGACATCCAACAGCTTAAAGAAGCTGCATTAGCATTTACCGCCAAGACGGCACAGACGAGACCGATTGGGGGCGAAGGTAAGGTAAAGGGGCTCCGCTTGTAAGTGGGTGATTGTTGGTACTCGATATGCAGCCTCGTGTAGGACACGCATTCCTACCCAGAGCGGGGGAGAGCTATTTGCATTAATAATCGATCCAATTCCCGCAACCAAGAGAACCAAAATATTTCTCGCCATCGATCCATCTATCTTACATTTACCCCGTATTGCAGTCCTGCATTAGTTTATTCTCAACATGGACATCAAACTGCAAAGCCCAAGTCCACCAGTGAACATGCTGAGCGACCATTTATCGCAGCAGGAAACAACTTTGACACTACACTGCCACGATAGTACCTTCAAGAAAGCCACAGCCGTCGACGCGGAAGGAAATCCTGTTTTCCGCGTCGAGGGCACGACATGGGGAACATCGTGGAGCTGGAGAAGGAAAGTGTTCGATGCTACTAACAATCGACACCTCTTCGACTTTCGACACGAAAGCTTTGACTTCAAGAACCGGTGGGTGGTCGAAGACACCACGGGTCGTAAGCTCTGCTCGCTTATTCACAAGAACCAACTGACAACCAATCATTCGGCCATCGACGCGACCGTGCGCACTGTTGCGGGCGAAGATATCCTTGTGTTCATGCGACCCCAAGATGGAGCAGCTCTAACAACGACTGTAAGCGTTGATGGCACAATTATCGCTACTATCCGTAAAGCCATTGATAATACAAAAACCTTCCGCGGAGATCAGGACAATAGCGTCTGGGAGCTTCGAGTAGCCGCCGCGACCGATCTGACAATGGTATTATATCATTCCCTCTTGCTAACTTTTGTGCATCTGTAGCTTACATAAGATCCAGATCGTTGCTTTGGCATTGTGTCGAGCTGAGATGGGACACGTCTGGAAGCAGTGATCGGTATGGCAGGGTGAAGATTAGGGGAAGTCCTGGCCAGCCTTAACTACTATGGACAACAAAACTTGTTTCAAGATAGAATAGCAAAACTCTACTGCTTCATTTATGCCACCAGATACTACTTCAGTATTACTCACTCTGTGCAGTTAAACTCGAAATTCCATTGATGAGGGAATTAAAGAGCTTCAGAATGTAGTAAATAATATCCTAAGGCGGATACGGTGTCACTAACACGGAACTGGAGCATAATCCGGGTATATAATTCAGTAGTGCAAAGTCTGCTGGCATAGAACTTCCTGTCACGAGGCATAGGCACAGAACAAAGAGATTGCTGTAGGTATATAGCTAGGTAGCGTCTACGAAGGAGTTTAGAGTCCCCCGCGTAACAACAAATGTCTATTGCTCCCTGACACTTCTTACTCCGTACAACAGCAACAGCCATTAATGGAACCACGACTGTGATAGTGGAGTTATCAACTTCAGTAGTAGCTGGTGTCTAGGGGCTATTCTCACTTGATCTGCAACACTATTTTTAGATAAGGTAGCAAGGAGCTGAAACTTACCCCGTGCGACAAGAGGCTTACAGCGTTTGAGAGCGCGGAACTAGACGATATATGAACGTGGCCCTTGACGCCTCCAGCATCGCATGCCACACCCGACCCATTGACTTCGAGCAAACAGAAGGCGGTCCTCAGGAAGCCAAGCAGGCGTAGTCAT
This sequence comes from Xylaria scruposa, assembly GCA_022385635.1. NCBI lineage: Eukaryota > Fungi > Ascomycota > Sordariomycetes > Xylariales > Xylariaceae > Xylaria > Xylaria scruposa. The sequence continues at coordinate 775,868 of MU280182.1, forward strand.
GGATCACATCAAGTTATTTGCTCTTTGTATCTATCCCATCACTCACTTGCTATTATCATTTCTTGTGTTCCATTTTGCTCTGCACACCTCGAGTTATCTGCGTCGGCTTCTTCTGTTGCCGTTTTTCTTGTTCTTTGGAGTTTCTTCTTTCACGCAATCTACAAAATTTCTGTTCTTACCTAAGGTTGCTAGCATCTGGGCCCAGTCAGTTGCACTGAATATCGTGCACGTTCTATCACTATTTCTTATCGAGAAATGGCCAGCACCAGAACGGAATCGTACAATTGAATCGCGGTATTCATTATTCGGTGCATCCTACCGGCTCTGGAGTAACCCACAGCTCATTTCAGCTACCAAGACTTTGAGTACCAGTGCAAAAAAGGAGTCGTTGATTTCATTCCTTATGCTTCGCCTTTCCAAGCTCCCCCTATATTACTTTACAAGTCGACACGTACAGCCACTACTTTTCAACGCAACTATCGCCCCTCTGCGAGCCGAGGATTTTGCTAAAGTCGCACTCTTTACCCGGTTTTCTGATTTTACTCTGCGCGAGGCTGTTATTCGGTCGTACATGGCTGTGGCTTGGGTTTGGGATAACTTTGTCTTGATGGACAGTCTCCACGTCGTTTTGGCAACGGTTATGGTAGTTTCTGGCTTGGACCAACCAGAAGACTGGCCTCAGTTGTTTGGAGGGGTTAAATACATGTGCGGGCTACGTAATTTCTGGTCACGTTTCTGGCATCGCCTAGCCCGCAGGCCTTACACAAACTATGGGCGCGTGGTCGTCTCCAGTATGGGGGGCTTGCAGCGCTCAAGTACAATTTCAGATATGGTTATTGCCTTTACGGTGTTTCTGATTTCAGGTCTCACGCACGCCGCGGTAAGTCGGCAAATGGGATGGAAGGATTGGCTAGATGTGAAATGGTTCCTACTCAATTTTGCGGCATGTCTTGCTGAGAAGATCGCAATTGGAATGGTGCGGCTAGTTGCTACGAAAGTAGGACGTCAACGAGAACTAGCAGCGATCGAGGCGAGTTCGCTGGGGTGGTTTCTTGGTTTTTCTTGGGTCTTCGGGTTTTTCTTTTGGAGTGTACCTTTGTGGCAGTTCCCGCGCCTACACAGGGAGCTGCTCAAGGCGGAAAGATGGGCAACAATTATATCTCATCTCGAGTCTACTAATACAAAGTAGTGGAATTATTAATCATACAGTCAAACGATTACTATCTTTACAACAAGATAGAAACGCACGGCTCTTTACGCGATAGGAAACGTATGTTAGACCCGTGATCTCTGTCACAAAGCAAAAAAGGAAAAATACAGGCTTCATTCTTCTAGTAGTAGCGTAAACGATACACGTCAGGCGCTATCTCATGATATCAATAAAAGTCTCACATTTAGAGTCTGGGATTCATTGGTTTTACGTTATTCCTTATCCATATACCAGCAGCTCTACACGTTATCATAACCTTAGGATTCCCTGAAGTCTAGTAATTTACGTGGTAGAAATCTTTGTTGTGGTTTTAATAGAAGGCGCATATACGCGCAGCTTCAAACGGTCAAATCCTGATTCAATAATTTTCTACTTTTGCGGCTAGTATAACGGTAATACTAACACAGTTCTGTTTCTTGACTCCCATACAACGCATTTCTCTAGATGATGCGAGCTCTATTTGTCCAGGTTAGTTATATCGACACCTCGTTTCCTTGGGCGTTGCCAACTTACCATCCTCGCCAAACTGGTGGCCCAGCAATCGGATAGACCTAAACACGTAAGATACCATGCTAAGGATGCGGTAAGATGGTACACTTACCGTGTCGTTGGCGTGGTCTGTGAGCCACGCCCAGGCATAAGTAAGGACGAAGCTTTTGTCAACATCCTAGAAGCATGGCTCGCTTAGCAAATACAAAGAAATCTAGATCCGTATAAATTTGCGTGCATCAATTTACCTTGTCATAAGCACCTGGGAACGCAACGAGTTCTTCGGCAGCTGGAAGACTATGACCCGACCCACTGACTTCAAGCTGAATACAGTTGGGAAACCATTGTATGAAAGCGTTCTCGAGATTTGTCATCTCGTGCCTAAGTAGATACTTTCCGGGCTTGATGGAGGCTGGAGTCGGGATATCTAGATTAGAACCTTGGTAGACCTCTCTTTGTGCCCAGTATCCATCTACCCAGGTCCCATTCAACAAACCTGTCTCCCAGATCTTGAACCTGGGCGCGATAGTTAGTACTCACAGCTTGTTAGATGTCATATGTGACAGAGACATACCAAATTGGTGAGTTAACGTCAACCTCTTCACAGCCTTTATCCGGACATGCTGCCATGTACGCAGACATAGGACCCATTGCGTGGTTCCAATGGTCACCGGGTAGCCAGTAGTTGCCATAGTTTTCGTAAACGGTGTAATTAACACTGACAATATTCCCTGCTTTGATAGGCGCATAATGCGACTTTGCGTTTGGCATGCCGGTATTGCCACACGCCATGCTTTTGTCGTCTAGATCAATGACATAATCAAAGTGCCATTGTCTCTGAATGCTACCCTCAGTATTGTTCGAAAAGTCCCAGTTGCTTTTTAACTGTCAGCTTAGAGGCTAAAGACCGCTTGCCATTATATACGAACCCCCTATATACAACTCCGTCAATGGTATAATGCTGGCCTCCACCATGGCCAGCAACCAGGCGTAGGCATGCTAGAATCGAAGTGGTGAGTGCGGAGCGGAGCATTGTGATGCGCTAGATAAGAGAGGTGTGGAATGGAGGTACGAAATGGTCCTCCAAGATGAGATATCAAGCACCTCTTATTTGTAGCATTGGATAGAGCATTAATGGATACCTATAGACAATAATGGTTCATAATCGTGCCGGCGATCTCAGTCCGTGACAGGCACGGGTGGACCAAGGCCCTATACATTTTATTATTTTGGGCTATTACCAGTTTCTGGTATCCAATCACTGTGAATTAACAATCGGCAGACGTATTAAGACCAGACGCTTTACGGAACCGACACACAAAGTATATCCGAATAACTCCAGAGTTGGTTGTACCCCAAACCTGGGCCAGACGTAACTGTCCGGCTAAACCTGCTGCATGGAGTCGCAAACAACAGAACAACCACATGCAAACACGGCAGAAATGTATGCAGATGGACAATTGCTACAGGCAAAATACGATTAGAATATGTCTTGGACTAATTTTACCTTGAAAGCTATTAGTTATTAGCATGCGCTTTCCGCGACAAACCCGACAAACCGAACCGGCAAGCCCAGATCGTTTTTAAATGGAATATAAGAGGTGTGGCAGCGGAAACAGCATCAAGGCCTAGACCATTCGACTATTCCGTCCTCAATATGAGGCTTTGATAGAGTTGGAGTGTCGATGCGACATTGGTGACTATGAGGGCGGTTAGCAGACCACTTGGGACCGAGTGTTCAATATTACATTGTCATCATATTTAGGTATATATCATCCCCCTTTGCTTCCGCTGTATCAAAATGCCGAATACAACTCCTATATTCATATTTTCTCTGTAAAAGGGACATTGAATCGGATAAGGTATCCTGGAATGGTATATCATAATCGCAGGAAATAGAAAAAACTCATGGAAATAAACACACAAGTGTTCAAAATACAGCTACATACGGATTCTAGTTTGTTACGATTAAGTGCGCTAAGCAGCCATTTATATTCCCTTTACCTAAACTATCAACACTTTTGTCATGTCTAAACGCAGGCCGCTAAATTGCAATAAGCAAGCCTCGCAGTTCTGCATCATGATAAATATGTAAAAACCTATGCAAATATAATAGACCCTAATTTCAGAGAGAGAAAAAGGTCAAGCAACGAGGCTCGAAGCTAGACATCGAGTTACCTGTAACTCTCTGCGCCTAGTTCCACAATTGTAAGAATTTGACGTCACAGGAGGATCCTGAATTAAACACACTAAAGAACATCATAAAAAGGCGGAGCACGTCTTTCAGATCACCTGGCTCCAATGAACTATTAAGCATTTTCCTATCGGAATCCTATCAATTCGAAATTGTACTCATTGCTGCTTTCTCAGATGCTATCGCCGCTATGGATGACGTTCCCGTATCGGGAACGATGCATGATGAACCCACCGCTAGCCCCGACACGATACCAGCTCCGACCGTATTATTCTGGATGGTCTGTTTCGCCCTGAACGCAATGGCAGAACCATCCGGATCGGTCTGCGGCATTAGATTCGAGCCTTTCTGGCTCTTCCGAATCTCCCCGCTTATGTCACTGTGTGATGGAATTCATATGGTCGCTAGCTGGCTTATGACGTATTTCAAGCTCGGAAGATCATACAGGTTAGCCACGGCGGAGACTCTGATTGGCCGCTTGACGGGAGGAAATGGGCTTTTCGAAGTTCTGGACCTGTCGAAAGCTCGCCGTGCAATAAACGACATGGCGTTGGCAGCGGCAAATGTGGAGAACGTCATCCCTAAGAAGGGGACCGCGACTATTCCATCCCGCGATATTGAGAAGGCCAAAGATGCCGTCAAACATCTAATATCTCGAACTTTCACAGCTGAAGCTCCTTTCGAGCGATTTTTTACCACACTTCAAACCCACGAAGGTAATAGAGCTCTGGCTGCCTTGCAAACCCTATTCACTGAAGCTACCGAGACCGAAATTCTGCTCGGGCAACTGATAGTATCCGCGGACAATCCACGAGAGAAAGAGAAAATTCGCCGTGCCCTGATACCCTACAAATCTATTGTGACCACTACCAAAGCATCCATGGAGAAATTAGTGGCGTTTCGCGATGTTACGAAAGCGCGGGCTGTACTCAAGGATCTTACGGCTCAAATGGGCTTTCGATGGTTTTGTTTCGGCCTGGGTGTCCTACCTCAAATCATCAAGCTCTTTGGAAGTTCAGGAATCCCACTCATTCAATTCTGCGGGACTATGTATCTTCTCTCCTGGGTTAGTTTCGAAGCCTTGGTCGTCGCGGCGAAGGTGTTGGGGCTAGATGAATCTGATTCCGCATGGAGCGTAGAATGGGAAAACGCTCTCAAACGAAATGATCGAGCAGCGCAAGCTAGTAATGAGACGTCCGGCAGACTTCCTGAGGGTACAATAGCGGTGAGAAGTATTGCTGCGACATCTACTCAGCAACCAGATGAGGGCTCCAAAATACGAACAACGGTGGGGAGCCCTAATAGATCGGACGAACTTTTTCTCCATTTTCTCGGTCTTCGTCTGCTCTCGACCTTTCTAGGAGCAAAATGTCTTTTAAGTCACATCGCGTTTTCAATTTCCCTTATGCGGGATACACAGGTTCCAGGGGGTCCATTCGGCGGCAATTGGTTGTCGCTTGTGGTCTTCCCAGTGTGGATCAACGATCTCAATCCTTCGACGTCTCACCTGATGAGTAGTGAAAAAGCTATGGTATATCCCTGCCTCATAGTGCCTATCTTGGCCCTTGTTAAGGTGTCATTAAGTGCCATCCTCGCACTAGTCACGGGGCATACCGCAAAGCTGGCCGCGTCCAAGTACTTGTTAATCTTCGTTGGCGTATCCGTTACTTCTCGTCTGTTCATCGGGCTTTTCTGTGTTAGAGACGGTGTTCGACTCAAAATGCTGACTGCATTACGGGTACTGTTCTGCTGTGTACCGCCTATGTACTATTTTCTAGTTAAATACGATGAACAGGGCACTGCACTACTCAGTTGGGCGGAGTGGCTTGGATAGTTCTATGCCAGGGAACGATGACTAGTCCTAATTTCAATGGCAATTGAATACGTGTTGATTACTTCACCTAAGAAATTCCTAACGCCCGAAAATATGTAAGATTTATAACTCAAATGCCCAAATAGCCTCACGACTCTGCCTATTTCAGTTTACTCTATCTTCCGTATAACCATCACGGGGTATTATAAGAAATGACAATATAGGGCAACTAAATAGTGAGGTATCGCACAAAGCCTTGCAATTATATAACTTTACTCATGCGCCACTATCAAATGCTTATAATACACGAGCTTAAAATTGTCGAGTCCTGGCATCTGAGCCTACGATATGCCCCCGATCGAAGACTAATCTGTCCTTGGGATAAGAAAGCTTGAACGGTTTTGATATATAGGCCAACTTGCAATCGAAGATATAATATCACATGGCAACTCTCAGTGATTAACTCAGTGGCATCTCAATGGGGGGATTGATATCGGTCTATTGACGCAGCGGATAGTCATCAGATTCATGCTTAGGCGGCAGCTATAGTACTTAGCTAATAATAGTTCGCCATTAGAAAATCATGATATCTAGAAAACTCGTACAGAAAATTCAAAGAACATCACCAAGTCTCCCCCAATATGTCACTCAGATTACGCTCCCGGGGCGAATATCTCCTCAATTTCCTAAGAAATCTGATCTGATCGTCGATGTCGAAATTGCTCGCCACTTCCATCATCATAATACTTCGCCTTTTCTCCCGTTCTCCTTCCTCCTTGTTCGGGTTCGGGGGCATAAGGGACAGCTCCCTCGCCTTCGCAAGTCTTTTCTTCTTTTTCTCGCGCTCATCCTCCCCATAACCCTCTCCTTGCTGCGGTCTTAAACTCCTATTCCGCCACTCAGGGAGTACATCCTTCCAATCCATCGTCTCGTAGTCCTTTGGGCGATCCGCAATCGGTAGATCACAGCCGTTAAACGGCGGTAACACAAAATTGCTCGTATCGCGCTCCGTGACATAGTTACCCAGCACATATCCCGATTCTCCGTGATATGACTCGCACAGGGTATCTTCCAAGTCTCTACGCGGGAGACGGACTGTCTTTCTGTCATCGGCGGTACCTGCGATGAAGTTAGGATTTTTCCACGGCGGGCCATTGAAGGGAATACTCTTCTTGCTTTTCGTAAGCGGCTGGAATCGAATGCAATACGGCACCTTAGAGCGTCGACAGGCGACACACTGTGGCTCTTTCTCTTTGCCTACAAAGTTGAACGTGCATCGAAGTCCCTTCTCCGTGCATCTTAGGCATGAGCGCCCGAATTCAGATAGCGTGCGACCGGTCACGTAGTCTCTGGGTCGTCTGACGTCCTTGTTTTCGGTCCTTTGCTGGGCTCCCCTCGAGTGCTTGTCTACCTTCAAACTCTCACCTAGTGGTATTTGAAGATCTTCTGCCTCCTGGCTTGATAGGTTCTCGTCAAATCTCAGTTTAGGACTTCCCCGTTCGATAGGTAGTAAATCTTCTTGTTTTCTATAGTCTTGAGCTAGTTTGACGTTTACTGACAGTCGTGCTTGTTTAGGCGCCATAGTAGATTTGGGAAACTTCTCACTGGTTGAGGTTGAGCCTCTTTCGTAATATGGTACTTGGGGTTCCTGTCGTGACAATATTTCGTTTTCAGTTAATACTTGCCGTATATCGAACAGAAAATGAAGACCTGGGTTTAAATAAATGATCACTGCAGACAAAGTCATTGAGACTTTCGTTCAAAGTTGTGCTAACGCTTTATTTAAGAATAAAGAAATCGAAAAATGAAACGAAACAATGGCCACTAATAGATAGGGTGATCATTTTGGTTCTTTGACGCAACATTCTTGTCTTACTTAGTCCTACTGTACTGTGAAACCTGGTTGCTACATGAATTTTCTGTCCCCTACATGAACTAACTTCATGATCTGCAAATAGTTACAGTAGCAATTATACAAATGGAACAATTAGATACCCATGTAGAGGTTTTTTTCTCTGTTATAGTGTGTTATTACGAGTGGTGGAACGGCTTTCTGTCGCTTGTGCCTCGTCAAGTCGCTATTCGTGAAATATCGCGAATTCTGAGAGTCCACGACCACGTCTTCATCAAATTCTACCTTCCTTTTGCTGGCAGGCGCCTTAGACAGTACGGTCTCGGTGTCAGCATGTTCAAATAGGCTTAACTCCTCTGTTGAATTGTGAGCAATGCAGGCCTGTTCCCAGCCTCTTGTAAACTCCTCGATTTGGATTTTTAGTCGATCATGTGACGACCGAAACCATTTGTGGCTTTTAGAATCGTCCGCCGTCATTCTCTTGGATGGGGCGATGACAAGACATGCTCGGATGAAATCCTCGAAGTCATCAGATAATGCTTTGTGCCTTTGAGATAAATCACTGAAGACATCTGTGAGTCCTTTATCAACGGCATTTTGATCAAATGCCTCAAAAAAGTCAAGGCTATCCCAGTCGAACGCGACGAGAAATAGTGATATCATGCCAATTGACCAAATATCAACCTTAGTGCTGTAGGATCCTCCATGATATACCTCCCTATCAATGTTTAGTGAGACTGCAGGATTTCGCAGAGTGTTCTACTTACGGAGCCGCATATTTTTCAGTGCCAACAATACTTACCATACGGCCTAGGGTGGCTACTTTAGCAAAGCCAAGATCCCCCACAATGACTCGGGTCAGATGTGTAGGCCCCGTAGCAAAGAATACGCTTCACAAAGAAATCAGTATTGGCCAATTCCAGCGTGGTTCATCAATAAGTTAGACTTACTTTTCAGGCTTAAGGTCGCGATGAGTTACATTTTGCTCATGTAGGTAACTAACAGCTTCTAGTATTTGTCGGATAATAATCTTCGCGTCCATCTCCATCAGACCATCCGGATATTTGAGACGCACTGCAGCACTTGGAGTCAATTATCTCCGTTTATAGTGTGGTTTGTGCGGGTTTGGGGAACTTCTAGGCACTGGCCCCGAAAGAAAACCGCGTGCTCCGAAAATTCCAAGAAGATGGTTTTCTTACTCGAAAAGAGATCCCCGCCTGTCGCCAATTCAGTGAAAGTGTATAATGCATTTGATGATCTAAATGCAGCCTCGAATCTTAGGAGATTAGGCTTCGTTAGGTTAGTACTTATTAGAGGTAAAACCAGCCTTATCTCTTTTGACACATACATGTGTTAGTCGACTCAGTATATTGGTTTCATCAAGAATGCGCCGCATTACTTTCAGGGAGCCCCGGGATCGCTGAAAGCTATCAAATCGATGGATCTTGCAGACAACTTGTCGTCCTGTGTGTATGTTTACAGCAAGATAGATACCTGCAGAAGCACCACTTCCCAAAACTCTTTCAGTGATAAGGAATCTGTCACGGAAGAGCTACAAGTATCAATCAGCTTTGACCAAACTCTAAGTGATCAACATACTGACGTACATTGGTCTCGCTCGATCGTGGTCCAATTATAGAAGGGATAATGGGTTTTACATCCAAAAAGAATATATGAAATTCCCAGTAGGGGGTAAGCTGGATGACATCATCTTGATCGAGTAGATAGCCTGAAGAGGATGGCAACTTGATGCGTGGAGAGGAATGACACTCGACATAGGTGCCACTAAGGGAATTGCAGTCTCGCACGTATACGAGTGGCTGTGCACCGTCTTCGTACTCAATCGAATATATCACGAAATGTTCTCTTGAAATGTATGGGTGTAGAATAATAATATCACTTGAAGCCCGCCATAAAATCAGCAACTTGTCTTGGCATGAATATGAGAGACAGGGAACATACTTCTGTTTGCGGTCCCTTCCGACGTGAAGGGTTTGGTTGGGAAATAGAAGAACGTCTAATGCAGCGTGAGCGTTCCCGATCGAACATGCATCTCGTTGTGCCTGAGCGTCTATAAAGCCTCTACCTTTTATAGGGAGCGTTAGATTAAGATAAAGAGATCAATAGTTAGTACGTATTATACCTGGTCGGATATGTTCCGCTAAGGGCTTTTCGATGTAGCGGCAGAAGATCTGCGCAATAGCATGGCAGTCAGGCATTTTTGAGTTTAGGTTTCTTTGCCTTGCTGAACTCTTGTTAAGACTTCGAACTGGGTGCCTGATGACATGACGATGGCTCCAATATATGAATGGCCTCTTCGAAGACTCTAGGTACTTGACAACATTTCATGGATATGCACAGATAGCTTGCAGCTCCTTTTGAGTCAGGTTGAAGTGAATTGGCAAGAGTTGTTATATATTTGGACACAAATTCTCTCCATTCGTGCTTTCCTCTAATTACTTAGGCATGTATACAATAACTCCCTTCCATCCTGCCTGCCCTGCCTTAGTATCATCTATGGAGTCAAGTACCTGGATATTCTAAGCACTGTCGGGTAGATTTACAAAACACAGCATACAGGCTTGAGACTTTCAAGTCAGTTATGAAGAATTATTCTATGTTGCCCCTTTGAATTAAGAAGGAACAAGTGATTATGTAACCAAGACCCAACTTAAGTGCACTGCACTGCACTGTCGTCATTCTGAACGTATGTACACTCGTACCCCACCAAACCATCTGCAATCCCCCGCTTCGGGCACCACACGAGCCACATCCGAATAATAACCGGGCGGTCACAACCCTAACCAGTTGCCTACTTCAATTCGTCCCGCGCCTTTGCCAAATTTCCTTTCTCCTTCCAGCAACATCATCACAGCACCTCATCGACAGCAAACTGTAAGTCTATATCCACGCGTCTTTCGCATCTTCGCAGTCTGTATACCAATGCTTTGATACCATCAATCGCTCTCTCGCATCATTGTTGCGCTGCATGTCTTCTTGAAGTCATCCACGCTGCCCACGCCTGTTCTGCTAGATATGGGCAATACCCCGCCTCGCATCTCAATTGACATCATACCCATCCATCCCACAACACAATCTGACAACATGATGCTAACTCAAGCTCCCTCGCAGTCGCCAAGATGAGAGCTAAGTGGAGAAAGAAGAGAGTTCGTCGCCTCAAGCGTAAGAGAAGAAAGATGAGGGCCCGCAGGTAAGATTCAACTTCTGCAACGATATTGTCTTCAGAAACACTAACCCAGATTTATTTAATAGCAAGTAAACAACTCGCATCTACTCGATCTCAGCCGTCTTCGACGATGCGCACCAAATCTCATGACAACAACAAAACAAATCCGCCCGCGCACACAGCACAGCACATTTAATTCCCCTCCAACACCGACCGCCATCAACAACTAGATGACGACATGGAAGAATTGCATTTTCAAGAAAAGGGCTGGATGAAGCTACGGGTTTGGCATATTGACAAGGGTCGATTCAAACTGAGGACAGTTGGTCAATCACCATCGAGTGGGAAACGGAAGCTGTTTACTCAGCACGGGTTGTGGGCAGGATTGGCCTTTGCAGCCCATGGTCAGAGCATGAAGGAATATGATTCACGACGCAGCCTCCTAGGTAGCTGAATGGCAATTATTGACCCCACAAAAACCATTGTGTAGTGTGACTTTGCATTATCTACATTGCCCGCTATTTCACGATGTGCGCAATAAATAGGCTTGTTGACAAGTTTGGTTGATTGATTGCCAGACTACTTAACAACTCTCTAGCTGATGCGCATTGTAGCAATCAATCAAGAGTGAAATAAGTGTTGGCAGCTCTTAACCTACCTCTAGCATGTCACTAATATAAGCCTCGAGCCAGGCCACTTGCGGGTCAGGTCCAGTTAGGTACCCACTTCATCGCTGCAGCAAGTAACTTGTCTGGTGGGGGTAGTATATTCACCGCTTTCCAAAAGCAGCCTAGAAATCCAACCAATTGGCAGATCCAAAACTTTTTCTGCAGGATCCTAGATAGCATACCTGCAAGCGTCGAGGTATGCTAGGTACAGTATAACCACATAGCCGGCCTACAATCAGCACGATCTTTGCCCGTCTTTTTACAGCCCTCCCTTACTGGCGCTAGCATATCGTTGTTTTCAATCTAAACACTGTCCCTGTCTTGAACATGGCGAGCCGCAAAGAGAAGAAGAGGAAACGAGAGCAAGATGGCGCGGTGCAGCCCAAGAAAAAAGTAGCCGTTCAGACAACTTCCGAAGCGCCTCAACCAAATACAATTAAAGTTGCCTCAGTGCAATTGGGCAGCAGCTGTCCTCCAGTAATAGGTGAGTGGGCTTTGAATCAGTTGGTTTCCATCATCAGCTCACTGTTACTGTTCCAGCTACGCATCCTGGCCTTTGTCTTCCCAGCTCCGTCAAATTCCAGGCCTATTCGAAGGCTGCGCCGTCCAAGCCGAAAAGGAAACACAGCAAACATGCCACACCCTCATCAAGTCTCTTACTTCACTCCTCCTCCCACAGCAAATTGGATTATACAGCAAAGGAAGAGGGGCCCGGTGGTCGGGAATCACACCTCAAGCACTACATCGGCGTGTTTGACCCCGCGACCGGCAAGCTTTCGGTTGTCGAGGCTAAGAAAATGGCCGTCAGGGGCGTTGTTCGCTCACAGCAGCCGAAAGAAGAAGATCTAGAGAGCAGGATAGCCTCGAAGGTATGTGTTTCTCTTCACTTTCCAGGCATCGATGCTAACATGATACCTAGAATATGATGGAACTTCGAAACGATCTGGGACACGCCTTCGGTACAAAGAAGGCCAAGAAAGCCCTCGCGGCAATTACAGAAAATGCCATTATCGATAATGATCGAAAGACGGACAAACTTGCCGCTTCGTCTCAGGCCATGATAACAGCAATCGGAGAGGTCACGCATACCATGGCGTCCAAAGAAGATCTCCAAGCGGCAGCTGATGCGGCGAAGCCCGTCCCCCCGGGCAACTTCGAAGCTCGAGAGATACAAGACGTCTACACCCCTCAAGGGCTAATTGGAGGCGAACTGTTAAATGCTATCCCTATTAAGGACTGGCAAGATGCCGTCAAGAAAGGTGCTAACAAGATGTTGACGAGTGCATTCATCGCTTCTCGACTCAATCCTATTGGCGAAGGGCCAGATTCAGCAGTCAGGTTAAAGGCTCTACGGTACCTGGAATTCCTCATCAAATTCTCGAAATTAGTAAAGGGGAGGACACCGAGAATTCCTCCCCCGGATAAGCTTCGACAACTGCTACAACCAGCTCCCGAACCCGTGATTCAGAGTATCAGGCGGAAATTTTCTTCTAATCAACTGATAGACAAATTCCACCGAGATTTGCTGTACACATATTGCTGTGCTCTAGCAGCCATCTTGTCGAATTTCGAGTTTGAGACTAGCAAAATTCGATACGATTTAGGCTTGGACGACAAGCAATTCGGACAATATTTCCGTGAGATTGGCGGCAGAATTAAAAAGGCGACGGGCGCAGAAAAAGGGACACAAGTGCAGATGGCAGTGCTATCACTACCACTTGAGTTCCCGAAAGTACGATATCAACGCCAAAAACGGTAGTCTTCATTACGCTCTACGATAATATAACGTCAATGAGTTTAGTGGAATGCGCGAGATCATGAAATTGGGCTTGCCATCAGCTTTGCGTCACTCAGCTAATACATACATTCAACCAGATCATAGGGAAAGATAAACTTATGGGTTACGCACATTAGCAGAACACTGCAAGCTACTACTATGAGAGAAATACACTAGAACGTGTCCATACAGTCAATGTATTGAATACCCTCTAAGATATGGGTTCACTTCAAGAATCAATGATGATACCCATTTGACTTCATAACAATGAACAGAAAGTTGTCGATATACTATCCTAAATTCTAACTTTACAGGTAGATTTATGCTTCAAATACAACTGCGCTTTGTCACAGGTCACACGAGGTGTCCCAGGATCAAAATGCAGATGCCGCTATAAATAACATTTATCTTGATAGCTGAAAAGAAGGGGCGGAGTTTTGATGGAAATCTCCCTGGCTACCACTTCGAGCTGATGACGTGACTGAACGCAACTATTTACAGGTGCTTGCGAGTAGTGTCTACGACATGTTTCGCAAAAGCTTCGGGATCCGACACGTACGGGAAATGCATACCGGGGATATGCTTGATATCGATGCCGGCCTTAGCCGCCGTCACGATGTTATCGAAGAACCTGGCAGTTGGCGTCGATGCACCAACTGTCCAACACAGGGGCCGCTTTCGAAGATCTTCAGGGCTGGTCGGTGCAGTCGCCGGTAGGGTTTTTGGATACCCTCGAGCCCAGCGAGGATAGCTCTTCCACATCCGCGCATGGGCCTCACCTCCGAGACCGATCCAGGCCTCGAGATTTCCGCATGATCCTGCGGGCATCGACGACGCCAAAGCCGTAGAGATTACCTCGTCTTCCAGCTTGTAGAGCTGGTTGAGGTCATCAATGTCGTAGGTTGGCACTTCGTGCGCCATCGCGTTCCTCACGCGTTCGGGATACCCGGCGACCAGTGCCAAGACTGTCGAGCCGCCTGAGCTGCATCCCCAGAAGGTGGCAGTGTCGATCCCTAGCTTGTCGACGATGCTGATGACATAGGAGGCCAATTTCTGTGCCGTAACATTTTCAAAGGTCTCTGCTGGTGCGTCGGAAGATCGGGACATTCCTGGCATGTCAAACGTCGTAACTTTGAAGCCCTTGGCTGCGATCATGGGTATTGCCTTGTTGAACATGTGGCATTCGCCTATTCCATCCGGGATGAGGACGATATCCGGCCCAGAGCCTTCTTGCTCATAGTACCAATTGATTCCCTCGTGGGTTGTAGTTGTGCCTGTTGTGCGCATTGTGAAAGGGTTTCTTATGAATTTGGGAAAGTACTGAGGTGATTTCAGGGGTTATCAAGAACCTCGATATCGATGTGAAGTTCTACTTGTTCTGTTTCCTCCAAAGACTTGAATAACGGAGAAAGACACGCCTTTTTATACCTTTGTATATCACTATCGATGCCATCGGCTTTTCGCTGTTTGACGCCAATCTAGATAAGTCTTCGCCGCGGCGGAATGATGTGACACGAACTGCCAACGATTATACTATACTGCACTACATGCTTTCTCAACAATGTCAGCATAGTGTGTATGATGCCAAGGACATAATTAGAGAGAAACTCCGTGAAACCGATAGTCACTTGTATTATTTTGGTTGACAGTTGTCGGCTTATTGAGATCCAGGTCACCGTGGTTGATGCTAGTCATTCCCCACAGCTGACGAATTCGACCGCCGCGGCCGAAGCTTCAATCCCTACCTTCACATCATACCAACGCGAAAGAGCTGCCATGCCTATCGAACAGCACTTCTTTCTGCGTTCTCCACCAGTTCCGGTAATGTGACATTCGTCTAACGGATCTGTGTTATTGGCCACCAATGGCGGACGCGGAATTGTCGGCCCACGAGCCTCCATCTCCGACAACTCAGCCTGGGGTCAAAAGAAGGAAGATACGTAAGGGCACCCGGAGCTGCTGGGAGTGTAAACGGCGGAAGAACAAATGTACTCGGTCTGGCAACGAAGAGAAATGTGATGGCTGCTATCACCGACGCACACGATGCATTACTCAAGAGTACCCCGAAGAGCACGTGCTTCACGAGGGACGCGGTGTCAACAAGCCGGACAACAGGCTTCAGCGCCTTGAAGCATTGGTTGAAGAGCTGTCTCGAGAAGTCGTATCGGGGAATGCCTCTGGGGATAGACAATTGCTTCCAGCCGATAGTGACGAACCTCAACCCCCAGCCAGCACCAGCTCAGGTCCTAGCGCCGCGGAGTTGTCATTGGAACCCTCTGCAGCGAATGATCTGGCCGATCCGCGCCTACATACAGCCGGAAGCAACGTTTCGGTATGCTTTTCGAACTTCTTGTATTCTGTTCACCTACTTACCGTCTGGTTCTTGATAGGAAGATGGTTCAATGAGAATGACCAGCGCTCTGCTGCCATTTCTTGCTGAACCAACATACAGACCAGCAGGGTCCCTTATACACGCACTTGTGGCAATTTGGCCTAGCAAAGACCAGCACGACGCTATTCTTCGCAGTGATGTCGGTTCGCTTCATCCAGCCCTTACCGCCACATGCTCCGGCGTTCGAGCCTCGCATTCACCAAAGGACTTGTTGCAACTGCCGCCTCCTGGGACTACACCCGTAGCTATCGCGCGAAGGCTTCTAGTACTAGGCACGTATCTCCAGGTAATCTCGTCGCAATTCGAGAACAGGGTGACAGGCCCAGGCTCGAAGTACCAGGCTGTTTCATCTCGAGCATTCGAGACGGTCAGCAAACTAATAACTCATAACGATAATTTTCCCGAGTCTATTGAGATTATTGAGGTATGCACGGATTCCTTATAATGGATGTCAGCTTTTGTCTCAATGTGGTTAATGCTGGCTTTCGAAAACAGCCAAATACTGATTCTGTATGGTAGTGCTTAATCATCGAGAGTCAGCATCACAATTATATGGGGAATATTCGACGTGCGTGGATCGCATTACGCCGTGCAATGGCGATGGCACAGATGCTCGGTCTCGACCGACAGAACAGGGTCTCAGCACATAATACGAACACAGAAATGATCCCAACAACATCTTATCATGATAATATATGGTTTCTCCTCGTCCACTTTGATCAGTATTTATCACTCATACTAGGGATCACTCCTGGCCTACCGGAAAACAGCCAGATATCTCCAGGACGATTAGAAATGTACACTCCCTCAGAGCGGATGGGGCGGCTTCACTCAATGGCAGCCGGTCGCATCCTTCAGCGAAACCGCATTAACATGTACGATATGGTCGAGACCAGAGAGATCGACAAGATCCTTCAGAAGGCCTCAGCTTGTATGCCAGCTCAGTGGTGGTTATTTCCAGATGAGCCTGACGATTGCGGTGGTGAGGGTATTATTTATGAGGTGGTCAATCGCCTCATGGTCCAATTTGCACACTACAACATTTTGCTGCAAGTTCACCTGCCTTCAATGTTACATTGCTTGGGCAGCCAGCAGTATTATTACAACACCCCGACCGTCATTCATTCCTGCCGCGAGCTTCTAACACGCTTCGCGGCCTTTCGTAGCCGTCACCCTACGGTCTCTTATTGCCGCGGGCTCGACATCTTCACGTTCGTGGCTAGTATTGCATTGTGTCTTTTGCACATTCATACTAGCTGTAATTATCAGGGCTCTGATAGTTGCGATGGCCTTGGCACATCTACCATTTTAGCTCACCAACGACTCACTAATCGAGGTCTCATGGAGCGAGCATTCCGATACATAGAAAAGATTGCCCAGGTCGAACCAGGCGATAAGATCACCTCGGATATAGTCCCGGTCTTTCGAAGACTTCTCGCGGTGGAGGAAGAAGCCTACAGAGGCGTAGGTTACAGCATTCACCTCCCGTCTGATATCAGACAGCCGAGAAGTGGCAGTCGGGAAGTCACGGTTGGTAGTGAGACGCTCTATCTGAAAGTCCCTTTCTGTGGAACTATCAAGGTTGAGCGAATAGACACCTCCGATACTCCCTCCGTGGAGATTTCAGGGTCTGGGGGAACAGCGCAGAATGCACACGTGCTCATGGGCTCTTACCCTTCTTCAGCAAGAGACTTTTTAGTTCCCCTTCCTGTTCTGCAGGTATCAGAAGGCCAGCATGAGGTGGTCGCCGAGACTAATGCACCTACGATAATACCAGCCGGTTCTGATCTTCAGCCCATGCCGTACAACGGTGACGACAGGATACAGGCGTCAGCGTCTACTACATCCGGTTTGATAGCGCCAGATATAACAAGTAGTTTTGAAGAAATGTTGAATCCCGTAGCCGATACCGGCTTCTTCGAGCCTCTTTGGGATATTCAATGACACTTTAGTAGGTACTCGTGCACGTACCATAAAATAGCCCAGCCAAAGCAAAACAAGCTACCTAGGTAAGCCTCATCTCTTCAAGCGGTGAGTTCCAGCTGCGCCACTGGAGTCAAACTAACCTCTATAGTCGGTTTGTGAGTTGGACATATCGATCAGCAGACCAAATGTTTTCTTTGTTGGAACCACGCTGCTTATCTGTATCACGTCGGAGCTACAAGAATTGATCGATCCCCACTTGGGGCGGTTGTTCATACAATGGATGTCAGCGTGTTGTATCTCTCAACAAGACAAAGAAAACATGGCTCGCCAGTGACTTCCCCATGAAGCCCATTTTCGCAATACACGCTGTAATTGGCTACCCGGAATGAGACCAGCGTAGATCGACCAAAACAACCGTGAAACCCGAGTTTAGTGATGCCACCGACGTGTTCCCCGGGACAAAGCCAGGCCGGGTATTACGGTCGTATTCTGAACACACGAGTAATCGCCCGGGTCACGATGACTCAGAGGAGTCTGGACTCTGATGCAGTCGAGAGTTGAGGCTTAAAAAGCATGCAGCCACTTTCACCTCGAGAATGCCTCTCAAGTGACATTGTTACTTGCTACGAGGGGTCTTATTGATGTCTTACGTCCAAAGAAGCCTCCCTTGCCTCCTGCGGGGTTGTTTTCTTAGTCCCAAGACCTGTCTTTGACGGCTGATTGATACCGCCGCCGTACTCCGAGTGTGAAAAGAAATCACCCAAATCTGAACAAAGACTAGCATATAAGATGGATTTAGGATCACTGGGCAGGCAACCCTTCTTCCCACGATTGCGATTCCGCAGATAGAGAGACCTACGAATAATCCAAACATGGCTGCCTCATTGACCTTTACCTCCTTCGAGAATGTTATTGACGGAAAGCTATCCAGCACAGAGCTGAAGCGACACACTGTCAACCCGTCAACCCTAGAGGCTAACCCGGACGTACCAGTCTCTACACAGGATGATGTCGACAAGACCATCGCAGCAGCTCAGGCTGCCGCCGAGTCCTGGGCTAAAGTGCCCTGGGTAGAGCGCAAGAAGGTAGTTGAGGCGTTTGCGGATGCCTTGGAGGCTCACGCTGCCGAGTTTGGCAATTTACTGGTCCGAGAAATGGGATTAGCAGTGAGTATTGCCTGTAGTACCCGTACCCTAAGATCAAAATGCTGAGCTTGTGCGTGATAGCTTCCTGCGGCTTTGTTTGAGGTTCACTGGGGTGTAGAGTGGCTCCGCGACTTTTGCAAGCTCTCCCGTGAGTAGTACTCCGAGTTTTTTTTTTTCTTTCTGGCCTCCTCCTGTAGTTGAGTTTGAGAGTTCGAAGCCTCCGGCTCTGGCTATGGTCGTACCTTATAGCCGTCCATATTTCGGTATAAGTCACACTCAAGACGAAAATCTCTGATTGCAAATGGTGAAGTGCCCGAAAATACGATGAACGCAGACTGTGGGCGCCAGGTGATTGAGCGCTACGTACCCATTGGAGTCGGCGTGGGAATCATCCCCTGGAACGGGCCGGTGATCTTGGCTTGTGGAAAGATTGGCCCAGCGTTGCTAACGGGAAACGCGCTCATCCTCAAGCCATCGCCCTTCGCGCCGTACGCTATTCTCAAGATGGCAGAAATGGGTCTCCAGTTCTTCCCCCGTGGCGTCCTACAAGCCCTGAGCGGCGAAGACGACCTCGGGCCCTTGCTGACCACCCGCCCTGACGTTGGCAAGGTCAGCTTCACAGGCTCAGGTGCGGTGGCGAAAAAGGTCATGA
The DNA here is from genome assembly GCA_022385635.1 of Xylaria scruposa. Lineage (NCBI taxonomy): Eukaryota > Fungi > Ascomycota > Sordariomycetes > Xylariales > Xylariaceae > Xylaria > Xylaria scruposa. The sequence continues at coordinate 795,173 of MU280182.1, forward strand.
AATCTTGCAGTACGAACCTGACGCGCGTGTCGTTCGAGCTTGGCGGTAACGATCCCGCCATCGTCTGTCAGGACGTGGACCCGGCGATTGTCGCTCAGAAGATCGGCACGGTCGCCTTGTTGAGGTCCGGCCAGCTGTGCATGGCGGTCAAGCGGGTTTACATCCACGAATCGATCTATGATGCCGTGCTTGCCGAGCTTGTCAAGCACTTCGAAGGCGTGAAAGTTGGCGACGGGTTCAAGGAAGGCACTGTTGTCGGTCCTCTCTCTAATCGACCTCAGTACGAGCGGGTGAAGGAGTTGCTTGCGAATATCGAGGAGACGAAGTTGGATGTCTTGCCAAAAGGCGGCCCGTCGATCGATGGACTAAAGGGCTTCTTCATCAAGCCCATCCTTGTTGCAAATCCCCCAGATGACGCAAGGGTGGTAGTCGAAGAACCATTCGGTGCGTATACGCGAAGAGTCGAAGAGCGAAAGGAGTCAAAGTAGAACTAACATTTCATAGGACCTATCCTGCCCGTTATGAAGTGGTCGGATGAGGACGATGTGATCCAGCGAGCCAACGACACCAGCTATGGTCTCGGTGCCTCGGTTTGGTCCAAGGATATCGCCCAGGCAGATCGGATCGGGAACCGGCTGCAGGCCGGGAACATCTGGATCAACACCCATGCCGAGCTTCAGGCATCTACAGCATTCGCATGCCATAAGCAGAGCGGTTATGGGTCGGAACTTGGAGTCGATGGCTTGAAGAATTGGTGCAATGTCCAGGCAGTTTACACCAGGACATTTTCGTGATATTTCTCTCTATCTCGGGTAGTTAGGAGTGGATGAACATTGCGCTCGCAAAGGTATTATACCTATGGAAATGTCACGAAGCACAAAACCAAACGTGACTGTAATTAGTTAGTCATAATAGTAAACATTGCGGCAGAGAAAGGGAAGCTTGTTCTGCCCTAAAGTCTTGTTTGTGTCTTTGAGTGCGCAAACTCCGCCCAAAGGAATTTCAAACATCACAGCGGAATTCTAAGATGAGAGAAGTCTCTCCCTATCAAGATCTAGACCGAATTTGTTTCTTCTATCGAGGTGACATATAGGCTGAGATACCACAAGAGATGGTGCTTCTCTCCAACCAGAAGTAGATACCAGATACATGCAGCCATGTCTTGACACTCTTCTCCTTGACGAAACCTCCCTTTTATGACAGCGTTTTAATTGCGGGGTTATATACCTTAAGTAATTGTCTTTAAAGCCACCTAAAGTCAGTGAGAGCTGTTATATCTTACCATTAGAAAACAGAGAATCACCTAGCTACGGCTCATTAGGTGGACATAAATACTTTGGGTGCTTGGCAATCATGATTCTTGTGGCAATGCTGCATTGTTCACCTTACACTAGAAGATCGATGTGCTGCGGTAGGTACACTTAGACGGTATTGATTATCCCTTGCTCTATTGCGAATAACCTTATTCGCTTCTATCTCCTGGAGCTTAACTTAGAGTGGTGCACGTATGCATGTGATAATGCACCTCATTGCCAGATTTAACATGTCATGTTATTGAGCCTCTAAGAAGCAGCTCATTCTTTAACCTTTGACTTACACATGTACGTTTCCCTCAGCTGCCTCATGTTATACGTCCAGCAATCTTATATCTAGCATCCATTCTTTTCAAAGTCCTATCAGACAATGGCCAATCTAGTATTATAACGGGTGTGAACTTCATCGCTCTCCCCCAACTCATGGCTATTGCAACAAGAACCATCACCTCTAGGGTAGCTTCACTATCTGTCAGGTAGGTAGCCTTGGGAAAACCTCTACATGCTTTGGCACATGCACTTGCAAGATGAATTCAGGTCGAGGTACGTACCTTATGCAACAGGCGGTTTGTGACTTTTTTAGTCTAGCATCCCTCAAGTCGTAACTGCCTTTCCAAGTCCAACAGCTTCGCGTGGATAAGTACCGAAGACGCGACACTGCATATAGACAAAAATATAACCTTATAATAACGCGTCTGGAATACATGTACCTAATCCCAGGGTCTATCTTCGACGGTTGTACGTTCTACCTGTGGAACTCCCCTTGTATCAGGAACATTTTACCTGCTATCTAGTCCTAAGCCAGGTACCATCTTTGTATCTCATTCCTACAATGCCTTCTAAACCAAGTACCATAGCAACACCCTGAGCCTGCCCGAGATAGCTGCCTGTTTGTACCGTGTGTGCGTTATATCAACCTTATGATCCAGGTATACAGTACTTTGTGCTTCGGCGCAACGCACTGCAGCCCGGCTACCTCGTTTCTCTCTGGAAGAAGTAGGTTGGCAACTGCAACACGTTGATGAAGTCAAACACAAACTCTTGCCACCCACAATCTTCGCCATCAATCCCTCTCACTTCTGATTCACACAAGGTAGCCCTTGATTCTTCCCACGAGACACTGCACTCACTGCCCATACTGCCCATCGCACAACCACCACCTCACACTCCAGAGAGTTGTCACAGCTTGTTCACGCGCGGCATTGATTGAGCCTACGCTGGCATATTGTTTGCACCTCAACTAAGGTGTTCCCTCTTTGTCTTCTTCTTCTTCTTCTTCACATATTGTTCGTCTTGTCTAACAGCCTACCCTCCACATCGTGGACCACCTAGGTTTTTGGTAGCCTGTTTATCACGTGTTACTGCAGCTGTGTCTGCGTCGCTCGCTCAGATCGTCAAGCCCTTCATCCACCTTAATAGGTGCTCGCTAGGGGGAATCCGCTCTGAGGATATTATCGAGACAATGGCGACCTTTTACGAGCAGAAGACGCTACGGCTCTTTGAGAAATACGGCTTGTCAGATAATACGCGAATAATGCTCAAAGCGTTCGAGGACTTCAAGACATCGAGACTTGATGAGGCTTCTCTTGGTCGCATGATTCGACTCTCGCCCAGTAACCGAGCAGCCCTCGTGAGCACCATGGTGAAGTGGTATGACTTGCATGTGTCTTCCTGTACGTGACTGTATCGCTGACCACAAGCCTAGTGCAAACATCATGAAGGATAAACCTAAGGAGAGCAAGTACTGTCTGAGTATCATTACAGGTTGCGGCGATATGCTCGAAATAGCCGATAAACAGCCCAAAGACTCTGGCTTTCCAGGATTTCTCAAGCTCCCGCCCGAGATACGTAACCGTATCTATGATGTGTACCTGTATAACCACAAGTGGGCGCCCAGTATTATTCCAAAATCCAAAAAAGGCAACTGCTCGTGTGGGCCGCATGAGCCGCCACAATATGAGAAGTTTCCACCGGTGGATGTGGCTCTTGGTTTCACATCTAAGCACATCAGTAACGAGTTCCTAAGCTGCTTTTACCACAAACAAGTATATGGCCTCATAGAAACCGTGGTAATATTCTAGAGCTCAACTAACTTCTTGACCCTTAGAGATTCCATTTCTCCTGCGCCTGTGAGATGGGCTATCATCTAAAGAACAACGCCCTACTAAAGTCTACGCTCAGCAATGTCATGTTTCATTGGTGCGGCCCACAAGCAGACAGCGGCATCAGCCAACTACACGGGATGAGACAACTCGAGAAGATGACCGTCGTTGTATCCAAAACCACCTCGAAGCTTCTAACGCAACGTGAGCAAGAGATTCGCCGGTTCTTTGGTGGTAATAAGCGAAGCATCCTGAACTCATTCCCTGAGTCTCTTGGTTGGGAGGAGTTGATCGAAATCCGTGGTTTGAAGAGGGTTTCGGTCGAGCACGTCAACAAGCGCAAGGCGGACCGACGCACCGACGAAGAGCGACAATCTCTTGAGAATATGCTGGAATTCTATGTGCGACGCCCAGCCAACAATGATCAGCAAGACTAAATAAAGACAAGCGAGCCAACAACGAGGACAAATATTTAAAGAGCTGGTTACCTAAATATTGCATAAAAAATTAGGGGCGATGATTTTATGAGGACAGGGTGGTAGGACGCCCCAAGGACCGAAAACTGGTCTTGTAGTTGCATTCACAGATTCTGATTTGATGGACAATGAACGAACATAGGGAGCGCATCACTGGTTCACGAGGCTTTGCTTTCTAACAAATCAAGTCGCCTATGCAGAGCGTAGGATATACGACGCGCGACATACCTGCTTTTAGCTGTAGTAAGAAAAATGGCCTAGTTCTGAGTATGTTCGCGACGAGGTTAGCAATCTAAGTCGTTTCATGGCAGTCCACAACGTCCCTTGGCCGTAGGTGAAGTAAGAGGGGTATATGATGGCGCCGAGTCTTGATAAAACTCTTTTGAAGATGCGTAAAGTAATGTAGGTAGCGTAAATTTGGACCTAGTAGGCTACAATAGTAGTATGCACAAGCCGTTGATCTTAGAAGCAATAACAAATCCAGCCGTTTAGATCTACATCGTGAGCTGTAGGAAATGTGGGGAGAACGCATGCTACATGTCGATCTATCGTTCTAGAAGTATTCCATGCCTGTTCTATGCCTCAGGCCCAACCGGTATATCCCGATGCCTAACATCGGAGAGTTACGCCATGCCCACGGATATGCAGTAAGCCTGCAAGTGGCAAGGCGGTCATTCACATGCCTGTTGACCTGCCATGCAGGTAGGAGTGGTTCCTGGCAGCTTTGTCTGTAGGGAGGGGAGGTGATGGATCGGCGATCAAGAGCTTCAAATGTTCTCATTATTCTTGCTTGACATGCCACGCCCTACACTACCTCATCCATTACTGAATCATGCGAATGAGGGGAAGAGGGGCAAGACTGAGAAGTATTTCCGGGCCTCAGCCCTACGACGCTGTGGCAGTGCTCTCCTCTTTGCTCATCACTTGGACTAAGATGTGGCGGGTGATCGTTGTTCTTGAGTTCGACTTTCAACATTTGGTGGTTTGATACAAACATCATCCTAGTTTATAGGTAAAAGTGCGTAATTTTGGGCTAGGAGCTATCTTTTAAGCCCGAAGAACCGTTTCGAATGCAGGCCTGAGTCAGGCTACTGCACCGCTAGCCAGCGCGAACCCGTGTGGCCCTCCCTCTCTGTGTGTGCATTCACATACGCATGATGACGGTGATGTCTGAGGCCGACGAAAGACGATTGGGCAATGGCGTTTGGACTTCCGTGGCCAAAGCTTGATCCAGCATGATGGTTGTCAGGCGAGAATAAGGTTTTGACAGATCTGGAGAGAGGTCCATACGTCCCCGGACAGAAGCAGGATTTACGCGCCAAGAAGGTGCGAATCTTTGAGTTTTGTTATTCCCACGGGCGGGCCGAAAGCTGACGAGGGGCAGGTTGTGTAAAGATGTTGTAGTTTATTGCATTTATACGTAGAAAGCCTAGGACTGGATTTCGTGATTCAGGAGATAGCAGCAGATAGTATGAGATCTTTTTTTCTCAAACAGGTAGATGGAAAAACTGCTTGTAGTCTACTGACCTGATCCGACCGACTCATTGCAGGGACTCCTGCAATTAGCTATAATACGCCGAACATTGGACTCTGTTAAGGGTCCTTGTTGGAGAAGAAAAAGGTGGAGGAAACCGCGGCATCTGCCGGCCAAATCGATGATCGACAGCCTTGGCCTTAGCTTTCTCCGGGTTCTGTCCGGGTCTTGCGACCAAATGTCTCGGCGGTTCTCTCTCGCTAATGTGGCGGCTAGTCTGATAGGGTGGTGTGGTTGATTTTCATATGCCGAACGACATGTCAACTGCACCCTTGGTTGAGAATTGTGTCGTTGTGCTTGTGACCCAAGGAATAGCCATAGCAATGCTTCATTCAACAGGCAACAATAATAAAACACAGACTTGGCAGACAACCACGAAGCAAAGCTGATCTGTTCTCGCCCCCTGTGAGGTCGCAGCAGGGCGAAGGAGAAGGGGGCAGGAAAAGACCCGCAGAACGATCCAGTTCTTTGGTCCCGGCCACCCCGCGACGCATGTTCAACTGGGCCTTACCCAACACTACGAGCGCTATGCACACTCGTGGTGGTGGTGTGGACTGGACTACGCAGAATAGAGGCTAGATTGCGTGGGCTTATTGGAGAAGTCCAGTCGTGGTGGTGGTGTGAACCCGGGAACCGGTGAATGCACATGTATGGGACGTTGCAGCAGCTTGCCGATCATTTTTTCTTTCGCCGTTTGCCCTTCTGCGTGTGAGTGACGCCTCCCGTCTTCCGGAGTTAGGTTGACTGGGGTGTCGGTCTCTCGGTCTAATGCCTACTTTAACCTTCCCATCCGCCCTTCGTCTTCTCTATTGAAGCTGCGAAGCTCTCGTAGCTATCAACTAATTCTATGCCTCGTAATATCTTTCCTTACTCGAGCTAACACATAGTTGGCCTGTTTGATATTGTACTCCTACAACGAGTGGTGGAAGCAAAGAAACCGCTCTATATCACGAGCCTACTTCTTCAACCTTCAAAAGAACAACCGCCACTGTCATCACAATGAGCCTCGGCAAGTGGAGTTTTGGCAGCCGAAACCGATCGACAGCGAGCTCTGGGAAAAGCGATACGTCGACATCGTCATCTTCAACTAGAACGTCCTCACCCAATAACCGAGGCAGCGGTAGTGGTAGCAGCAGCAATAGGAACAGCAAGACGTCATCTTCATCTACCTCATCATCATCACGGCTATCGTGGTTCCGATCATCAAATCGACCACCCAAGAGGAGATCTATCATCTCGCGCGATGATCCTGCATTTGCAAGGCTGCACAAACCATTCACACCCCAAAACCTCGAGCACCAAAAGATGCTCAGCACCTTCGAGTGGACCTTTGACGATGATATGGATTGCAAGCGGCGACGGGCAAGTCTAAGTCTCAGCCCCTGCGCGTCACGGAACACGACCGTTGATGACTATGCACCTGATTACGGCTATGATTACGACCACCAGGAGCCACAGCACAGCCACGACCATGCGCTGCCTCCAAACGGTCGCCAGAATACGCTCAGCGGGCCATTCGCTAATCTCTCAATGAGAGACGGCTCTGGCGAGGACCTTGATCTAGAGAACGCTTCGTGACCCCTGTCGAGGGTTACTTGTACGATGTGATGAATAAGGAATTAATTGGTTTTTTTTTTGGTTGGGGATTTACTGCATATTGCATGGATATGGTAAAAGAAGCATTCAATGCCTAGAAGGCTTGTTTCTATAGGGCGTTTTTCCTGAGGTAAACGGGATAGAGGGTGTCTTTCGTACGGCTATGGACACTAATGCTCGTACAGCTAGCTAATGCTGTGATTTGGGAGAACGGGTTATTCTCCCTGGGATTGTATCGAGGTTGGGAAACTGTGTACCTATTGCCCTGGCTAGTCCGAAAGAAGTCGGCTGTACACATATCCATGCCCAGATGGGCCATGGGAACACTCATAAAGTACTGGTGAGCTGAGTTTGTAAGAAAAACTCGGGAATTCGAGATCAAGCAAGATCTTGCGTACAAAGAGAAAAAAAGAGGCCTCAGAATTTTCAGTGTATGAATTACTCTTCGGAGATTATTCCTCGTCTTATGTGTAAGATAACTCATCATTGGCCAGACACCTACAAACCGACTTGGTCTGAAGGTCTATTTAAGAAAAAAGAAGAAAAAGCTACCCAGTACTACCGTGGCCTCTTTGGGGAACTCCCTAAAGCCGAGCGATTCGAAACAGAGTCGAGGGCCTACACGTTGGGATGGAGATATTACACTCAACTCAGAGCATTGGTAGCAACTAAAAAAGCAGTGAAAGAGCCAAGATTGGATACCAGACAATTGGTATCCAATCGATCGCGACTCGCGGACTGATCAGCCCAAGAAAACCTCGTCAGAAGTTTCGTTTCGCTGTATGTCAGACCAACAGACCAGAGAGCATGGCTTTGCTGTTGTATCGTGCTCGGAGTGAGTGGTAGCAGACTTCATGGGAGTTCCGATGTCGTCCTCAAATGAGTGGGTTTTACCGAAACTTGAGCTTCTCCGTCATGTTCGCATGATTCTCCGTGGAACTCGCTCAGTAGCTGTATGGAGCTAGCTCTTCTGAAACTGACGTCGGCCGGTCCGTACAGAAAATATGATTTTTGCAAATATGGTCAAATCGCTTTGTATTCTACGAGAGAAGATTCTTCAGGTGTTGCAGTAGCGCGAAGAGATTTTTACTTAGCGTCAAGGAATAGAAAAGCTTGGACCAGACAAATGTCATTCGCTTTTGGAATACCTGGGACCACATCTGTGGATTCTACAACTGTTGCTTAGTGACCTTGTTCATAGGGGGAATCATGATTGGCTAGATTCAAGGTCCTAGAGGAAGAAACTGAAAACACGCCAAAGTTCTTCGGTCTTCGTAATTATGAGGACGGCAGGAAACATGATCCCGTTTTCAGATCTATAGTAAAGAATTAGAAGCGCCTGTGTCAACGCCTCATCAAAATAGTATTGCTGTTGTGTAGTAACGAGGACGGCGATGTTACAGTGGAAGACTGGCTTGGGGCCACCACTAGTTTTGATGCTCAATTATCTTTTACTTTTATCTATACCGTTTCTACATGCCGTACACTCGCTTATATGCAGCGTAGCATGCCATATCATCAAATCGTTAACATCGTGAGCAAACCTCGCTGCCCGAGACCGCTGTGAACGTTCTAGTCTTCATGGGTGACAGCCATATCCAGTACCTCAACTCGGCCCTGGCCCTTGGTCTCGTTCCCGACAAAGTCAGAAAGCCCCTTGAAGGCGCCTGGCTCGACGAAACCAATGACTTCCCATTCCGAACCCATGACATCCTGCTGTTCCACCTGTTCTACGTAGCTTAATATCTTGTCCTTCACTGTGCCTGTCGTCTTCTGCTCTTCGTCCCCATCCCCACTCTTGGCCGCGGCGGGCGCTTTGACGGCCTGCTTGAGTACGTTTGTCGAGCAGGTGATACGAAGTCGCATCCGCGCCCTCGCCACGGGAATCGGTTGGTGCGTAATCAACGCCTTCATGGCTTCAAGGGCTTGACTCTTGGCGCTCTTCGTTGTGACAACGCCCGTCCAGTGATGTTCCTTTGCCTTTGGTTTCGCTTCGGCGTCCTCCCCTGTCGCGGGTGTTGCTGTGCCGCTCCCTGCCGCGCTCTTGTCTCCTTGGTGTGCCTGAGAGCTCAACATGTCGAGGGCTTTCTCGATCATGCCCGTAGTATAGACGCGCTTCGTGCGGGGATCGACAAGCTTGCTTGCGACAATGCTAATCACTTCGTTGTGTACGCGGTCCATCTGGGCGGCGCGCTCTTTCTCGCCTACTTGCAGCTCGCCCTTATTCAAGATCTCGAGGATGATGTCGTTCACAGGCTTGTCCTTGCCGAAGGACTTGGCGAGGTCGGCGGCGGGAGCGGTCTGGCCCTTCGAGACGTTGAGGAAAACATTGGGGATCTGGAGGACTTCGTCGAGGTCCGTCTCGATGCCCGACCTCCACTCCAGCACCTTGTTCTTGTAGCAGGCAATCTCGAAGCGCTTCTTTCCCTTCTTCAGGCGCACGAGCGACACGTTTGTCAGTTTTATCTGGTTCGATGGCTGGTTGATCTGGCGCGACCTTTGAATAGGCGGGGTAGATTAGTACCTAGGTGCATGTCACGGCATTAATCAAGCTGCAGACTTACATTTTGGAATCGCAAGTTGTGGTGATAAATCAAGACGCCGAAATATGCTGTTGTATGCGTATGGTAGATTATGGTATTTGCCGATAACTCACGTCGAGAGGTGAGCAGTGCTGGTTTTGAATGTGAGAAATTAATATTTAGCTTCGCATGTCGTCTAGTTGCCGGAATCTTTGTCTCACAGTAGATCCCGCATGTCTTGCATTCTGCATATGAATCACAATGACTAACACTTCTACAGCACTACTTCGACTACCTCTACTCTTTGCAATGTTCTCTTCTATCATAATCTCACACGTCTTTGTCATGAGCATTTGCATAGACAATAACTTAGGCACGCTATCACAGCCAGCTTATCTAACCTACCTGAAAGTACCTATGTAGGCATTTCGGGGCTTGATAGCTGCCAATAGTGTACCTACTGTACTTACCAGCTGACTCACATCCAAAACAGCTATGACGCTTATCGCAGCATTGGCCCCTCCTTTATCAGGCACGCGGTGTTGTGCACCATTGTCTTGCGTGTCCCTCGTGCCTCACCTGAGCCACGCGGCCCACATGCCAGCCGTGAAGTAGTTCCAAATAGGGAAGGTTTCCTGCTAGCGCATAGCTCTGCTCGCCTCACTGAAAACAGGCTGTTGCTGCTGTTCTGTCTGATAAGGAATGACGCGACTCCTCCAGCAGACCAATAGCTGCCAGCCACCCAGCCAGGCACCGGGGGTTGACCAGGATGGCCCAGTCGGGTTCTCACAGCTACCCCGGACATCGGGGGTTTCATATCCGTCATCTACCTACCTACATCAGTCTTACTCTTGTCATCTTCTTCCTCTTCATCATTCATCATCATCCATCCATCATCACACTCTCTGTTCATCTCCTATTGTTAGTTAGTTATTCTCTTTGTAGCAGCTATCGAAACTAGAGGTGCAACAACCTCATCTAGCTACTCACAATGAGAGTAGCCACCCAGACACTGCTGCTGGGCGCCACCACGGCTGCCTTAGCACATGAGCAGCAAGTCCTCGCCAACCTTGGCAGCACCGCCCAACAACCTCTAGAGCATATCAATGATGGCCTTAGGAACCCCATCGACCATATTACTGAAGCCTTAGGCGAGATGCCTGCTGCGGCCAAGGGCCTCTGGGACGAAATGAGTCTGCTGGTTCCCGGCTTCGTAGAGAAGGCCAGCCACCTCCTCTCCCGTCCCAAGCCCCATACCCGCAAACCCGACAGTGAATGGGACCACATCGTCAGAGGTGCCGACGTGCAAAGCATGTGGGTTGAGACCGATGGTGTCAAGCACCGCAAACTAGACGGGCCTCTCGAAGCCTTTGACCTTCGTGTTAAGGCCGTTGACCCTTCGGATCTCGGCGTTGATAAGGTAAAGCAATTCAGTGGCTACCTTGACGATAACGAGAACGATAAGCATCTCTTTTACTGTAAGTTGAGATATTCTCGAGTACGTCCCTGGCAAAATCACTAATAGCGGTCAAGGGTTCTTCGAATCACGGAACGATCCTAAGAACGATCCCGTAGTCCTATGGTTGAATGGTGGCCCTGGCTGTTCGTCCATGATGGGTCTTTTCATGGAACTTGGCCCCTCAAGTGTCGACTCGAACGGCTCGCCTAAGTTCAATGAATACTCGTGGAACAGCAATGCTTCCGTCATCTTCCTTGACCAACCTGTCAACGTTGGCTACTCTTATAGCAGCGGCTCCGTCTCCAACACCGTAGCAGCCAGCAAGGACATTTATGCTCTGTTGACGCTCTTCTTTGAACAATTCCCCGAATATTCTACTCAGCCATTCCACATCTTTGGAGAGTCTTATGCTGGACATTACATTCCTGTGTTCGCTTCCGAAATCCTGTCGCACAAGAACCGAAACATCAACCTCCAGAGCATTGGCATTGGTAATGGTCTTACTGATCCTCTGACCCAATACAGCCAATACCGTCCAATGGCGTGTGGCGAAGGTGGCTACGACGCAGTTCTGGATTCAAGTGAGTGTCAATCAATGGACAACGCTCTCCCTCGCTGTGAATCACTCCTCAAGGCTTGCTACAACACGGAAAGCGCTTGGAACTGTGTCCCTGCAACTATCTACTGTAACAACGCTATGATTGGTCCGTATCAGCGCACAGGAATGAATGTTTATGACATTCGTGAAGAGTGCAAGGACCAGCAGAACTTGTGCTACACCGAAACAGCATGGATTGCCGATTATCTGAACCAGGGTAAGGTAATGAAGGCCCTGGGTGCTGAGGTATCTGATTACTCAAGCTGCAACACCAATATCAACCGGAACTTTGTGTTCCAGGGTGACTGGGGAAAGCCGTTCCACCGCCTGGTACCCGGCATCCTTGAGCAGATCCCAGTTCTGATCTACGCTGGTGATGCCGACTACATCTGCAACTGGCTCGGCAACAAAGAATGGTCTGAAGCACTTGAATGGCCCGGCAAGAAAGACTTCAACGGCGTGGAGCTTCAGGACCTTATTCTCGAGGACGAGTCGTATGGTAAGGTGAAGAGCAGCGGTAACTTCACCTTCATGCGCATTTACCAAGCCGGCCACATGGTTCCGTATAACCAGCCCGCAGGTTCTCTCGACTTCTTCAACCGATGGGTTGGTGGAGAGTGGTGGAAGGCTTAAATTATAGGTCTAGACTAATGGTTTAAACAGCATGGTTCAGCATAAGGGCAATACATTCCTACAAGTATCAATTTTGAGACGTTAGGCGTTTTCTGTTTTTGCGCCTGCTAGGAGTATAAACACACTCAGGCTACCTATATCTAGGGCTAAAGCAATAATAAACAATACATGTAGAAACTGTCTACTCATGCTAAATGTTGAGTCCTCCTGAAGACTAGATTGACTGCTTGTACAATTAAAATAAGGTGGTCAACTAATTGCAATCACGGTAGAATCAAGTCAGTGAAGGCGATGTGACAAGCGATAAATTACGAAGACCTCGACGCCAAAAGGCCAACTAGGTTCCGTACTCAAAGATCGCTGCAGTTGCTCTCGTCTCGTGCGCACTTATCAAGAATGAAAAGGGCATCCGGCTCAAGACCAGGTGGTGGGACAAACCTGGCCGAGCATGGCAGAAGACTGATGATTTGTGTAAGATAAATAATGCATTCGCTGTCAGTAGACACAGCAAGTGTTCAAATGCCTCGATCCATTCCTTCATTCCAAGGCCATTCGAGTTGTAATATGGTTGTGGACATCCGGATACTGTAACCTTAGATTGGAGTTTCTTGCGTGCACAATTAGTAGCTGGCTTTGCTGCGTTCGGACTTGCTATGCGAATAACGAATAGAACGCTGTTGCTCTCTTAGTACATATAGTTTTTGTTTGCCGTGCCTGAACATAGTCCGGTGGGCTATGTGATCTTGTTGGTTTGGCTGTTGATATGGGATTTGAGAGAAACATGGTTGACTGCAAAAATTTAACACACTTAGGTAACCTTGTTCTGTGTGACCAGCCACCACAGCCACACAACGATCGAAGTGACACGCCACACTTCCAATGGCTTGCCGATAGCCGGTTAACCTGATCAATGGATGGTCCCATAAAAAAAAGTTGAGTCGCCAGCAGATGGTAATTTCCGATAATTTACCACTTTTGGTGTGGATAGGGCGACGCGAGCTGGCGAGATCTTTTGCTCGCTAGTTATTGTATGATGTCAGGACGTTTTTTTGGTCAGCCTCGTTTAGCTCGTTTCAATCCGCTGATATGATGAGCTGATGATAGTGGCACAGACAGGTTCGGGTTCGATGAAGCTCCGATGATGATCTCTACATAGTATAACTTATCTAGGGAACAGAGGGATTTCACAGTTGGTATTGAGGGAATGCATATTGCAGTAGCGAAGCTGCCAAGGGTGCCACAATCAGGCAACAACTTCTGATTGAGCTTCATCACTTCATTAGAGGCCTCCGAGGGGACGGAATGATGGCAATAGGGCGATTGGAGGAACCGGGGAGCTTGTTGGTTACGCGATGCCGTCCAACGGGCCACACTTTTTGACAGTATGACCTTCAGCTTATCGATACAAATAAGAAGCAATGCAAATTAGATGCCGGCTTGGCCATACTTAGATCTAGCTGGTGGAGAAATCTTGGCGGGATTTGTCATTGTGCAGGTTTTTGGTGAGAGAGATACCTGCAGGACTTAGTGTACTATCTATCTACCCGTTTCCGCGTATCGAACGCAACATTATACGTGGACTAGTAAAGAACATCTTAAACACAGCTATCCTGGGGTAATCGCCTTGGGAGAGGCAACAACGGAGTTTTAATGCCCGGTGCTCGGGCTTGAATAGCCCTAATGACTCCTTTCACCTAGTAGTGTACAGTAAAGTATGAAAATATAGAACTGGCTGGAATATTTGAGGGTGGACTGACATTACTCAGTATCATAGATTGGCTGCAGATCGATTGACCATTCAGCATTGGAAACCAGCACCACATAAAATCTGGGTACCCCACGGTACGCTGGACCTGCAGCGCTTTATTACTTTATGCCTTGCCTTTATTAGGTTGTGCACAACAGCGTGTCTGTACAACAACAAGGCCCACTTCGAAGATGTCATGGTATGGGTGCCTACATGACCTACAGCACCTATAGCAAGATAATAAGCAAATATACAAGTGTCAGTGTTGACGATTTGCATCGTGTACTCCCACTGCACCCAGGTCCCCTGTACCGCTAAAAGTGTGCGTTCCTGCATCTGTCAAGGCTGAACAACATAGTGAGGTAAGTAAGCCCATTAGGTTGTCTAGCAGATACCAAAATGGAAACCGTGGTTGCCGGAGGTGTGTACACTAATATTATTGAAATTCCATCGGTGCCGTAGCGGATCGGTGTAAGGGTGTAGGTATGTAGGTACCTATGTGAACATCTGATTAAGGAAACACATAGGCCAAGTACCGTAGGTGTAAGTGATTCCACAAACTAGCATAGATTGGTACCTACCGGGTGCATCGTGCGTAGCTAGTAGGTATCGGGGGCTTTTATTATTTACCTAGGCTGCTAGATTTCCCAATGCTCGATATGCACATATGCAAGGTTTTCTAACAGTGATTTGAATAAAATTTGGTATTGTTAGAGAGAGAAAAACTGCAAAGCTCCAACGGGAAGCAAATCTTTGTCGGTGATGATCAGTGACCCGAAAGGTCCGCGCTTGAGATATCCATGCCTGCCAAGACAGAGCTATGCAGTCTAATGTTCCTACCCTAGCAGAGACAATGTCCAACGGCCCCAATCAAGACCCTCCCCAGGTAAAGCTAGCTCCGCCGGCTCCTCCTACTCCCTGTCCTCAGGGCAATCGGCGCGGTGCAGCACAGTAGCCCGCTTCAAATTCTGCTCCAGTTATCATCTCCACCGCGGTTATACTACGTCAACTATCGGCCGACCAACTGCAATTGATTGTGTAGATTACAAGCAACCTCCTTCGGTGCACGAGTCACCAGGCAGCTAGGCGAAGGCTATCAGGGCAGATCAGGGCAGATCAGGGGAATCTCGCCTGAGCATAATAGGTGAAATCCCATCCCTTGGTGTACACCGTCGAGACGCCGACTTCTTGTGCAAGGATCCGTCGTGGAACCCGATTCCACTCGCTGTCGATACCAACCAACTCGATCCCACCCTCTGTGCCTGAAGGAGTGCTGTAGGATTGCATCCGCAGATTTGGACCCTGAACCACACGCCCACCGCCCTAGTCAGATGCTTATCTCCTTTTTTTCCCTTTCCCTTCCAGCGTCTATCAATCAGTTCCGAAAGCTCGTTGTTATCGTCGTCGTCTTCGTCGTTGTTGCTGTCGTCGGTCGATTCTCTCCCTACCGGTGAAGCTTCAATCACACTCCAACGCATCAGATGAAGTAAATACGGTCACCCTACGCTCACATTCATGACACAACTTCGGAGATTCGCTGCCTCTTGGCATCCCCTTAGCAGCGTCACATACTCTGCCCTTTTCCTTCTCCTGCTCTGGACAACAGTCCAGAGATTCATAATTGGTACGGCTGGGACTCTCCTTCTCCCTGGCTTCCAGTTTTATTGTATCCGCCTATACTGACGCTGCGGCAGGTCAAGAAGACCCGAACAAATGTCGCGCATTATTAACCGATGGCACGTGGGCACCTGCAGTTGATAGTCACCACGATGCGCAGAAATGGGAACCGAACGGTTGTCGAATGGTTGAATACTCGCCGGACGCCACACATAATTGTCTAAGTGGTCGCAAATTTGTCCTCGCCGGAGATTCCACGATTCGACAGATCTTCTGGGCTGCAGCCAGGAAGCTTGATCCCAAGCTAGCCGCAGCGGAGCTAAAAGAGGTTGTTGCTGCGGATGAGAAGCACCGAGATCTTTCATTTAACGCCAGAGGCGTAAGGCTAGAATTTATTTGGGATCCATGGTTAAACTCGACCGAATTGAGGGACACGTTGGAGGCATTTCACGTTCTACCTAGCTCCTTGAGGGAAGCAACCTTGGTGAAGAAAGAAGAGGAATCTCCAGCACTCATTGTGCTAGGCTCTCCTGGCTTGTGGGCGGCTCGTTACGGCGGAGACGATTACATGACTCTATTTAAGGACGGAATCGACACGGTCTCGACATATTTATCACTGGCATCAGAGGGGAGCGCTACGAGAAGCAGCTCGTTGTCCGCGTTGCCGAATTGGAACCAAGGATACAGCTCGACACCTAACCACATATTGCTAACTCCAGTTCAAGTTCCAGCTTACGACGCGCTGTCGAATAAGCGCACCGAAACGATTACACCGGAACGTATTGACGAAATGAATGACTACCTTTCCCACCTCCCCTGGAATCAAACCTCCCACGTGGTCTGGGCTTTCAATCGAATGATGGAAGAAGAGTCGAGCAAATCCTTTGAAAGCGACGGTCTGCACGTGGATGAACATATAGCCGACCGCAAGATTGATATCGTGCTCAACTCGCACTGCAACAACCCGGCTACATTGAGTGATCGTTCTTTCAAAGGAACGTGTTGCGTTGAGGAACCCTCGAATTACTTGTTTAACCTTGCTTTAATTTTCTTGTGCGCCGTCATGTTATATACTCCGCGGGCTCAGTCTGTGCCAAAGTTCATTCGACCAGAGCTTCTCGCAGCAGCTCGAGACATCCTCGTTACGCTGGCTTGGTGTTGGATATGTGATGGAACACTCCAGTTTAGCAAGGTGGAGCGCCATTATCGCCAAGGTGCTTTCATTGCAATCTGCTTATTTTGGCTTATCGGCAGCTCATCGGTGTTGCATAAGGTCGTTGGATCAGCAAGCGAGGCATGGTCCGTCAAAGACTCGAAGAAAGAGGTTGCAACAAGTGGTGTAGAGGAGCAAAAGTTCCTCTCGAGAGACCAGACCGATGAAATCAAGGGTCTTATGCAGGGGATCATCCTTCTATACCACTTCAACTACGCCTCTCAAACACTGTGGGTGTATAAGATTGTCAGGGTGCTCATATCGATGTACTTCTTTCTATCTGCGTATGGTCACACGCTATACCTCCTGAGAACGGGCGACTACTCTTTCAAGCGTGTAGCTGTGGTCCTCTTCCGCGTCAACGCCTTGAGCGCCCTACTACCGTTCATGATGGGCACGACCTACAGCTCATACTATTTTGCATCTGCGGTCACATTCTATTACTTGGTTATATATGTAATGCTCCGCATGTTGAAGGAAAACAATGACGACCCGTGGCCGCTCGCTATGAAAGTGCTGGTAACGGCTAGCTTTACCAGCATGTTCATCACGACCCCTGGCTGTCTCGAAATGGTAACCGACGTTCTTTTCGCAGTCTTCCGTATGTCCTTCGATGTACAGGAACTGCGCTTCCGGCTCGCGTTAGATCGATACATTGTCTTCGTAGGTGTCGTGGTGGCGAGTCTTGTCCATACAGCAACATCGACCGACGCACGAGAGGTTTTTACAACTAAAGGATCTCCTAGTTTGTTCGATTCAGGGCGTCCCCGATTTTGGGTAGTTTGTTCAGCGGGCTTGGCGCTCTTCCTCTTTTTCACGCAGTCGAATCTCTCTTCAAAGCAGTCATACAATGCCGCTCATCCTTACATATCATGGATCCCCGTTCTAGCCGTTGTCACACTACGCAATCTATATGTACCAGCGCAAAAGATATTCCTTGCCATACCAGCAGCGCTTGGCCGCATCTCCCTAGAGACATACATCTTGCAATACCACATTTGGCTCGGCGGCGATGCAACCGCTAGATTGACGTTGGGTGGCTTTGAAAACGCGTCATTCCCCTTGTTTCTCATTGAGAAAGCCTTAATCACAACGCTATTCATTGGAATGGCAGCGCTTACGCATCGTGCCACGCGCACCTTCGCAAGTACGCTTTCTGAGCGTGGGTTCCTGGTGTTCCTGGCTGCTCTGTGGGTCGGCAATCTCATTTATACGTGAGCATAGCATAGCGTGCGTGGGGTTTTAATGCATAGAGATAATGGAGACTTTGATTTTCGGTTTTGCGCTTTTTCAAACGACAAACGGACGGTATGGGGCAAATCGACTGTAGGAATTCCAGTCGGTTTCAACACGGTTTTTACTCACGAACGAGACATAGAATGAAGCAACCGGCATTGGCATCGCGTTGCGAGTATAGGCGTCGTGAAAGACTCATCGCAAAAAGATGGCATGAGCATATTCTAATGATAAAGACATCTTGAAAACCCATCCAGAAAGGATGGAACGGCTTTTCTTGCCACTTACCTGGTGTGTGGCAAGAATCACGCAATCAGCGAGCGACAACACCGGCGGCGACGACGACGGTATAGTGATACGAATTACATGGGATCATTAATCACCTTCCCTACCTATCTACCTTACCCACCTAATGGATAGAAGTTGTATGTGTTATGCTTAGTATATCGAGAACTGGCTATCACCACTATTTATTATATACCTATAGCCGACCTTTGAGGGTAAGGTTGCGGCGACCGTCTTGGGGGGGCTGATTGTATGGAATTGGTTGGCCCAGTTTTGGTGGGATATAATGTTAATGGATTAGAGACGATATATCAAGATTCAACAATCCAATCAATTGAATATTGTATAATGTATACTGCAAAGGGGCACTCGGGATCTCTTCTTGTCTTCCTCGATTTGTCCCGATTGTGGATTTGTGATTCGTTTTCGCTAAGATCCCTTTCTGCTGAATGTTCTACAAGTGAGGTAAGCGATATCGTTACGTTGACTAGGATATTTTTGACCAATTGTGAGATACCATGATGATTAGTTGAGTAAACAACATTGCTCTGAGGGTTGATATCAATCTCATGTAATTACAATAGATGTACACGGAAACCTTCACGCCTCCCTCCTTTTTTTCTTCCGGCCTCTACGTTCTTGCTCTAGTCCCCCCTCCCCTCACAGTCAGTCGATTAGTGTCGTCTCTCGTAATCATGAACTTTCAACCCCGTCTATATTTTTGCCGTGTTCCGTTCCGCGCCTGGTCCAGTCCCACCTACCTAACACCAGATTACCCATAGGGAAAAGCAAGCAATGGATTGAACGAGAGAGAGAAGAGGAAAGGTTTCATCCCTGACGCTACACATTGCAACACACTATTGTCATCGTCATCTCGACGTGCACTCTGCACCAAAGACACCAGCGCACGCGGACGCGAGACCACCGAACGCGGCGAGGCCCCAGGCGAGAGAGGCGGACTCCCAGTCGAGATTCTGAGGCATCTCGTCTCCTTCCAGCGACGAATCGGCGACTGCGGGCGTCGGCACGTACGCCTTGTCCTCTTCTGCTTCTTTGGTCCGTGCATGCTGCTTGGATCGTCTGGACGATGGCTCCGCGTCTCTGTCGTCAAGGTTACCGCGCTTCGTCTTCTTGGGATGTCCACGTCCTCGCTTTGAAGGCGTACTGAGCGCCTGCAGTTCTTCCATTCCGCTGCTTTCCGAGCTCGCACTACTGCCGCCGCGCTTGCTCCGACGGCGGAGCGTCATGCCGTGTCCGTTTTCATGCTCGTGGTTCGAGTCCTTCGTCTCGCTCGTTTCGCGGGAGTTGAGGGCCTCGTCTTGAAGATCGCTCTTCTCTGAACTTGTCCATTTGGAGGCAGATGGGCTGGATTTGTAAGACGGAATGGACGAGTTCAACATGTCTCGCGCGTTGATAGCTCTCACGGCGGCCCATAGACCTAGACTTAGCGCACTTAAGAGGACGTCCCAACCGACTGCTGCCACAGCGGGGTGGTCTGATATCGATCCGAGGACTTTGCCGAGAGCGGTGGCTATCAAAATTCAGTGTTAGAGACTGTTACTTCTGCCACCCAAGGATTCAACTAAGTATTGAAAAGAGTTTGGAAACGCCTCACACAGAAGCGTATGATACATAAGAAGAGAACTCGACTCTACTCCGAGATAAAAATTGAGAAATACGTACTGCTGCGTTCCCAGCGTGACCGCTCCTCGACATCCCAGGGAAGAAGGGCGCTATGTCGGTGGTAGTATGAATTGGGCGCGTTTGAAATCAAGCTCACGACACTCGTTGTCATATGCAAGGCAAACGCAGTGGCTGACACGAATTTAAACAGCTTCGTTAATGATTCGTAGCCACCATGTGGGCGTTGCTGGATGCTTCCCCAGCGGACTGGTATGATCTTAGGCAGAAGTACTGGTAGGAAAGTCGAAGCGCGAGCCAGGAGTGCTATCTTTGTAAAAGTAGATGTTCCAGCTGCACATGGCAAAATCAACGTCAACCCAAAACTCAGTACTGTGGTCGCGTAGAACAGCCTAACGTTAGGGGCCCAGCCGTTTGGTTTCGGTGACACCAGCCCATCTCGAAGTCGAGTCCATATCGACCTAGGTAATGGTGGTATAGGTAGCTCGAGGTCGCCGCTTCCCGAGGGTAATGGGGAGGGGGTGAGTAGTAAGGCAAGAAAGAAGAGATTCTGGGCGAAGGATAGATTAACTAGGTGAGCCATGGCGAGAAAGGCTGTCAGTAGAGGAATCTTGCGACGGCGACCCTCTACAGCCAGCATCAAGCTGAATGCCGTCATGCCTAGATCAATCTGTTGTCCCCACCAGAAACGACGAGTTCTCTCAGCAACGATCTCGAGAGCATCATTATAAACGAGTGTGTCGCTCAGCCAGTTCGCGATGTGTATCTCAGTCGAGTTTATGCCATCGGTGATATAAATCCCATCTTCACCTAAGAGCCTATAACGATATTAGAATGCGGCCGCTTTTAGATGGATTTTTCTTTCTGGGTTGCTATACCGTTGTGGTAAGTCGAGGCCATGCTCATAAGCCCAGGTCTTGTATGACAGAGTTGCCGACTTGACAGAATAGTATGCTGCTACTAAGAGTGCCGTGGTTGCGAGCCCCAGGAACGCCGGCACGAATCTCTTGCGCTGATGTATACGAGATCGTGTACCCGAGACAGGGCCCAATGACTTGTACGACGTGTATAAACTGTTGCCCACCGCATATGTCAAGTATGGGATAGTCGCGAGGTATCCTATAGCCAGCAGTAAGGGGGGATACCTTTTGTGAAGGTCAGTTTAACATACTCTTGGTCTCTTTTGGAGATTATTGATGTAATACCTGACTGGATGTGTAAATGGAACGGGCGCCATTCTGAGAGGTCAAGTCGCCCAAGTCAAATCGATGGTAGTAGGAGTCTGTCTAGACAATAGCACTTACACCTGTGCTCACATAGAATGAGAAGTTTCTCCCCCGAAATGAGTACAAATAAGGCGCAAAGTCAATGAATCTCAGAAAGTGAAATCACAGCCCTAGATCATGAAGAGAAAAGAGTCGGGTGAGAAATGGGGTTGAGAGGGAAACAAGTGATTTGTATAATAGTATGTTGTGTATCCCTTGCTGAGAGCTAAAGGTTGTGGTATGACGACATGTATGTACATACAGTAGGTACCCAGCAACTCAAACGACCTGTCATACAAGCCGCTAAGACAGGTACCGCTGCCACCCCAGTCCATGCACGCTGCAGGCTATCTACATAAGTACTGTACGCTACCTAACTCGCCTAAAACAGCCCGCCCCTCTAACATCCGAGCAGCATCTGGGCCGTCGTTGATTGGTGCCAATGAAGGATTGTATTTGGTAACATCTGAAGAGTTCGATAACCTGATCGACCTGACCGAGGCTCACCATTACCGTACCTGGAGAGAGAGAGACGGCGAGCGGGTCACGTCTAGACCATAAACACGAGCTTGAATTGATCGATCCTCGTATAACTTAGTCTAGGTCATTATGTATCATTTAGCAAAGGGCCTCTACAGGCTTGCGACCAGCAAAGAGGGTCAGTTGCACCATCGCATCCCACCATATCATACATTGGCTCATCCGGCTGCAACGTTTCATTGTTTTCTAACTCGGGGTCACGGCAGAATACTCTGTGATCCTCCTCGGTCTCGATAACGCTGGCAAGACAACATTTCACGAACAGACGAAATCGCTCTTCTTGCCCGAACGTCCGGACCCCAAGTTGAATACCGTGCCCACCGTTGGCCAGAATGTCTCGACCCTCACCCTCCCCGACATGTACCTTAAGATCTGGGATGTCGGCGGTCAACTGAGTCTGCGCAAACTGTGGCAGAGTTACTACGCCAGCTGCCACGCTATCGTCTTCATCATCGACAGCACCGACATCGGCGACGGCAATATCGAGCACGACAACTCCGGCCGACTCGAGGAGTGTCGCCTGGTCCTCGAGGACGTCCTGCAGAACTCCGAGACCGAAGGCGTGCCGCTTCTCGTGCTCGCCAACAAACAGGACCGCGAGGATTGCGTCGAGGTGGTCAGGATAAAAGAGGGGCTGGTCAAGAAGGTCTTTGAGGGTGAAAAAGCCTCCAGTATTCGTGATTCAAGAGTGCTCCCCGTTAGCGCGCTGACGGGGACGGGCGTCCGGGAAGCTATCGACTGGGTTAGGTCTCGAGTCAAATGGAACAAGGAATCCAGGCCGCCTGTCATGAGATAGAGGGCAATCCACACGCGCTGCTCATCTTCCAATCAGATTCGAAAGCGTTTTGGGCTTGCATACAGCGGCATCGGGGCAGGCGTTCAGGATTGTTACGAAGAAGCGTCCATGGTATTTGGCTTCTACATCTTGGGTATCTTTGTTGGTATTAACAAATCAGGTCAGGAAGGCCACAAATGCTATCTCTCGTTTTCGGCAGACAGTTCCGCTAATAGTCCTCCCTTGTCTCTCCTCTTGGAGTCGTCGGCCAGTTTCTGGTCCACAAACGTCGAGAATTCCTTCACTTTAGTGACGGCAGCGCTCGCGCACTGTATTAAGGATATAGCTTCCACCGCTGTACCACCCAGCTTTGCGACCTGGCAGATTTCTCCATGCTTGTTGAGACTGATAGTACAGCTGCTGACCCTCAGCTGCTCCTCCAATAAACTAGCGTCCGCCAGCATGATCTCCCCGTTCTCGCCATAAAAACTAAATGTGACGCAGAAGGGCGAGTGTAGCCAACTAAGCGGGACCGGCTCTCGTTCGGCGGGTGTATAGATAGTCAGAGTATCTCCCTCTATACTCGTGTCTGGTTTCCTGAAGTGCCGCAACGCTGCCACGACGGCCAAGCATGACGCATCGATCAAGTTACCATCGTGTGAGACAACGTGCAGATCCACGCGTACAGACCAGACTTTTTGTCCGGCGACAAGGCACAACGACTCGAGGTCGAGAGCATTGGATCGACGAACCGTCTTCTCAATTAATCTAGACAGAAGGACTTCGGTCTCTGTCGGTCTGTTCACTTCGAATGCAGGCGAGGCCATGGGGCTGAGCTCGGTCGTGATGGTGAATATGCCGTCAAACGGTCGATCAGTATAGGGCGTGATCACCTCGGCTGATACCTTCGCAAGGACTCTGTACGGAAGCTGTTAGTCGACACAGGGCCACAGAACACATGCCGAGGATATCACCTTGTCTTTCCAAGAGTCACGTCGGCCACGCCATACTGGTCGCCAAACTTCAGGTCCAGCTTTCGGAACTGGTCGAAGGCGCGGCCGTCGAGGCGCTGCCCTTCTTGGAGGGCTTGTGTCACGAAAGCCCGTTCATTGAGGGAGGGTTCGGCCTCGCGCGGCATGATCAATCGTTGGGGAAGTAGCGAGTGTTGTTGTTTATTATTATCTTCATCTCGTAGCCAAGCAATGAGGAAGTTAAAGTTATTAACCCGCCTCTACCTGCATCTAGCGTTCGTCGAATAGTGGGATGGTGGGGCTGTACTCAGCTCGATGAGCTGGGTGAAAGTTCATAGTTTAGGGATCAAAAAAAAACCCCATCTGCCAGGCGGTCAAAAGGGACCCCTGTAAGATCGGAATCTTGGCCATGCAAAGGCCGCCAGCTACAGGCTATTACAGTGGATACCGCCTCCCAGCCTCACCAGCTATCATTCAACAAACGACTGGATTCATCACTTAAGTCCCCAAACCACCTTCGAGCCTCGTCAATCAAGTCCTCAAGGAACTGCTTAATCGCGCTCAGGATGACTACGGCACACAGACCCACGTTTGACCCGGTTCGTAAACCCATCGCTCTCAAGGTTATGCTGATCTACTAACATTCCTCGAGGCACGTGGAAAGGATGCCCTTCGAGGGCCAGCGTACCACCAAAGACTCCTTCCTGCCCACACCCAACTCAAGTTCCGGTACGTCGCGATCAACTCGTCGGATACGCAATTACTCACAAAGCTACAGACAGCCGGGACAAGGAGGAGACGCCGATGAGGTCCGCGATCTACGAGCCGAGCTGTTGGCAGCCGAAGCTGCGCATTTCACCAAGAAGAACGGCGGTGCCCTCCCTGACGTGAACGAAGCCGAGACATCTGCTATCACAAACAACGCGAAGCGCCCGCTGGAACTGAGGTCGCAAGCCGACGGGGATGAGGATCCAGATGCGAAGCGGCGGCGCATTTTAGAGGAGTCACGAGATATCGATGCAGACTCTGAGGACGATTCCGAAAACGATAGCGAGGATGATAGTGATGAGGACTCGGAAGACGACGAGGACGCGGAATTACAGCGCGAGTTGGAGAAGATCAAGCGAGAACGAGCCGAGAAGCGGGAGCGCGAGGAACGGGAGAGAGCTGCCGCCGAGCAAGAAGAGCGCGAACGCGATATTGCGCTCGGAAATCCCCTGCTTAATCCGAAACAAGATTTCAACATCAAGCGGAGGTAATACTCTCTTTGCTGGTCCGTATAATTCAATGATGGTGTGCTAATGATGGTATCGTAACAGGTGGGATGACGATGTCGTCTTCAAGAATCAAGCGAGGGGTACCGAGGATAAAGGCAAGAAGAAGGAATTTATTAACGTAGGTCACATACGATACCCCATGATCATGTTCCAGGAGATACTGACAGAGCATAGGATCTCCTTAGATCTGATTTCCACAAGCGTTTCATGAGCAAATACGTGCGATGAGCTTTCGCACGAAGCGCGAGCACAATTTATAAGATTAAGAGTATGTCCCGGTTGGCAAGGACCGTCATGGCGCTATAGTGATTTTGATCTGGCGACTGTTTATAAGGATGTCCATCGTCTCGCCACATTCCTTGCAATACCATCCTTATTTATGGGCTTCCTCAGATGAAAAGGCACAGAACACTCAACCCAATAATAGTGCCTCTTAAGACGGAGTACGTGGCTTCCGTTGCAGTCGTCCTGACTGCAGAAGAGGAGATTCAACCCTACCATCTTATCGATGAGTTTGGCGTTACTAAGACTTTCATAGAGGGATATGAAGCTGGCTTGATACGATACGATACCACGACGAGAGTATAAATAAAGATAAAACTCTGTAGATAGTAATACCGATATACTTACTCAGAACTTTTTGTAGCCTGGCACTCCGTTTAAGCGCAACACCTGGCAATTCATTCTGGCGCTACACGACAAAACTACGCTTATTTCGTCTTTTTCGGCTCCGAGACGACGTTGCCAGTCGTACGGGAGCGATGCGAGTCTAGCGTCGCGTCTGCCTTGTCGAGGGCCCTCATGGCACGAGTAACGGCTTTGGCACTGTCAAGCAGAAGGAAGGCTGGCACAATCGCCCACGGCAAATTGAATCCGACATAGTAGAGCCAGAAGTAGACGAACTCAGGCCGGCTGTGCGACCGCCCCGTAAAGTAGAACTCGCACTGGCTCGTCGCGTAATACAACGCCACGCCGTAGAGATGCGCAACGCAAGCGATGATTCGCAGTGCGTGCCGTGATGGGCTGTTCCGTGCTGTAGCGATTGCGTTGGCGAGGCAAAGAGGGCCCCAGAAGAACTGTGTACGAATTAGTCAATCGTCATTGGGGCAGTGGTCCGATACGAAGAGAACGTGTGAGTTGATAGACAGGTTGATATGTGCCGATCAGGGAAAGGAGAGAAATAACTCACTACTGTGATACTCTCCACGCTCAGCATGAAGAAATCAGATGTGAGATACCGCGAGTCGGAGAGTGCGTATTCCTTCCATAGCTGTGCGAGAAGAGACTGTGATGATGCGACAGTCTCGTGGTTCAGGACGAAATAGCCTATGCGCCAAAACAATATCGTTAATTTCTTGTACGTTGGATATCACAGATTAGGCCGGGCCTGCATCGTTTGTTGGACATCAACATCATGAACTCACCTTCGAAAACGCAATGCAGGCAAGCATCTGTTATTCATTTATCAGTCAAATACTACTACTATATCAAAAGGAAACTAGGTATGAAGTATCTAGATCCTTGTAAAAAAAAGGAAAGGAAAAAAGGAGGGGGGATTTCTCACTCATCACAAACCAGCAGAAAACAGCGAGTCCCGAGGCACTGAGCCCCGGGTTGTACTTGCGCGCAACGAGCGCCGCGCTCAGCACCGCGAACCCCAGAGTCCCGCCGAGCGCGGCGAGCAACACGGGCACGGGGGCTACGTTCTCCTCATATGCCGGGATGTTCACGCCGAGGGGGTGGTACGGGTGTGTGGGCGTCGGAGTTGCGATCTCCCCTATCCCGTATGTGAGCCACGATTTCCAGCCGCTCATCGTGGGCTGTCGTTGTCGGACTAAAGTCTTAATTGTACTGTTGTTAATGGTCTGAGATAGTCCGCTGGCCGGCAGAGTGATATCCCTTAATTGTACGATTCGTAGCTGATTGAATATCGGTGATTGGTGTTGGTACAGTCAGGATTCCTTCCCTGTACCTAATAAGACGCAGCTAGCTATCCACTCAAGCGGCCGTATCGGCTCCGATAACCCGTAATGATGCAGAGTTCACTATAAGATGCCTTTTGAAGTATAAGCAACTTGTGTCACCTTTGTTGACTTGATCCTTATTCTTAGTTGTCACTTGAGTCCGTAAGTAATAGACATAGCTCTTCGCAATAATAAGTTTCTGCTATCCCAAACGGTCACAGCCCGGTCCTGACACACAGCGATATCGTCACACGATCCGCATCTGCCAATTAGGCATTTCAGGTGTCCATTTTAACTTATATAATAACCAAATCCAAGAAAATGGCTACGACAGCAAGGTCCGTCCTTGAAGTGACGCTTTCGTGGTTGTTTGCAAACGCCAAGGGGCACGATGCCAAGAGCTTTTTCACGCGGCCGGCACTCGCCAGCTTCCCTGAGCAGTCTATCACGGTGACTTCTCCAGACTGTGGTGTGTCGGGCTCGAGGTTCAAGGTCGACTACACACATGATGGGGACGGCAAATTCCCAGCGTTACAGTGGTCAGCGCCGCCTGAAATCACATCCCAGGTCAAGCAGTGGCTGCTCGTATCTGAAGACCCGGATGCGCCATTGCCAACGCCCATTATTCACGGGTAAGTTGATCCCTATATATAGTGAGGACGAATTTCTACCGTTATCCAAAGAGTTGGCTATAATCTAGTTAACTTAAATCTTGTTGATAGTATTTACACATCAATTCCAGCTTCGAAGACGAGCGTTGACGCAGACGACTTCACCGTCGTGAACGAAGAGAAGGCCTTGATGAAAGGCGGTTTCCACTACGGCAGATCGAGGAACGGGATGCCTTATATTCCACCCAGGCCGCTCATGAACCACGGCCCCCATCGGTATTTCTTCATGGTAATTGCTTTAGACGAAGAGCTAGAGTCGGAGCTGCTGACAGCTGACACAACGAGAGAGCAAATCGCAGGTGCCATTGAAGGTAAAGTGCTAGGCTGGGGGATGTGGGTTGGTGTGGCAGAGCGAAAGTGGGAATAAGTGTAGCGTACTTACAGTGGCCGTGAATGCTGACGTCGGGTAACTCTTGGTGGTTTCTTAGCGGGTTTCTACGGGTGTACCGGTTTTAACGGACCCTCCGTCTTGTATAGTTCAGTCGATAATCCAAACATTCATCTCGACCCGTGAGTAATATTCACTTTCATTTTATCTTTCTAAGATTTTGCTCAAAAAACAACCTAGAGAGTTATTTCCAGTTTTTGCGGCGACAAATGAATACTTAGCGTAGGTGGCTTTATCCGGACCAACCCAGTCCAAATAGCCCAACTGAGCACCGGTGCCGAGATCGGGCATCCCTACTGTGTCGCAACTTTCCACTTCTCCTCCAAACCTGACGATTTTTTAGTTTACCTCATCCAACTAAGCCGAAGCGGGTATCTTTTCGCCGCTCGCGTGCCACTGTGTTGTGTTGTCGGTCTACTGCACAAACGCTATTCAGCTTCCACTCGGCAACGATAAAGCAGTCTGGCGCGTATGAAACGCCGCCCCTTACCTTTGATGGCAGACGCCCGTCAAGAGACTCCGCCAGCACTCCAGCCGAGCCGAATCAAGAGAAACACGGCCTGTACCTCATGTCGCGATGCCAAGGTATGGCTTGCAGCCTCTTATGTAAACAGCCAAAGGGAGCTGCTGACATAGCTGTATCTAGGTCCGCTGTAATCCTAGTTCGCATGCGGATCAGCCCTGCCAGCGCTGTGCGAAGCTGCATTTGACATGTCTTGTCGATAAGACCCATAAGAGGATATCACGGCGAAGGTATGCTTCGAATTCATTATTCTTTTTGCGATCAGACCAGTGCTGCACTGTTTATGAAACATGTTTCGACATCCGAATGTATCACCGTTCTATTCGCACTGGAGCGAAGACTACATCTTTGTAGGCTTCGGGATCATCCTTGAATTATTCAACCTTGAACGACTTTGGGATGAACTGTCAACGCATTGTCACTAATTTTACTCCAGTAAACTGGACGAACTTGTACAAGAGATCCAATCGATCAAAGAGACTGTTGGCTCAGCCTCATCCACGAATCCTCCACCTCAAAACACCGTGATCACCCGATCCAGGGAAACAGCATCCGAGCCGTTAAGTACAGTCTCTCCAAGTGGTGTCTCTGCGGGATCTAGACAACAACCCTCCAGCTCTGTGAGCATAGGGCCTCATGAACCGCAAGTGACTTTAAACACCCCGGTGACAACACTTCTACCGGATGCAAATAGTGAGCCAAGTCTCCCTAGGACCCTTGGTTCATACCCCTTTTCTGGGGACGACATCGACTATTACTTCCAAAAATATTTCGAGTTTTATCACCCATACATGCCCGTAGTACGCAATAGGAATCCCAACAAATGCTTCGAAACCTGTCCTTTATTATTCTGGACCATCATCTATGTGGGCTCTCGGCGGTATGCAAAAAGCACATCATTGGTTCCGTTTCTGGCAGAGGAGATTCGACGTCAAGTCTTCGCGGCCTTGGGTGATATGCCCCTTTCGCTACATACTATCAATGCCGTCATATTGATATGTTCCTGGATTTTCCCCGGAGTTCGGATGGTTAACGAGCCCTCGCCTCTCCTCTCCAACGCGGTTGCCCACGCCGCATTGCTGCAAGGAATTCACACCGGGAAGGGCGGTCACCCAGAATATAGTTATGGAGCTTATCAGAACAATTACACGGACGAAGCGGCAACTTATACCTGGGCAGGACTCAACATCGTGTCGCAAAGGTAATATCAGCCACTAGTGACTCACAACTTTGCCTGACTGGAATATAGGGTGTCTTCTTACATGGGCCTGCCACCAGTCACCTCATTATTCAACCAAACAATTCAAAACATAAGTAAGTGATATTCACTGGTCATAGCCATTCCAATTGAACTATTCTCGTACAAGATTATCCAAGCTTTAACTCGACGAAAATATTTGTTAATTCGCGTTGTTTTAGTCGATGGGCGAATGCCTTTCCACGTTCCATCTAGCTTTCGTGTCCTTTTAGAATGTCAGAAATTCTCAAACCGCGTTAATAAGATAATACACGCCTCTCTCGAGGAGTCCAGCGGAGTGTCGCCGAACGTAGTTCAAGTGCTCGAGGATGAGTGGAACATTGTGCAGGGAATGATATGTTCTGAACGAGCAGGTACGCCAAACCCCCTTCTAACACCACGATCTGTTGCCTAACTCACATAATTAAGATGACTTGGATAAGTTCAACGCCCTACTTATACAGCTTGAGATCCAGCTCTTCTACATGATGCCTGCACCGGGCCATGATCCAGAGCCTTTGAAGCAGCGTATTCTACGTACATATCTTACAGCCACTTCAGTTCTCCGGAATGCTGAGCAACTAGATAAAACAATCGGTTTTCTAGGCCACATTACCCATCCGCAGGTGCGCTCACTGGCGACGGCAGGCTGCGTTATCTTTAAAGTGCTCCGTTCATCATATATGCAATTTCTAGATCGCAAGGCCGTCGAGGCTACGGCAACAGATGTGATCTCGATTTGCCAGCGCGTGAGTATTATAGAGGGCGATCTACCAATGCGCCTGGCTTCGTTGTTCAAAACGTTCCTCGAACGGTACCACTCTTCAGCCTGGGGCACGGCCAGCCAGGCCGAAGAACCTACTGCCACGACCTTTCCGCATCGCCTTGGGGCTGGCGTGACGTTTGACTGCTTGATACGCTGGAAGGCCGATGGCACAATGAAGCGCGCTCTCGGGCAACAAACACCAAATCCGTCTACCAATGGCACTGGAGAGGAGGCGAATACTATCTTTCCTAATAATGTACCGGATTCATTGGATATAGATTGGACTTTCATGGACGATTTTGAGTGGAATTGGACCCCTCCCGGTCTGGCTCCCCCAGTAAACTTATGGGGTGGTTTGGCTCGGTGATACTACATTCTCTCTACAGGATCTCAGCTGTTTTACGTCTCATGCTGGTTTTGGGGGGCCATCTACTGCTGCTCCTCAGATTTCCCACGAGGATGGCAACTCCTACAGATTTACTAAGAAAATATGCTCCAGCACAGATCCATTCAGACGTCCATATGAAGAGGCTTAGTAACCGAAATGAAGTCACCTCTTTGCCGGCTCGTGACACCGCTATCTTTTTTATTGAGGGGGGAAGCATAAAGATGAGTGATACTTTTAAACGACAGATTTGATGATCGGTGTTGTGAAGTCGCTCGGCTTATCTAGACTCGATATATATAGTGGCATTCGGACCCTCGGTGCATGACGATGGAACTATTCGAGATGAGAACGGAGGCGTGCTGGTGTATTTTCATTCTATCATGATATTCACATGTGATATCCATATGCGGACGACTCTTTACAGCATTTACAAAGTATAAGGCGTTTAAAATAATAGGTTAACGCTTGGAACAATTATCCAGGTTTCCCAACATTGAAGGAGGTTTATCTAGTCTATTACAACTCAGCTACGACCTAATTTCACGATGTAATGTCTTACTATGTGTAAAGGGCTAGAATATGTTCATATTACGCCAAGTCTCAAATTGTATCGAAGGACAGAACAGAGTCCGCCAACCCTGAGCCAGTCCATCACAACCTACCTCTTGATTACTCCAACCAAATATTCGTATCTTTCAAAGCTACAGTACTGAGATGTCGATCCTTCCTCTACGCCAGATATCAACGTACCATTTGCTTTGTGCACAAGCCTCGTTCTAAACGGCTACAACCGGATTGACCACTTAGAACCTTTCTCGGTCGATCTCTGTTCTGCAGATGAATCTCAAACCGGACAATATTACAACCTTGAGCTGTGAAATGAAGCTGCGGAACAAATCGTGTGTCGTTCGTTGTATTCCTATCACGGCTCGCACTGTACCTCGTGTGGCGTATTATGCGATTGGTTCCTCAAGAAACAACGGATTACCCAAATCCCGGTTGAGAGTTCGGACGACGCCAAAATGTATAAATGTATAGGGGGCAGCCGATTCCAAAGCCCGGGACCACCACCTTGTCCCCTGGCCGTCCGAGTGCACGGACAGTCCGAGACCTTTGTTCGTATTTTACCCAGATATTCGGACGACACGAGACGTTGCATCGGAGGAACGTGGCTACGCTAGCCTGGGTCGAACGCCTGCCATCGCATCCGGGCGTCGAAGGGAAGGGAAGGGAATCAGCCAACCACCTGACACCATGCCTAGCTGCCTAGTCGTCACATCGCGAAGGTAAGTATCCGAGCACGTTGTTCTTGGGATCTCATCGGCAATTAAATGATGCACGTACGTCGTTTTCGGCCTCGGTCCCAAGGGTTGGATGCTAGGGTAAAACGTGCTCGCTGTAAC
Source organism: Xylaria scruposa (assembly GCA_022385635.1). Lineage (NCBI taxonomy): Eukaryota > Fungi > Ascomycota > Sordariomycetes > Xylariales > Xylariaceae > Xylaria > Xylaria scruposa. The sequence goes on from MU280182.1 coordinate 827,313, forward strand.
TAGATTTGGCATATATCAAGCTAACGACCCCCCCCCGGCCGGCGCGTCTATGAACTATATCACCTCGACGTTGCGGATTTCGGATGATTCGGTGTGTGTACCTGAAGTACGACGTCCGGCTCGGAGGGAGGCTGTGCGCTTCGTGCTGAAACATACGAGGACCGTCGACACATCGCGAACTCATAGATGGGACGAGAACGGGTCTTGATCGATGATGGCCTTCCCTTGCGGAGAGGAGGTCGCTTGGTTCCCGCTTGGACGGTTGATCTTGTTTACCGATAGGTTCCTCGAAACTGTATGATCGACGCGAAGATCGTCACCCTCGGATCCCGTTTGCTTCTAGATGTTCCATCCTCTCTGTATCTTCGTATCCTCCAAAGCTTACCTAATATTATAGGTGTTTCTTCCTCTTTTGGCGTCTAGTGATGTAGGGTAGTACTTCGGGATTATCTCGAACCCCTAAAACATTAGCGCTTGGTGAGCTGAAGCGAGCGCGAGTGGCGAAGAGCCTCGTACACTGCCTCGTATAGCAGAAGTCGTTCAGTTTCGTCTCCTCATTCCGAGACACGGAAGACTTCTGAAGGTAAGTTACGTCTATTATCTTTGAGCGAATCCTAACAGTAGAGATATCTAAAAGCCGGCAATGAAGTGCCAAAACAGCTAAACCCTGCGTCTATCCACGTTTCCCCTTCTCGACGCTACGTGACGCGGAAGCCGGCTAGGAATGCCTTTCAAGGACGTCACACTGGGGTTGTCTGTCCTGCAGGGTGGGAAGTCGAGATACAACCACATAAGAATACTCTAGATCTATCAAAGTGACAGCTCGGAGTGTCTTTCATGTCGGGGATAAGTCGGAGCAAAACGATCCCTTCCCGAATAGGGGAATATGTATTGCATGGAGGCAGCTGACAACTAGCGTCATGCCTGACATATGCTATATCTCGAGCTATGGGCAAATCTTGTGGAGCTTGTCGGCGGTGGTGTAAGTAGGTACTCTCGAGGCAGAGGATGGGTAGTTGGGACAATATGTACTCATTGCTACGTCCCGTGTACGCTGGCGTCGTTTCGTCCTCTTGGCTTACCCCAAGATCCGATCTTCTTCACGTGAAACACCTATCTCGCAAGCACGGTAACCCGTTTGATGTATCATTTTTCATGCAGATTACGTTACTAAGTTTGATGGGATAATATCCTTAGCGCGGATAGAGACACTCTTAACGATCAGCCGTACGTTGTCTCTCGCACGGGACTTAAATGAATAATAATAAGTGTCGCCGATATAGGGCATCTACTTTGTCATGCGTTCCTCAGGAAGGAATCTGGTCACGGGCCTCCGAGTCCCAGAACCATGGCTTCTGAAATCCTACGAAGTACTTAGATCGCGATGGCTGACGCCCCAACACAGGACAGGGCCCGGGTGGCTGCGTGAAGGAGTGAAGGGTAGTGCTTATCGGATTAACATGGTTTAGGTAATATAGGAGGGGGGGTATTATAGTATAGCACGTCTGGCTTATGGGCAAGGGACCAACAGACCATGGACGGGTAAATGTTACGATTTGTCGTCATCATCAGATCACGACACATGCAGATAATCCCAACTCACAGGAGTAATACAATCGCGATAAAGACAAAAGCGAAATGACGAAAGGTCTCCGCCCCGAAAAGCAAGAACACCTTCCCCTCTTATTGATCTTCCCGCCGGCGCCTATTCCGCGGGACCCAGCACGGTAGCATCGTTTGCTCGTTCATCTTCAATAAAAGCTGCGCCTTACGGTGCCGACATGGATGTCAGTATAGCTGGGAACTAGCCGTTGGGGCCAGATTACCCAAACGAGTAGGCGGGAGTATGCGTCCGTCAATCAGGGGCCAGCCCAGCAAGCTAGTCAGCTATAGCCAAGAGATAGTATAGCGATATAGTAGCCAACAGTTAATGGTTTATTATCGTGGAGTATTCATAGGAGGCAAGGTAGTATCGAGTTGCTGGGGTTTGGGTGATCGATTATCCGGGTTTCTCTTCTATTTGGGTCTACAGTAAATCTACAAGTTATCATTCGCATCCTTCATCTTCTTTTCACGTAATATCAACAAGAAGCCTGTCTATAGCGGCATGCCACGCGTCTGCACGCGTCTGCCAGGAATGTAGCAGCAAAAAAGGGTCCTGTTCCGGAAGTTGTCGCTGGACGGATCGGCTGGCGTTCTAGACTTGCATTTTCTCCTCTTTTATTTCTTCTAGTCGTCTTGGGCAACCGAAAACGTTTCTAGACATATAAGAACAAATCTAAACGGTCTAGTCTGATGCATAAATAAAATAAAAAAAAACAAGTATATAAAGTATATAGCAAACTTTATACATATAGATATAATAATAGTCCCGGCGGACTAAAAATTATATAATATAAGGCTTATACCTTATAATATGCTTATAAATGCTTTTTTTTGTTATATTAAAAACCTTATAATTAATATAACTTTATCTTTTTTATTTTTAATTCTTTATTTTTTAATGCTTTTATTTTAGAAATTTATTATTTAAACATATATAATATTTTATTTATTAAAAAAACATTAGTTTTAAAACTTTTATAGTTTAAAAAATTTATTAATATTATTTTTATTATGTTTTATTTAATTATTATTAAGTTATTTTATATATATAAATATTATTAATTTATTATTAATTAAACGTTGCTAGTTTATTATTTAATAAATATTTTATTAATTAATATATAAGCATTATTAGCTTAAGTATTTTAATTAAATTAATTATTATTAAATTATTAAAAAATTAATATTATTATTTATTATATTAATAATTTAATTTATATAATTAAAAATTTATATTTATTATTAAATTTATTATTTAACTTTAGTTTTAATTTTTATATAATTAGTTTATTAAAACTGTTTATTTTTTTTGCTTTAAACTTATTAATTATTTAATTTATAACTGCTTGCTTATAATTATTTAATTTTAAAACACTTATAATATTATTAACTATAAATATTTTAAAAATTATTTTTTTTATATTATTACACTTAAAAAGTTTTAATATATTATAATTAACACCTTATATTTTTAAGTTATTTTTTTTTATTAATATAAATAACTTAAAAAAAAAGAATTTATTTAAACTTTTATTTTATATATTTAAGCTTGTTTTTTTTTTAAACATTAATTATTTATTAAAAAATTTATTTAAGTTTGTTCCTTTTTTAAATATTAACCGTTTATTAAAAAACTTATTTAAACGTTTATTATTTTTAAATATAATAATTAAAAACTTCTCCCCGGGCTATAAAGTCTTAAACCTTAGCTCGTGTGGTTATTTTAACAAAAAAAAATTAATTAAATAATAATTAACTTAATTATACTAATAATTTTACCGAGTAAAATACTTAAAAACTAACTTTTTATTATTTAATATAATTTTATTTATTAATATATTTTATATTAAAACAACAGCTATATTTTTAAACTTAATTATTAACTTATAAAATATTATTAAAAAAACATTTATTAAGATTATTACTATAAAAAACTTTAAAGTTTTAAAACAAATATTTAAGGATTAGTTTTTAATTAAGCTTATTAATATTATTTTAAATAAAGCTAAAGATTTAACTTATATGTTTTAAAATAAAAGCGAACTTTTTGTTTAATATTATAACTATGTTTAAAATGCTTTTTATAAAGCTAGTAAAAAAAACCAACCTTAAAAAATAAATAACAGAACACTTTTAATACTTGTTAAAACTACTTTATTTTAAATAATAATTTATTAGTTTTTAAATAAACTTAATAATTTTAAACTTAAACATAAAACATTAAACAATTATAAACGTATTATTTTATTTTTATATTAATATTATAATATTATTTTAAACTTTTAATATATGTTAAAAAATAAAATTAAAATAAAAAAAAAAAAAACTAACTAAGTTAAAATTAAAACTATTTAAAAAACATTATAAAATTATAAAGGTTTAATAATTAAAAAAGCTATTAATTAATATTTCTTTTAAGTAATTATATATAACACGTTTTATTATTATGTTTTTTTATAAGTATTATATATATTAAATTATTTTTAGTTTTTTACTTATTATATTTAAGCTTTTAGTTTAACTTTATATATTTAAGGTGTAATATGTCTTATAATTTAATAATAAGATATAATATGTTTTTTATATAAAAAAAAAAGACATTATATTAATAAATATCTTAATTATTTAATTTTTACACCTTATTAAAACTTTTGTATTTATTTTAACATTATTTAGTATTAGCCCGTTACGTTTAAGTCTGGTTATTTAAACAACCTTTTAAAGGATTATATTAATTATAAATTTACTTTATAACTACCAGCTAAAGAAACATTTAAACATTTATTAATTAATAAAAGTAAAATCTTAAAATAAAGGAAAAAGGCTTATTTTAAATATAAAAATAAACAACATATTTAGTTTAAATATAATATAGCTTAAAATAAATAATTAGTTTAATAAAAGCAAGCTTATTTAAAAGTTATAATATTTTTAATATTTTAATATTAAAATAATAATTTCTTATAATAAAAAATATAAGTTAAATTAACTTAATTATATTATAAATAATTTTTAAATAATAAAAAAAAATATTTAATTATTTTATTTAATTATTATTTTATAAATAATTATATATTAATATTTAATATTATTATTATTAATAAAATTATATATATAAAAGATAATAATTATATAAATAAAAATTTAAACGTTTAAATTTTGTTTTTATAATTAATTTTAATTAATATTACTAGTAAACTTTTAAACAAAAAAAAAAAAAATCAAAATAATACTATCTTTATTTTAATGTTTATAAAAGAGAATATAAAGGCAGGAACAAGCAAAAAAATAAAACAGAAAAAACCTTAAAAACTTTAAGATCTTAACCAGCTTTTTAAACTAATAACTAAGATTAAAGGTCAGAAAAAAAAAAGATTATATAATTATATAAAGCTTTTAAACGAAACCATAATTAAAATGTCTTTAATAAACTTTATATAAATAAGCCTAGACTTTATTTAGAATTTAAAACACTTATTAATTTAAGTAATAAAAAAAGTAAAACGAACTATTAAACAATATATTAAAATAAAAAAGTTTGTTTTTATAGCTTTATTATTTATTATTATTTTTTAGCTTATTTAAGCATATTAAATTACTTTTATTATTAAATATATAAAAAAAAAAAAAACAATAATATTTAAATATTATCTTTGTTAAAATATAATATAAGCAAATTAAAACAATAATATAACTATTATTTATTTATTATTAATAAACTAGTTAAAACTTAAACATATAAAACTATATAACTTAAACATTAAAAAATTATTCCTTTTAAACTTAATTAATAAATTTAACTTTATTTATAAATTTATAATATTTATAATTATTATTAATAAGATTTTATAATTTATATAAACGCTTGTTTAACTTATAAAAAAAAAAAAGGTATTTTTTTAATATTAAAACTATTATAATTATAAAACATAATAATTAACTTTAATATTTATAGTAATATTTTTATAATTAAAAATATTACTACAAAAAAAAAGCAAGTTTATATTTAAGGGCTATTTTTTTGATTTATAAAACACCACAGGCTAGCATTAATACTTAAGGCTTTTAAAATAAACATTTTCCTTTTTATAAACTTATTTAATTTAAAAACTAAGTTTAATTATACCTTTAAATCAAAATTAAAAAACTAAACAATATATTATAACCTAGTTATATTATTAAACTAAACTTTTTTAATATTAATTATTAATTTATTTATTATAACTATAAATAAATAAAATCTTATACTTTAAAATTATTGTTTTATATTTTTTAAAAACAAGCTTATTAAATGTTTTATAACTTATTTTTTACCTTTTTATTTAATTACTTAAAGTTAAAACAACTTATTATAAAAAAAGAAGTGTTATTATTACATTATAACATTGTTATAAAAGCTTAAAAAATAAAAAATGCTTAAGCTTTTTAATGGTTTCTTATAAATAAGCAACTTATTAAACAAAACTTAACTTTTATGTTTTAAACATTTAATAAAAAAATCTAACGTTAATAAAACGAGTTAAGCTTTAAGTTTAAATTACTTATACTTAATTATTTTAAACTATTATATATATAAGTTTAATATATATATTAAGATTATAATATATTATTTATAATAAACATATATATTTTAACAAACTTGTTTATTTATTATGTTTAATTTAAAGCTAGGATTAAGCCCTGGAACAAATCTTAAAAAAAGGCTTAAACGCTACCTTAACTTTATTAGCTAAATAAGTTGACCATGTAAATATTAAATGTTAAACTATACAAACTTATAGCTATAATTAATAAAGGACTTTTTAACTAAACTATAATGCTTATATTAATGGCTAAAAATTAAGATAAAAAAACCTAAAACTTTTAATTTAAACTTTATTTAATTATAAACTATAACAAAATTAAAAAGGATCTTTTAACTATTAATCTTTCGTTGTTTATAAATATATATAATAAACTTTTTAACTTATAAATCTATTATTTATTTAAATTTAACTTAAAGCATAATTATTAAGCTATTTTAATTTATTTTAAATTTTATTATATATTAACTTTTAAAATATTTAGCTTTTTATAACTATAACTTATTTATATGCTTTAAAAATTATAATTTTTAATTTATTTATTTTTTAAACTAATAAAAATAACTTTAAGTTTTATATTAAAACTATTATTTAAACCGTTGTTTATTTTTTTTAAAACTTTTAAAGCTTTTATTTTAATTATTAAATATATAAATAATATATTTATTACTTATAATAATATAAAATTATAGCTTAAATAAATTAAAAAACATTTACTTTTTAAAATCTTATAAATAAAACTTAAGCTTTTATTTAAAAAAGTTTAAATTAAATATAAAAAAATTATAATATTAAATATAATATATAAAACTTATAATTAAGTTAATATTAAAAAAAATTATATAAAACGTTTAAAAAAGTAGCCTTGTTTAAAAAATTAAACAAAAATGTGTTAATTTTTTAAAACATTTAATTTAGTTTAAAAATAAATATATAATTATTTAAAAATCATTAAACCTTTAAACCATTTTTTAAGCAATATATTTTAAAAATAAAAAAATAATAAAAGCTTATTATTTAATATTTTATATAATAAAGTAGCTAACGTTATTAAAATATATAGTTATATTTATAACTTATTAATAAATTTATATTTTAATATTTTAAAATATAAAAATAAATATTATATTATTTAAATTTAAAAAAAAATACTTTAATTAATTTTATATAATAACTTTTTATTTATTAAAACTTAATAAAATTATAATATATATAAAAAAAAACTTTATAATATAATAAAATTTATTAAATAATATAAACAATATTTAAAATATTAAATCTTTTTTATTATTTATATTAATTATAAGCCTTTAATATTTTTTATGTTTTTTTTTAATATTAAAAAAATTTATATTAAATAAATAAAAAAACTTTAATTATTTAATGTTTAAATCATTTATATTAAAAAAACTCGTAATAAAATCATAAATACTTTATTTTATATTATTTTCTTATTATTTAACTATAAAAATACTTTTTTTAATTTAAAACATATAAATTAAACATTAAGCTTATAAATATAAAAAAATAATATTAAAAAATATAAAAAACTTTTATTAAATATAAATAAAATTAAAAAAATAAAAACGATTAATATATTAGCTTTATAAACATTATTATATTATATATTAATATTAAACTATTTATTTAATAATTATATTAAATTTAAGCTTTTTTTAAAATAAAAGTAGTTTAATAATAAAAATAAATATATATTTTAAATAAAAAACATGCTTGCTTTAAAATATTATTAACTTTTTAAAAATATTATATAAAATATAATTATATTTAAAACATATATTTTTTTTATATAAACTTTATAAATTTTAAATATAATAAAAGCTTTATTAATATTGTTTTATTATAATAAATTAAAATAATATTTTAATATATAATAATATTTTAACAACAATTTATTTATTAAAAAAAGGCGTTTAAATACTTATATATTAGTTAATTAATCTAGACTATTTAAGATTTTAAAAAATAACTACTTTAAACATTATTATTATAAAATATAAAAAAAATATTTATTAAAAAATAAAGTGTTATATGTTTTAAATTTAGCTTATAATAAAAAAAGTTATTTTTTATTAATTATTATATTAAAACGTTTTAATTAAAATATTTATTAGCTTATTATAGCTTAAAATATAATAAATTATTACCTTAAATGTTTTTAATATACTTAGTTTAACTTTATAAAACTTAAAGCTTTTAATTTACTTGTTATTATTTATACACTTTGTTAAGTTTTAATAATAAACTTTATTAGCTTATTAATTATAACCCTTAAAAAATACTAGTATATTTTTTATATTATAAACACCTTTAGTTAATATAATTAAGTATATTTTACATTTAATTATAAAATAAACATAACGTTATATATTATAATATAATAAAAAAATAAAACTAAAATAATTTTAATTATAATATATTTAAATCTTAATAATATATTTTATTTTAAAAAGTTTTAAAAAAGGTTATAATTTAAAAAAATATATATTTTAAATTTATTATTAAAGTTTTATAAAAATATTAAGTTAATAAAAATATTTAATTAAATTATTTAATTAATTTTTAATAAAATATGTAATATTTATTTAACTTTATTAATAAAATAAAACATAAAAATTGCTTTAACTTTAAAAAATATTAACTTATAATATATTAAAACATTAAGTTTTTTTTTATTTAAAATATTATATAGCTATTTTTTAAAAAAAAATCTTAAAGCTATTTATTTTTTATTTAATATTTGTTTTTTAATTATTATTATTATTATAAATAACCTTATATAAAATAAAACTTAATAAGCTTAATAAGTATTAAAATATATATTAAAACTTTAATATTATTTAAAAAATATAAAACAACATTATAAAGTTAAAAAAACCTATAAATAAACTATTTATAACTAAAAAAACATATTTATTTAATTAAAAAACTATATAATATTAATATAAAAAAAAAAGCAACATAAACTTAAACTTAAATAAAAAGGCCCTTTTATTATTAAAACATATATAAGCTATTTTTTATTTATATTTAAAAATTTAAATAATTTAAAAATACTTTATAAATATTATTTAAATATTTTAAAGCTATTTTAACTATAAATAAAATATTTAAAAAATATTAAAAATCTTAACTTGTTAATATAATAAAATATTTAAAACTAACCTTAAATTAAAGCAAAAACTTATAAGTATTTTATTTACCGTTTTTATTTTAATAAGTATTTTATATACCGCTTTTTTTTTATTAATACTTGCTTAGTTTTTTATATACATATATTATTAATTAATTTAAATAACCTTATTAGCTAATAACTTATATTTTTTATTTTTTTTATCTTTTTTTATATATTTATATAGTTTTTTTAAACAAATTAATATATATTCCACATAGTTTTTTTATAAATTATTATTTTTTTAAAAATAATTACTATATAATTATATATTATAAACTTATTTAAATAATAATATCAGGTTATTTTATTTATTATATACTTTATTTAAAACTTTTAAACCTTTATTTAATTTATTTAAGCTTTTTTAGTTATTATTATATTTAATTAACAGCTTACCTGTAATTATATCTTAGTTAAATAAAACTTATAAACTAAAATTAACCCCGTTTAAATTATAATTAAAAAAAACCACCTAAAAAAAAGTTAATAATACTTTAAACAATTAAGTTTTAAAGCTTATATTTAAACATATTTTAATTTATTTAAGCCTTATAAGTTTTATATTTTTAATATTATACTTTTTAAAACTAATACCGTATTAAACATTAAAAAGCTATTATATAAAGCTAGCCTAATTACTCGGCTTTAATTTAATAATATAAATTATATATTATAAAATAACCTTTTATTATTAAACTATATAAATAATCATTTAATTATATAACTAAACCTTAGCTAGGACCTTAAATATATTAACATTTTTATATGTTTATTTTAATTATTATATTTAAATAATAATAAGCTATTATATAATAAAATATTAACTTTTAAGCTTGTTTTTATAAACTTAAATTTATATATAAAAGTTAATAATTATTTATTAAAACTAAAAAACTATTACTTATATATTATATTTATTTAATTTTATTATTATATTTTTTTATAAGTTTATTATATATATAAACTATTTAAACATATTAGCTTTAAACGATTTTTTAATATATTTAAAATCTTTTTACTTAAATAATTTATTATATATATTTTTAATATTATATATTTTATTAAATATATATATTTACCTTTTTATTTTAATATAGCTTTAATTATAATGTAATAATTTATTATTTAATATATATTTAATATTTTAATAATTAATAATAATCTTTTTATATAGTTAAAACATTATTTTATTAAATGTTTATTTAATAATTTAACGTTTTTAATATTAAAATACCTTTTTTTTAAAAATTTTAATAATAATTAATTTAAAAAGTTTTATAATATTAAACACTTTGTTAAATTTAATATAAAAAATTATATAACTATAATATAAAAAACTATATTAATAATTAAAAAAGTTTATTAAATTATTAAGTTAAATATATTATTTATTAAATAAAACATTAATTTATTTAAACATAAAGCATATTTACCTTTAAACATAGTTAATATATAACGTTATAAAAATCTTATAAATACTTAACCATTTAAACTTAGTAAAAAACCTTAACTTCTTTAGCTATATTAACCTTGCCAACCTAATTGTCCTCCTTTATTATCTAATAATATACCCTAGCATAGCCCTTTTGTAATTATTTTAAGCAACTAAAAACGTTTTTAAACATATAAGAACAAATTTAAACGGTTTAGTCTAATACATAAATAAAATAGAAAAAAACAAATGTACAAAGTATATAGCAAACTTTACACGTATAAATATAATAACGGTCCCGGCGGACCGAGATAAGAAATCTCAAAGTTCTACTGCATATTGGAACCATCATGTATCTATCACCATCCCTTGTCTGCCCATCTCTTGTATAGGTATATGTCTTGTTCGGCTTGGTCCGGCAGGTTATGCAGCCTTGCTCGCGGCGAAAGCGTTACACAGCCACACGCACGATTGAGGCCTTTTCAACCCTGAGGCCGAGAGATTGGCGATATCGGTGCCTTGATCTGGGCCAATGTCAGACAGCATAATCCGATACGCGCAGGCCTGGATCTTGATAGTCATCGGTGACCAACAATAGGTGATACGCAGTATAGGGAGTGTAAAACGAGAAAAAACCAGCAGGGGTTCTTTCCCGTGATACGGGTGTCCTCCCCTTGTTTTCGCTTGTTCGCTTGCTAAGGTGCTACTGGGGCTGGAAATGGAAAGCCCCGATTCTGCTATGAAGAAGGTTAGAGCAAAAGAGCAGCCCTGCCTAGTAGCCCTGTAAGGAAAACCGTGGTCCTCTGCGTACTATTGGTCAGTATAGCGTGACACGCATGGGGTAGGGTTGTGCTAAGATGCGATTCGGTCGTCATCATCAGAATGTGACAGTTAGACTAGGGATCCCCGATCCCGTCATCGATGGTGGGCACTTGTCGAGATCAGCCTCGTGAGCGATAGTTACCAACAACGGCCCAAGTGGCATTGACTACTAAGGGTCCTGGGGTTCTTGGCCTGGGATAATAAAGGAAGCATGGATGATGCTTGAAGATTTCCATCTCCCCTTTCGTTTAAACTTGTAAGTGCAGCATTTCACATCGCACTTGCAATGCTTGCCGGTCACTATTCAGCATACTTGTTACTCGTACTCTCTGCTCTAGGTTAGTAACATGTGGTGTATGATCTCGAGCTGTCGCTCGTTTTGTTACATTCCATTGAGCACCATGAGGACGAATTCGTCTTCCTGAAACGGAGGCCTGCGTCCCAATATGAATAGGACAGCCACGATCTTAGGAAGAGCAGCACGCTTGCTCCCTACTGTACCGACGGGTCCTGGGTTCCCGGGACGTCAGATGGGGTGTTATGAGATATGGAGAATAAGCTCATGAAGTGGTATCCCGGATACTTGTTTCCTCCTCTTCTGTGGCTAATTAGCCTTTCCAGCGTCTCTGCTCATGGTGGACCGACCGACCCTTGCATCCGTTCTATTTCTCTCCAGGGTCCCCTACTAGTAATCATCGCGAATACCAACCCAAGACCTTGACCTATAGAGTGGGTTCATATTGGTAGGGTAGAAGACATATTGAATAAAACTAGCGACCCCCTCTCTCGTCAATTGGTAGCCAAGGATTTCCTAGATACTAAGTAAAGTCGAAATTATGATGATAATCATGATTTTCGGGGTGACAATTTGCGTCTTCTCATCCTTCGATCCTTCCAGAGCCTACAAATATTCGTAGTCTCGAATTATTCCATATTGGTGTCATGTGCATACTTAGAAGCTCCTAAGTCCCTACGTGTCCTGGAAGCATTGAGGGAAGCTTGCCGATTTTAGACAGCGGCGTTCGAGACTTACATAAAAGGTCTCTTTCTTCCTGTCCTCGTGGGCACGATTAGGCTAGGAGGAGTTGGGTTCCCCCATAAGAGATATACTATAGTGCACCAGACGGATTCGCGATGTAACACATAATATTTTGTTGACTGTCCCGGTTGAAGATGGTGTGGTCATACAGCCTTTTAGTATCGAAATATATCTACACCGGTTAGCGGCGGGTCAAAGCATAAGAGAATGAGAAACCCAATCAAGACCAAGGTGTTACAGCTGCCCTTGAATTGACGTCAACACTCACCCTTCACCTATTGTTCTGAGTACGCTAAGAACCCATGGATTATCGGCTGCTGGGTCCTCAATTGGAAACGTGATGTGGCGACAGTAACGAAAATGGGGCGTTGTGCGAAAGGCCGAAACAGCGACGAATGTACATTACATCAAAGAAGTTCGTAGCCGAGGCAGAAACCCGTGACTGAGAAACCCAGCAGGGAGATGGTCTTGGTCTTCAATGCTATACCGATTACCAAGAAAAATAACGATGATGTGCGGGGTTTTCGCGGATGGGTTCGGAGATGTTCGCCGGCATTACCTCGATTCCTGCTCAGATCTTGCGGCTGTACGAGATCTGATATGCAGTTTGCCCGTTGGGGGCCAACTTCTTGCGATTGGGGCGGCAGATACCTATCACTCATCATCGTTGGCAGATGTGATTACACGAGTGCTCGTCCAAAAGGGGTAAAAGGGTTCTTTGTCAAGTGGTATGTATTCCAAGACATGCAGCTGCGAGTTCCCGATGCGGTGGTATTGGATCGTAAGGCTACACATTCGACGAAAAGCGACCGGTAACATCACCTGCAGCTGCGGTATTACTAGGTAACCAAAGTGTTCAGAGGATCGTCGGTTCTTTGTTTCAAGATTATGAAAGTGTCAGGGGACTTTCAAACGTCAAACAAAAAAGGTGACCATAGTAAAAAGCCTTTGCTATGCAGAGCAAAAGCTAGGGGCAGCGATGCCGGTAACCGTTGATGATAGGTCTAGCATCGAAATAAGAGATTTACCACCTCTCCTATACCATTACTAGTAGGCGGTTTTACTACGTCAAACGAAGTCGCTCGGCTTGTTGCGGTGCATGGCCTCGCTAGAGTGACCGAAGTTTGATGGAGATCATGGAGAATGTCATGATCTCACGGAACACAACCTATACAGCTCATACCAGGGCCGACGACCAGAATGATTTCATCCAAACAGCCCAAGAAGTGCCAGTTTCGTACCTCGGACTATAGGAACACGGACTTTCGGGCAGGCGCTTCCTAGGAAATGAAAGAGTCTTGCTATACGATGCATAGTGCCGTCTGTGCCGCGTGAAATAGCGGTAAAGATATTAGATATTATCCAACTAGAGAGAAGGGCCTGACTCAATGACGCGATGCCATCGTACAATCGGTCGAGCGTCGCACACAGGAACACAGGAATACAGGAACACAAATCCCGAGCAGTTGAATCCGGTACGATAATGTGATATGGCCAGGGTCGCTTTATCCGGTCAGCCGCAGCGCTTCTTCTCTTTCCTGGGATGAGAGTATATAAGCGCATGCCCGCGGCCGTCTGCAAGATTAGCGACGTTGTGTTGAGGCAAGGCACTCTCAGATGGCTCTGTGCGTTCTCTGGTCGAATTGGGCCAAGGCAAAGCTACCTACTTGTAGTAAGACGTGTGCTCAAACGCCTCTTTGATGCTTAGTAGCGGGTAACACGGATCTGGAGAGCGGCTAAGATAGATAGATTGTGGTTGTGCCACGAGCAACCTGAGAGCCCAGCTGCTCAAGTGGCTTAAAGTGTTTCAAGCGGGGTGTTTTGATAGCCGTTACGCTATAATCGGTCGAGCAGGCTTAGCCTTAACCATCGCCCCTTGCTAGGATGATGAGCATGGGAAAAGCAAAGGTATTCCAAACCGTTGTTCATGATCTGATATTGCATCTAAGTAGGTACCAGTCGGTCCGAGTACAGTACTGAGAATGCATTGCCTGAACACTAGTAACGTCCATGTTGTGGCGAGATGGACGATCTGCAAACTTCAACCGACTTGCTGTTAATATATCTTGACAAATACCGGTCAGAGGAAGAAGAACAGCAAAGACGTAGTACGTAGTGTAGTGCAGGAGATGGTAGATGGCGCTTCGCATTGAAGAGCAATGTGTGAGTTTGGGCGCCGGTGGGTGAGCTAAGTAAGATGCACGGTGGATATGGTGACATGGTTTCAAAAAGAATGTGGCTAATTAGCCTAGTATGCCATTCTGTTTAGACTCCGAGGATAGATGCCACCCAGATTAAGTACATGTGATAGTCACTGCACAGGCTAAGGTTCTTTCCTTATTATCATGCCAGTGTCGTTCGAGTACTTGCATTCTGTCTTGCTCATGGGTGACTATATTACCACAGGGTGAGCTCTCTCCATCTATGTAGCCCTTGGCATCTTCAGGAAACAACCTACACGTGTAAGTGGTACATACATCAAGTATAATGAACAGCATACTATAACTGACGCCTTACCGCTTGGAAGCTAGTGTAAGCCACCCTCCCCCCTATTCTCGCCATGCTAGCATGCTGCACGCTACACTAGCGTATATGCGTATAGTCGAGACAGTATTGCACTATCCTCCACTAGTTGATGATCGACAATGACATATTCAACCATAGCACAGTAGCAACCCGGGAACCTGGCGACGCGAGGTGAGAATTAAATGAGAGACTTCCCCCACTTAAAACATCGAAAATGGTCGCGTACGTAGTAGGTGCGGAATAGAGCCAATAGTATAGTCTTGACCAATTCGGGGAATTGTCGCGAACGGACTGGCGAATGGCATCTCAACGCGATCCACCTTTCTCGACCTTTGACAGACAACAAGGGCAGGCCAGGGGGCCTTCCGATGACAGCGGGTCGGAAGTTGACTTGACAGGGGCGTGGTCAGATCAAGGGTTCGTTTGACAGGAGCACGGTTCTCAACTTCATCCGAGACAAAACCCGCGATCTTTTTGATGGTGGTGCAAAATGGGTGGCGTGTAAGCGGTGGCGGCGGCAGCGGCTGCAAGTAAGGGAGACTTAGACCAATGCACAACATGGGAGCTGACGCTCGACGACGACGACAACAACACCCACAGTACGACTTATGCGTACTTAGATTAGATTGTCGCCCCTTGCCGTTTGATGACTTGCCCACCTAAAGGTCCAATCCAAGGGGCGGGCGAAGCAAGACATCAGCACGCCAGTCTGATCATATTGTCATGCGCGTTTGTGCAACCACAACACCTCCTGGCTCCATGCGCATGCATGCACCTCTTGTGCATTCGACGATGCCGGTCAGCTGGAAACGCTGCCATTGGCCCTTGGCTGGTGGAGAGTGGCACGAGATGACGGCCGGGGCTTCTTGTGGGATGATTTCGAACATGATGGATGTTAGTTAGGTGCAGACCTGCCCGTGCGTGCGAGTGCTGAGTGCGAGGCGTACGCAAAGCAATAAGCGAGTGAGGCTATCACACACATACGAAGATGACGCCCACATTGAACCCATTTGCGGATATGTTCCTGTACAATAAGTTGACTACAAAATGCTGGGTTATATTGGCATGAGGCACTGGTGTGATATAGGTTTCAAGCTAAGTCTTGGGTAATGTGGCGCTAGTCTCACTGAACAAGACGAATGATTGAACTCGAGCACTCAAAGGCTTCTGAACGAGCACAAACAACTTGTAGAGGATATTAGCAATACGCTCCATTGGCTTGTTCCGCATAACTTCCCGCCTACTCACTATGGTTGAAATATGATACAGCAATATATAGACTCTAAGCTACTCGGGACCGAGGATTACCAAGGAGAAACATAGACAATACTCTATTGGATTCAACAAACATTCGCACTCCTGCCTCTCTAGAGTTTTAGTACAAGTTAGCCGTCCCTTACGCCGCCCGTGGCGCGCGGGAGATGTCAGCCCCGATGCCAGCAACCCGGAATGCCACACGATGTGCTGCCGTGAGCCGGTAAGAAATGTGACACAAGCTTACATCAAACCTGTGGGTGTGCGTGTTCAGTTGGTGACCAAGTGCTAGGTTACTGGGGGTGTGTGGCGGTTTTGAGTCGTCCGTATTCACGCGCAAGAAGTATCCTCGCCTTGAATAGATGTTTCGATCCTATCAGCTTCCTATCCATTTGTAGTAGCTGTATTGATGATCTACCGTTGAAATGATAAGCGTGCGGCGCTGATCCGCACGAGGCATTGTAGCCAACACCCACACCCTCACTCCGACTACGCAATCGTGTTATTGTATTGGAGAGTCAACAAGTATCGGTAGAGGAACGCATAGATTTGACGTGCTCTAAGGTTAGTAGGTTCTATCTTTAGTCTCACACAGACAATCTACAAATATCTCTGGAAGTTAAAGGATGCCCGAAGTTTGATAATCCCAGCAGTCTAGAGTAACGCCATCAGCGAGGCTGAAGACTGATGAAGTAAATAGTTGCCTAAGGCGAACAAAGTAATTATGATTACTGATCTCGTTGTATTAGAATCGCATGTATGAAAATTGACTATAGCAGCGTTACATACTTAACCCACCTCAATCATTTCAGAGGGTTAATAGAAGGATTCCTGCGCCTTTGTAATAACAACTAAACTCCGGACTGGCTAGTATTTAAATTAATAGAAGAGGAAGAACTACAGTTAATTAGTTACAGTACGCACCCGTAAATCAATCTATCGAAAGAGGGGCGATGGATACTTACTTGTTAGTATTCCCGGGATGGCGCAATACGTGTAGTAGAGTCAATTTGGCGTACTAACAAATTATGTAGATCCCTTTTCTAGATAAGAGCTGGAAGCAACTTGGCTGATCTGTTTAGAAGCGTGAGATATACACACTATATATATAATACGTCATCGACATCAAGTCGCTATAGAAGCAAGTCTATTTCCAATGTTGCCATTTTCTTTGACGAGAAGACTTGAAGAGGTTTAGTCTATATTACGCGAGTTATTCCCGATGGAACCCTATACAATAAGTTCCTTCGCTAATAGATGAAGGGCCAGATACGACTATCACCGTTTGGGTAAACATGCTTTCGGTAAGCGGTAATTCGAGGCGACGACGGGGGCGGGGAAGGGTAAAATATGCAACACACCTAATTACAGGTGTGGCACCGGGTTCAGGGTAGTACGTAAGTGCACTAGCCACGACAAATTAGCCCAGGAACAATGAATGGCTTTGCTCCCTGCCGTTGCCGTCACAAACCAAGAGGTGGCTAAGTACGCACCACGCACATGGTAGCCGAGATTATATCGGGGGAACGAGCTCCCTGCCGTGAACGCGACAGGTCGTTCAAGGCCGTCCCTTGCCAGGCTGACAGCGGTACAAGGGAGGGGCTGAATCTCTACCCCGGCGGCCGGAGGTATATTATCTAGTTATACGTATAGCACACATGGAGGAACTGCGACAAACTGGAGGGCATGCCTGCTTGGCGGCCCGTACGGCACAAGAGGTCGGCAGTACGAGGTTGGCAATCCGGAGACCATCGGTTCCTCCACTACCAGCGATAAGCAGGCTCACTTCCTGCGCAAGTGGAAGACGATCTGCAGTCTTCCCCGGCTCTCCGGCGATGATCGGGACTGAGAGGGACTCTGCTGACTCGAACGTGCAATACCGGCGCTCTTCCTCGGCAGGCCTTGCACCTCCACTAACTACCGTATGGACCGCCATCCCCTTTGCTTTGTCAGGTAGGTACTATTATTAGGCGGTTGACAAGATTGACAAGTTGCGCGCAACACATCATGTCGAGGGGGGGTGGAGGGGCTAATACTAGTCCATCTTAACGGCTTGTGGGTTGTCAAGTAAAAAGTAAACTGGGTTAAAAACTAAAGACTCGTTTATGTGCAAATCTCCGTCCGCACGGCCTCGCCTCGGAAAATTCCATCCGAGGCTATACTAACTAGCCAGTAGCTACTGTGCTAACTACGTGTAAGTAGCAGTCCGCGGTTTGGGCATTTTCAGCTGCCAGGAGTACATACTGTATGTACAAGTAGAAGTAGGTCTGATATGTTTTGAGGGGTTTGTCCATGTCATTCATGTCGGTAGTTTGAGTCTCCCGTGATTACAGCGACAATACCGAGGACTGTAACCGTTGTACAAATTTCCAATCTGCCGCCTGTGCACCATTCAGTACCATTCCGAAGGCGTGCAATGACAACATACATGCATTCATTGCATGTCCGTGTCAAGTTGCCCGTACACATGCAGGGCTCTCTCAACCGCTAGCACATGTACCGAGGATTGCATCATACCTATCTGTAAATGTCTCGATAGTATTTTTTTTTATACTTTTTATACCTGCAACTCGTCAGGATATCTACCTGTGTGGTCACTGTGCTACGTATATCTATCTATCTTATCTCCAAAGAGCTAGCTACATTGAACTGCTACTTATCACCATGCACCTGCCTACCTAGCCTCAGGTCCAGAGATGCTGATTGACAGTTCGGTGAAAGGATTATAAAGTGGTATGACTGCAGGTATCAAAGCCTGCAGCCCGTATTTGCCTGCATCATTCTAGTTTCCGGCAAGAAAACCATAGAGATACTGTGCACTTACAAACCTTTCTCTTCTATGTATTTCGCTAAGGTCTCAATCTCCTAGTAGTATACCTTTAAACTTTCCCTCCCGCCATTATCGGCCCGCAAGCTGAACTGTGAATGTCCTCTTGCTCCTCCATACGTGCAAAGATGTCCAAATCCAAGGACATGATCACACTCGGCATCTTGACTGGCAATCTGGTAAGCAAGTAGCCAGACGTCCAAGGCTGAAGGGGTGCAGCAGGCCTAGCTAGGCGTCATCGGTGTCGTGCCGTCCTATTACCACAGGGAATTGTATCGTATCAAATTTCCATCGCATGCATCGTAGCCAACGATAACGTGGGATTGAACCTACGCCGCGCGCGCACCGTTCCGAGAGTACCAACCCCTTGGGCGCCTCTACGGGCTTTTGTTTGGTCACTACCGACTGATCCTGCTGCTCCGTGCCGACGCAGATGCACGGAAACCTTCTCTGGGTCGGTGGCCTGCATTTGGGGGACACTCGGCATTGCCAAGAAAACCACCAACGTTACATTGGCAGCTCCCATCGATGAAAAGGTCCGGCACGGGTATTCTACTACCTACATTGTGCTACTACGTCTGTATGTGCAGCAAGTCCTGAGTCTCGAATCTAGTTATGGAGCCTACCCGAGTCGGTGCGCCTCATACGTACATACACACTTACATACATGACCAGTGTGTGTAAGATATGAGAAATTTGCTGCTTGTCAAAAGTTTTGACATTGACTCACATTGGAAGACGAGTGAATCAAGTTGACTATAACGGATCTACGCCACTTTGACGGTAGTTACTCGCCCGCTTGCTTATCTTGATGTTTTCTTTTCACTTTTTTTTGTTAACTCTATTCCACGTTTACATTGGTGCTCCGCCACATCGCTAAGGTTTCGGCAACACCACTCACGACAATCGACACTTTTCATAACTCGAGGGTTTCGAACAACCACCACCGTACTTTTTGTACCTGGATATTGTGGAGAGAAGAAGGCCATGGTAAAGGTGCAAGTGTGTCCGCAGCCATGCAATGGCACCTACACTGCACTAACTCGTGCAAGGTCGACCCCTGGAGCCATCGGGCAATTTCATCTGGCACTAGAAACGACAACCGCGGCGGACCGGGGCCCACGAACCACACCCCTGCTGGGCAGGGTACAGGGGCTCCGTGGGAGACGTACACTAGGTACACTAGAAATCACTTGCCTCCTTGTTAGCTTGTCATGTTGGTCAAGCGCCCTCGATGTCGCCTTACCCCTGGATGTACCTAGTACCTTACCTGCATGGTGGGTGGCCGCATTCAACAACGAGAGAGGCAAAGTCAGTTCAAGTCAGTGCTGAAACAAGTTTACGGTCCTCCGGTCGAGTAGACCCTTAAGCCATGTGGCCCGCTTGGTAGCCCAGTTCCACCCAAGGGCCTGGCAGAGTCGAAAAGACATTTGAGAGTCATAGTGCGCTAGTCCTGTGTAGGGGCGACGCACCGGGTCGGTCTCGTTTGGTAGTGTATCATTAATCTTGCACAGTATAACATGCCCCGACTGACTTTTTCCTCAGATATACTTCGTACATGGCAATGTTTGTGAGTCGTCATCCATATCCCCCTTAGGGTTTAGTCAAAAAACCGTCTTCCCAACGGTGGTGGTAAACTTCAACATTGAAAAACCGCTCTTGTCTCCTTTATTCATTAGCTTCTATAATTGCCCGGCTTTGGTTTTCGTCCGTTGCTGTCTGAGCATGGCTTGGTTTTCTGTTCTGTGACCATTACATATATCTTTTCTTGACCCGGGTTGAACCCCTCCCTCCTGGCATATTAAGATTTTTATGTCCATTGGAGAATGACCTTCTTCTCGTTCTGGCTATAACCACTACGACGATGCACAACCGGTGCCATTACTTTCGCTACTTATTCTGATTCTATCAAAGGCTGCGTAGCCCCTGCCAACTTTTGCGCGGACAAGAAAGAGCATCCCTGATTCTTCCTCCTTGGCCTTCTTATTCTCTCGCTGCAGCTTCCCAAGACCCGAGACTTTCTGTTGACCGACGTCAACGTTTTTTTGTCTTCTTGGACACTCACAAGATTTCCATTCGCTTTTCACGTCACATTACCCTCTAGAACCGGATAGAACTATTCAAAGTGTAAAGCATCACACGAATAGGTTTCTTGACTCTTTGACGTTCCCCAGCTTTAACCCAGTTTTTCAGTGTAAGGTTCTCAAGTCAAAGCGTATGACAGTATGACAAACAAGGCCTATGACTGACATTATAACTAGACTCGACCGCTGAGCGGGAAACCGTACGGGTTCTCTCTCTCTCTCTTTCTCTCCGTTCGATAGGGCGTAAGAAGGCATATACAGCCTCACGATTTAAAGTGAACACTGGTTTTTAGTCATCATCAATATGACTGTAGACAGGATGACGCCCCCTGATCAACGAGAGTGTCCCAAACGCATCTGGGAGGTTGCTGAGTTGCAACATTTGGCCAGACCATGCAGCGAGCGCCCCAAGATCTCTCTGCCGTCAATTCATCAGGTAATTTCCGTCCCTGTGGCCCACGGTTCGTGCTAATATGGGTGGCAGGCGTTTCCAGATCTGGAGCAGTTGGTGGGCGTGCCAGAGCCCCTACCAGAACTCCAACGAGATAGGCTACCAAGAACACCACCGTCGGCAACGTCACCCACTGGAGGAGCTCAGTATCATGGACCTATCACGCCGCCGGACTACGTTATTTCTCCCAACCGGTCCAAGCGAAGACGTGTGTCTTTCCAAGAAGAGGTGGAAGTCTATGAAGTGCCACGACCCTATACAGTTGCTCGTCGGATGCCGCAATCTCCGTCTCTCGAAACCCGTCTACCGTTTAGGCCATGGGTAGATTCGGCCCCTCCAAGCCCTTACTACGCCGACTATAAAACGGCAATACCCACAAGATCTCCCGATTGCGTCAATCCACACGAACGAACGGAAACGCACCGAGCGCCACCTTGTCATCCCATTTCCAACTATGAGCCAGGCGTCGGCGGGAACTATCGAGTGCAGGGTCACAGCAGTGACGAGTATCATCGGACGCAAGGTCACAATGGTGACGAGTATGTGATGGATTCGTCTAGACGGTCCAGTTATGCCCCCATCAACAACGATTATTCGACGGAGGTGGGAGGACACGGATATCGGCCATCCAGTTATCAGCCCTACGGTTACCATCACCCGAGCAGGGCCCAATCCCTATCTATGGGATCAGCGCAGCTCGAGAGACTCGAGAGAACGCCGTTTTCTCCAGGAGGGTACTATCACCACCAAGAGACGTATATGCGTGTGGGCGGCGATTTTGGTATGGGGACGAACGGAGAAGGCAAACAGCGAAAACGCCGTGGCAATTTGCCAAAGGAAACCACCGAGATACTCCGTAATTGGTTTCTGGCTCACTTGGCGCATCCATATCCTACTGAGGACGAGAAACAGGCGCTCATGAGAGAGACGAATTTACAGATGAGTAAGTCACGATATATGGTTGTGAGACTCTGTACTATGCGCTAACCTCCGATTTTCTTCAACTACAGATCAGATTTCCAACTGGTTTATCAATGCTAGAAGACGGCAATTGCCAAGTATGATCAATAATGCCCGCGCCGAGGCAGACGCCATAAGAGGCGGTCGCTCGGGAGATGGCAACGAGCCAGAGAGACACCGAACCCAGCGCGGCAGCGTATAGTGCGCCGACAATGTTCCGACCTCGAATTACAGGCGTCATCCTACAATTCGAACTTGTTTTATTTCTGTATTATGGCGCTCTTTGGCTGCATGAAATTCTGTATCAGACAGAACCGCATTCTCTTGCTAATGGAGCAAGGGCTAGACCGCAACTGTCTAGAAATATGTAATACGCGTTACGAAACTTGAATTCACCCTTTTCCCTCAGAGAGGAAAAGAAAAGACAGCTTAGCAAATATCGTTATACCAGCAGATGTAGATGGAGAAGTCTGGATCGCATCACTGCATCAATGAAAGTAAAATAAACGTCATCGTTTGCCACTACTTGGAAAAAAGTGAAAAATAAAAAAATAAATAAAATACTAAGGCAAGGTTACAACAATAAACCCCATGCCCAACCGAACTCTCAGAATGTGCTGCTGCACACTACGCAACTATTCACAAATCGATAGATTGAATGCAATTCTGCCCGAAGTAACAGGGCTGTGATATTAGATGCCAATTTAGGCTCACGACTTCCCAAACCTCGCGTGACAATTGGTTGCGCAATCTGGTCGCCTCGCATGATAAGGTTAATAGAGATCTGGACCTAACAACTGCGGCTTAGAAAACTAACGCTAGCCCCGCAGCTTCACATGCGAGGACCTGGGTCGCATGAGAAAAGCATTGTACAACGATGAGCTAGGTACTTGAACCGGCAATCCCTGTCCCTTGGCCCTTGGCCCAACTTGGCCTGTCGGAATTCCCTACAAGTTCGTTTTTGAATAGCTGCATTCCAATTTCGGTGAGGTAGAAATGAATTCCAACGTAGAAGCCTAAAACTATACCCTCATTGGCATTATCGGCCCAAGTTATCGCTAGGGGTCGTAATTATAGCTAACGTCTTAGTGCTGAAAAACGGGACGTGTGAAGGATCGCGGGATTGTGACAGGGGTAAGCACTTAAATTCGAACCGGGTGGATGGGCTAAGGGACTTACTTACTTGGTTGACTTGTCGAGCCTACGTATTCTCGTGAGAAAAAAAAAGCCATGATATTTCACTCCCACAGACAGGACCGGTCCAGATCCCGGGCGGATATGAGATGAACAAGTTCGGTTGCTTGAGACGTTTATCGCGCAGCTACCAATATAAGGCTTTTCTTCTGGCTTTCTTTTCTAGGCAAAAAGTTAATTTGCAAATACATTTGACTTTCGCCCCAAAGCCACCTTGTTTCAGCTCTCATGGCATGGAAGCCTCGTCCCGCCCAATCGTAAACCCTAATCCCTGGGACACGTACCCAACAATCGTTTGTTTTTAAAACCTTCATGTCAGCTATCTATCTGGGTATTGTACAGTATACAACCTGCCATCTTGTTTTTGTCACCAAGTACATCTTCGTGAAAAACCTTTATTTTGAATTATAACTTGAACACATCCCGGCAAATATAGAACTTGTAATCGTCGACAGTATAGCGTTCATTTCCGCATTGATCCATTGGTTGAAGTTGGAACGATTCATGATCTTGGGCTAATTAGTACAATACCGTCGTATAGCGTTTTATTTTGCCCAAGTCGTGCAGGACCCTTCTCCCACTTTGGTACCGAGGTACATCATCGTGGCTTGTTCCCCAAACAAGCCTCATCCCGCAGTACCCCACTTCCGAAGATGTTCCGCGCTACACAGTGCTTAACTTACAGTCAAGGTGCATAGGCAGTACTGTGGGTAGATTCCTGGAAGTGAGCAAATCCTGATAAGAACTTATGCATTCAACGGCCCAGGATTTGACGACAGCGTTCTCTCTGAATAATGTGAAACAAGACAGCCGATCGGATCAAATATGCCGAGGGGCTACAGTATAATCAGTGGTTACACGATATCGCAACGGTACGTTGTAGATCGGGCGGGCATTGACTGATTCATGCTGGGTATGGTAGCACTCGCTAGCGGTAAGCAAATTAGGGCGGTTTATCTCTCTTTCTCTTTCTTTTTGCTCACGAGTTGGCATGGGTTCCGAGATAAGCACGAGATCCGCCAAGGGGGGGTTTCCCTAGCCTTGGTCAGATGTCGAAACAAATAGTTGCTGGGGTTGTTCATGTCACATCAGATCGTGAAGCCTAGATCCCTGAGCGAGGGCTAACTGGGGTCTACCCGCTTACCTGAGGTTGCAAATTAATCAATGTCGTATTATGTCATGTCATCAAAGGGAGAGGGAGAGAGCTGAAAACCACAAGGTGGGGGAAGTAAGGATGTCACTTTGCTATTAATGCCATTGATTGTTTGCTGATGCGATCCGATCCATCTGGAAAAGTCCTATAATCCTATAATCCAATGCGCTGCCGCGTATAGGTTCGAAAACCCCGTGTTGTATGTCATGACAACATGACAACATGACAAGGCTAACTAACACCCGCCGAGCGCAATTGGCCAATGACCTCGCCTATACTCACGCAGAGAATACCCAACCAGGTAACTCCCATATCGATTTCCAGTAGACACCCCCCGACCGCCAAGGCATTATTGGGGGCCGGGGCCGGGGCCGGGTTATACGCTTCCTAGCCCACTCCTCACGGCGCTTTCTTCCTTTCTGCTCCTTCAACAACTAGTGCACTGTAGGTCTATAGTAGTATAGTGCAGTTACTATGTTAGTGATCCTTGGCGTCACCGTCGATGACAGCCTGGGGGACGGCATAGGATGGGATATAATTCGTATCTTTTACGTGAATGTATACGCGAATTTGGATCTTGATGATCCTCTTGTTGCTAACCTAGACTACTTATTAGGCCAATATCCCGTGCACCACCTCTTTCTTAGTATAGGCTCGTACGAGCCGAGCCCCCTCACTGCGCTACTCCTGATATACCCCGACTCAGTTCTTTCTTGGGTGCCCGCCCACTCCACTTGTTAAGTACAATGTTACGGCTCTTCGGTAACCCCTCGTTTACCTGGGCCATTATACGAAACGATACGATTCATACGAAATATTGTACTTTTGTCAAATCCCGGACTGATTTTCACGTTAATTCGAGGGGTCCCTATAGTGTTTCCGTAGTCAGCCCAACGAGCCACATTAGTCATTGTCATCATTCTCAACTGCTTACACCCTGTATAGACAGCCTCATTACGCTAGCACATGTGGCATGTGCTTAGTCACGGGCCCTTGTTGTTCATAAGACGCCAAATGCAAAGCTTGTTTGGTTAGCAGAAACTCCTACTCTCAGTCAGCGTCGGATTCGACCTCATCCCCTTGCATACTTTGCAGACAGACGGCCTTGCCCTTCGTCTTGGCGTAAGAGATGAACTTGTCTGAACCATACCACCTATGCATGTGCTCAGCAAAGAAACAGGCACTGTATGTGTGAGTTGTGAATGTTCATGTGTATTACCGCTTCGCCGGGTGCGGTTCGGCCGAGTTAGTTGAAGGTCCTAGCTTTTCTCCGTTGTTGATGTTCTCAGCACACTTGTCTTGTCAATTCTGATGAAGGTTGTGCCAGTAGCTCTGTTTAGCGTCTGGTGCTACTTCGAGTAACTAAGAGTTCGCAGACCGATAACTATAGACTTTTACGAAACAAATTAATGTGCAATTCGTGCCGTTACACTGTAGTTTTTGGTCGCTAAAATCGGGATTTGTTTGCAGCGTCTATTCCTCTATTTGGTTGGTAACCGCGCAGTGGAGTTTTGTGACAACTAGGGTCGTTACGCTTGAACACCATGTAACGGTCCATACTTGCGAAGCGCCATTTATCGCTAGAACTTTGCTAACAAGCGATTATACCTACCAAACATCTCATAAGTCGTCCGTGATGACACGTCTCCCTTCTGGCGACTTTCTTTTTTTGTCTTGACGCTCGAAGCGCACTGATAATAAAACGTTAAGCGAATGAAAAAAAACCCATGAACGCAATTTCACCCTTGACCAGTCTATGATGCGCTTGACTCGGTATTGGTGAGATTTGCTGTAAATCAAAAGCAATCGAAAATAGTTTTTTTGGTAACTAATTTACAGATTACCCAGGGTCCGGCAGTCGTTACCTCAAAGCCCTGTCTGGCGAATTACGGACTCCAAGATATTGCGAAGTCCGAGCCGCCTAACTACATATGCGGCAACGACACCAACTTACATATAAGCCCCATGCGGGTTACCCTCCATGTCATTATACTAGATGAGACTAGATCCTGTCAGAAGGTAACATAGTATATTTAGAGGAACGGCTAGTAGAGGACAAGACTAGTGCAACGGATCTTGACGAGAGGCAGAATAATTATGGTGGGTGAGTTCCGCGACTAATGTATTCTACGAGTCAGATACTGGGCTAATTAGTTCAGAGCTAAGTCGGCAACGCACGAGATCAAGCGCGGCCCTTTGGCTCATGAGTAGTTAGCACGGTCCTGTAATTCGCTCATCAACTAGCTAGCGCACAGTAGTGTTGTATCGTTAAACAAGTTGCCTGACTAGCTACATATCGAGACGGACGACTCCTGCAGTAGCGAATATCAAGATCAGCTAAAGTAACTTGTCAAGCTGTCAACCATCTGTGTCAAGGTCCTGGGAGGATCTAGAACGGCCCTGAACCTGGGCGCCTGCAGAACTACTGTAGTGGATGGCACAGACGTATTGCCGGGTGAGCAGGGGCAATCCCGGGGCACTAGGGTGGTCCACAGGATTCCTCCTTTAATGACAGACTGCATCGTCAAGTGTTTTGTACCTACCAGACTGCGTACTGTATCACACACTTGTCAACAGACATGCGACAGAGAGTGAGTGAGTGAATGAGCGAAATAACACAGCATGCACGATATCTCCAGGGTCCCAGAGTCCAGACGTCCAAGCCTGCATCAACCCACGGGAACTACAGGACCGTACGATGGCCGTGTCGACGTCCAGACCCCGTCCTGGCCTGGGAAATAGCCGGGGCGCTATGAGGAAGTGCAGAGTGCAGAGTGCAGAGTCAAGACCGCTTTGCTAGGACGATTTGATCTTGGTGCAACCCTCGTGGGATACCCGGAGCATTGCCTCCTCGTTTGCTTCTGTTCTGCTTGTTCATGATTCTCGAACGAGTACTTTAGTAATCGTTCGATGAAGACAAAAGTAGCATTTACAAAATTAGGTTCTCAAACAAATTACCCGAGGCTTGCTGTAAATATTGCGACGGGATTTATTATCATGACCCTCATGACCCACGACCGTGGTAGATGATAAAATGTCAATTACGGCTGCGGCTCAATTGTCGTCCACATTAAGTCTCGGTGGCCGGAGGCACGAATCCCCGTGCCGTGTGGCTAAATCGATGGAGCACCAGCCTCCGTAGCTCCCAAGCCTCATCCGTACCAGAGACAGGCAGACAGATGACACACCCGGCCGTGAAGCATCACCGTTCACCGATTTCAAGTGAGGCACCATGCTTGAAAAGACTTGACCCGTGAACACTTTACTGAATTCATCATCTCCTCCCGGCTCCATTCTCGTGGCAATTATTATTATGCCTGACGATGCAGCCGCAGCCGGCCCGACCGGAGAATCTTTGGTAATTCCACTTGTTATCATCTTGAGATCCACGGGATCGAATCAATATCAAGCCGGGTTTCTGACCCATATTCATAGTCTTGCGTCACGTGTAGAAGCCGAAAGCTCCGGTGTGACAAAGTAAGGCCTGTCTGCACGCGTTGCGCCAAGGTGAATGGTGATTGTGTCTATCCAGAATCGCGAAGGAAGCCCGCCTTCAAGCGCCGAAACGTAAAAGAACTCGAGGAACGCTTAGGTAATTCGCCCATTAAGTTCCTAGATTCGGGCCCTTAGAATCGCAGCTGAATGAAATGCAGCACAAGTCGAAGGCCTTTTAAGACAAGCTACCGAGGGGAGACCCGCCGGTGCCGGTGCTAGTGCTGGTATCGCTCTTGATGTTGAAGAGCTCACCGCCGAGGTCGTTAATATTGACGCCTTTGAGACACCCATAACCGAAGATGTCCAATTTCAAGGCATCGACTATGGCACGCCGAACTTCTCATCAGACAATCCTACATTTGATTTCAGCGATGCGAATTCAGCAGCATTCACAGGAGATGCCTCCGCGCAGCCCCTGGGTGGCTTCAGCGACAATGCTTTCAACAGCGAGCTGATAGACCTTGGGGGTGTGTTCGAAACACTGCCTCCGTTCGAGGTGATGGAAGATCTGTGAGTAGCTTGGATGAGCCCGTCTATCTCAGTATCGCTAAGAATAGATAGCAATCGACTCTTCTTTGAACGGCAACAGCAGTTTGCCCCTATTGTTCACCCCGGCCGCTATCTTCAGGCTTTCTACTCCTCTC
Source organism: Xylaria scruposa (assembly GCA_022385635.1). Classification (NCBI taxonomy): domain Eukaryota; kingdom Fungi; phylum Ascomycota; class Sordariomycetes; order Xylariales; family Xylariaceae; genus Xylaria; species Xylaria scruposa. The sequence continues at coordinate 856,578 of MU280182.1, forward strand.
CACATATGAAACCACCTATGTGTCTTCAATATGCAATATGGGCGCTCACTTCAAACAACGATCCCAAATACAATGCTTATCATGATAGTGAGTGCTTTTTCTCTGTTCAGACAATACTTGATGTGTGTTTTCCTTTGCGCCGACCCCTTATTTCGTAGGCTCCGTCTACCTCCCTGTGGCTTTTACAGACTCCTAATACGAAATACATGTTGACGTGTGCTCTCGAAGTCTTCTACCGGCGCGCTCGGCAATATGCTGATTCAGACGAGATGAAGGTATGCATATTATTTTCCTACGCTATCCCCCATAGTAGGGCATTCGTAGAGTGTGAGTTGTTGCTAACATCATAAAAGGGCTACGGCGAACATTTCATCACTGTAGCACATGCTCAAACATGGTGTATCCTTGCCACGGACGAAGCTAAATCAAGTGAGTTACCTTCAGGGCTTTCATTCTTCTTCATGAACATCTCGGTATACTCCAGTACCGCTTTTTGCATCAGACTCCACAGATGCTTTGTCCGGTTGCTCCGAGTATTGCAACAACTGATAATGTTTCTCTCTTCATAGTGTTGTTCACACGGGCGGCAATGAGTTGTGCTCGAGCCGTACGTCTCGCTGAGATGATGGGTCTTCACCATCTGGATTCCCCTCCTGATGAATCAAGCCCTACTCTAGCCCCCCCTCGGGATTGGGCCGAGCTCGAAGAGCGGCGTCGCGTCTTTTGGGGAATTTTTTCTATTGACAGTCATTGTTCAATATCGACAGGGTGGCCACACCTAATCGACGTAACGGAGGTAAGACGTGTAAGATTAGGATTGCGATATAATGACTGATTGATGTTAGGTTACAACTCATCTTCCCTCTGTAAGAATCCTTTCGAAGCTCACTCAAGGCGCACATTTTGATTTCTCCGCGAAAATGCACGGCGGGGATTTGATTGACTTGATACCTATACACTGACCCTTTTCTTGTAGAATGAAGCTGCCTTCCACAGTGGAGAACCTATGGACACATGCTCTATTCATGATGTCTTCAGAGGAGATCACTCTTACTCGTCATTTGCGGGGAGTATAGTAGTGTGTCATCTGTTCAACCTTATTTTGAAACACGCTCATCGACCAAAAGAAAACGACAATCCCGAAAACTACGAGTATGGCGAATATTGGAAGCGCCACCGTGACATCGATAATACCCTGTCGAGCGCATTCATGTTTATACCGGAATCGTTTAGACTGCCCGAGAACTACCGTGACCTTACGGCTGTCAATACGAATTTGAATTTCCACGCATCGATAATCTGCCTACATCATGCAGCCCTTGAGAGAATTGATGCTTACAAACTATCGGAATCTGCGAAGCGGATCAGCCATGATCGCCTGAGCGCTGCCGCACAAGAGATTGTCAACATCATGAAACTCACAAGTCACCTGAATTCAAGCCCAGTGAGATATTCTATCCTACATAGTTCTCGCAATAGGCTGCTGACAATTCTCATCATAGAGGACACCACTCGCTGCGCTGTCGCTGTTCTGCGCCGCTTCCGTCTACATGTACTTCTGTAAAGAAAACCCTACGTCAACAAATGTCGGCAATCTCGACTTCATACTATCCGCCATGGAAGCTGTCGGTCGCACACACTCCATCACTCGTTCGTTCCTTCGCCAAGCCCTCCTTGACATTGAACGTAACGGCGTGCAAGATATCGTGCAACTTCCACGGGTCACGCGGCTTAGCCAACGTTTAAATAACGGAGTGTCTCATAATGTTCCCCTATTAGCTAGGACCAGGTTATCCCGACATTCAGAAGCACAGCCTCCGATACCTGGCCTATCAGTTGGCAGGACTATGTCGCGCAATACGCCCAGCGGCCCCCGCACATCTTCATCATGGGTTAGGCCAGTACCAGATCCAGGTTCGTTGTCCGCTCGTAGTAGCAGTGACTCTGACGGCCACACCAACAAGAGACAACGGACTGCGACCCCTTCATCAAACTCATCTCTTTACGCCGATTTGGGCTCCTCAAGAGGGGCCTCTTTACCCTTCTGTTATATTCCCATTCGCTCTGAACCTTCTTCAACACCCGATAACCTTCACACAGCAACCTCTAGTCCCAACGTGAACCAGATAACAGATCCTTCGAACTCTAAGCAGAATGCCGCAAATCACGACCAGAATCGTATCGGTGTCACCATTGCGCCGGGACTTTTGGGAAAAAGTGGTCCGAAACCGTTCGCGACCGCGAGCCGCGAAACATCGCAGACGAAAGCGTCAAAAGGGGGGATGGGCAGTTGGGAACTAGGCGGTTTGTGTGTCAGTGCCATGGCTGGGCAAGCGACTGACGCTGGTCCGGAAGGCGACGCAATACCAGCCCAATTCGTGTACCCGGGTGGTATTGGTATTGACTGGGACATGCATCATACGAACCTAAGTGCAGGCGTGTCGACTGCAATACCTCCGGAAGATGAAAGGAATCAAAACTTGAATAGTGGAGGAAGAGCACCTGACATTGGATAGATTGCGCTCACGGGTTAGCCAATACAGAGATTGTGTGAATAAAAAATGTATATATATCTAAAACTGTCGGCACTAATTATATCCACGGCTAACCAATTACCCACATTGTTACAACGCCGGTATTTCTTAACTCCATCACATTGCTGTTTGAATATTCGAAACAATAAAAGAGGATGTGTGAAAAGGAGAGACAAAAAAGGAAAAAAGAGAAAAAGGAACGTACAACACTAGGGATTCGCCGGTCGTCACCGACCCGACTACTAGTCTAGCGCTCTCCAGCTTATCTAGGGCAGAGCGGACGGGATGCCGAGTTTTCTAGAGGCTATGGTCGTACGTGAAAGCCTTGGTCTCTACTGTAAACTATAATGGCTATAACCGGGTATCGTGTCTCAAGTTAGCATTGCGCTGGTTGGCTAGCTCGAATGGTTCTTTAGCCTCCAAGCATGGCCGACGGACAAACTGTAATATAATTACTCCACGAAGCTAATAAATAAATAAATAAGAGATCATATAATCTTGCAAAAGGGCTGCTAAGGTGAAAGACGGTGCGTGATACGCGACCAGAGTCCGGCCGATAGAGGATAGATTATGTATGTAGGTTTGCAATCAAGTCATTGGTCCCGGGAACGCGTAAGCTTTCATGTCTATATTGCTCAAATCTAGTAGTGTACACTGAAAGCCAGAAGGAGTGCACGCGAATGTTGGCTCGGGATATCTTTCAGTGTGTTGATCATCTATTCATCAATTAATTCATTGAAAGACTCATCTATAAATATGGTCTAAACCTTCGCTATGATTTTGGTTCCCTCTTGATCCTTGATTTGCCTTGTCCCTGTCAAAATATAAGTGCATATTTAGCGGTGCTCCTGACTAACATGATGTTCGTAAATTCTGTATCGTAACGCATAAGATATAAATTCCCCTTAGTTTCCTTTCTGCCGTCTTGCATGTTGGGGATATTTTCTCACGACGACAAAGAGAGTTCCAGGTCGTCGAGTGAGATTTTTCTCGTTTCCAAACCGCTCTCACCCGTATCTATCAGGCGAGATGTTTGACATATAAATATTCTCCGGCTCCTCAGAATGTAGCATCTCGTTTTTTTAATGAGTATTCGTATTTGTGTATTGCTTGGATGTAGCAACCATTCGTCTTTACTTCCGGATTTCTTCAAGGCGGTAGAAAAACGTGATTACAGACGCCTAAGCTTACCGCGGCGGGGGAGGATCTGCCGGCTTTCCACTCCGTATGATTCGTGTAAATAGACTCTTGCTACCGCTAGAAGTCGCACGGCCTCTTCTTTCATGAGACGCCGAGCCCGTACCCAAAGCCGTCCCCATAGTTGCGGAAGTCGGAGCCGAGCCGGCGATATTTAGATTCCCAGAACTCGATTCGTGTGATTTGCCCTTTAATGTTGATGATGAGGGGGATCTGTTCAGGGCAGGCCCTCCACCCTGCCAAACATTGAGGTGTTGCTGATGGTAATAGCGATCGTAATCGTCCTCCGCTTCCTTATGTGCATACTCCTTGCCCCCAGGGTCTTTGACTTCGTCGGGGTACCGCGTGTATTGTGGCGGGCCACTGGCGGGTCCCCAGACATTGGTATTCTCATGGTTTCTGTTCGCGCTATCGCTTCCACCACTATTTGTCCTTTCAATAGACGCAGCCTCTTGTTGCATCTTCGTGATGCCGCGCTGGAGATGTGCTACCATGGGTGCTTTGATGGCCCAGTTGTCGTCGGGTTGGTTGTCCTGGGCCTGTCGGTATAGATCTGGAAACGCACGGCGAAATTCGTCCTCCAGCGCCTGTTGGTGCCGTTCTGTTGCTTGTAGACGCTCTGACTTCACAGCTGGCGGTAGCTCTGCTATGTGGCTTCTATCCTCGTCGTCAAGGAGCTTCAGCCAATCATCATAGCGTTGATTGTCATCTTTCTAAAACGGACTTAGTAAAGCTCGTCCCAAAATAGGGGAAATCATCGTGCTCCTTCGTGATTCTGAGGCACTATGAAGAGAATAGTCAGATCGAGAACTTACACTCTTTTCCCATGACACATCCTGCAAACTGGCTAAATATTTGGTGGCTTCATCTGTGGTGTTGGTCCCAACAATGTACTTGTCAAAAGAATGCGAGAATTCGCGGTAATGGCCCTTGAGGACGAAGCACTGGCCTGGCCAATGCTTGCTTTTAAACTTCTGGAAAAATGCCTCGGCTACCGGGGCTTCCCAGGGATAATCGACAACTTTGTCGTAAAAAACGACGCATTTGCTCGTATACCACTTGTCGAAGGAGCTACGACTGGCCTCGTCGGTCAAGACCTTTTCGATCATCTCTATCGACGCCCGCGAGACGAAGGACGCGGGGGCCCTGAAGTTGATCGCGCCGTGGATATGGGAGCGCTGATAGTCGGTGCTTGGGCGTAGGTCGATCACCACGATTTGGCCGGTGGGGAATATCTCGAGTAATTTGTTCAGATGGCCTGGCAAAACCATCCGGGCGCCGTCTTTTGGAGGAGAATTGTGACTCTGGTCGCCCATATGCAAGCTTTGCAGTTTGTCGGATACCTCTTGTTGCTCACGGCGGTGACGGAACCAACTCTAAATGGTCTTATAAGTATCCTATGTGCTGCATAAAACGAAAGATCACTTACATCTATGTCGGCGATCTCTATGCCCAGAATCGATGCTAGAAATTCCTTTACTGCCACGTTTGGCTTTGAGTTACTTATGAAATACTCCTCCAGCCTCTTCTTGGCACGAGCAGGAAGGACAGGTTGGCTTGGAGTTTGGTAACTCGTTTCGAAGGCCAATTGAGACATCTCAGATTGCTGGCTACTGGGTAGACTTGCCGCTCTCTTTAGCGCGCTAGAGAGAGCACTTGGGCTCTCTCTTATAGACAATTTAGGTGATGGATTAGGCCAGCCTGGGGCATTACTCTCCCAGGGGGGCCGCGTTGTTGATACGACATCTTCTCGTATTCCGGGTCCCTTACTTTTAGACATGACCTTGTCTTCATAGATGGGATCTACCTTGGGCCAGTTCATATTTACAGACGAGTCCGGGCGGTCCATCGTAACCGCAGTAGTTCCCGAGCAAATAGAGCCCTGGTCCGATTCTAATTCAGTACTTAATGGTGTACTAGTCGAGGCAACATTCCATTGTCCCTGCCTTTGTTTCTGTGTGACGAGATTATTCGATCGGATGAAAGCTATAAAATTGCAAGCAGGATGGTCTGGCAGCATATCCCAGACCATAACGGGTAGCGAAACCAAAAGCAGCGTCGAGTGACTCTTAAAAACTCCTTGGACTTGAACGTACTTGGCTAAAGCGGGGATGGTAGCAAGCCAACGTTCCCAATCATCAACATTGAGGTTTTGGTCGTCTTCGAGTGCGAGAGAAATCATTACGTGAGGAACGCTCTCGCTTGGTTCAGAGCCAATGATGTCTTCGGTGCTGGCGCGACCCTCATGAAAAGAAGTATAACCCAAAGTAGACGCCGAAGGAAGCGCAGATGGTAGTATGTCGTTATGTATCCTACATAGCTCGATGCTCGGGGCTTTATGATTCGCGGTCATCATAAAGTGTACGGGAGTAGTTCTGGCTTCAAAGCGATTTCCATTGTGCCTCTCGGGTCGGGGGTGCTTCAGACGAGCCAAGATCTCAGCGTGTAGCATAGCTACTGAAAACGTCTTTCTCTTCCATTCTTGCAGGACTTCAAGTAGCGTGGACGTAAATGAATACCTTCCTGGGTTTGGTGCGATGGCGTCCCAGGATGAAGCCGAGATTGTCTCTGTTATACTATTGCCTGTAGGAAATGCAGCGCTCGCGGCGCCAGCGCAACAGTCTAGCAAGATCAGAGTATCAGAGAGTGATCTTTCAAGCAATGTTTGAATTGCAGACCATCTTATATTTGCCATCAGTATTCGTCCAAAAAGTAAAGTGGAAGTGGGCGGTTTCGAGTAGATCAATGGTACGACTTACTGTAACCATGGCGAATCGGGATTTCGAGACGCACACCAAGTGCTCTGTCTTGCATCATCTATCCTCGCATGACCACCGTAGTACACGATCAATAGGGTGTCAAGAGACTCGTGATCCCTTATCATAGCCCCGATCTTCATCATCAAATCCAGGTGCGCATTGCTTGAAGGAATGGTAAACCTCTCCGTCTCGAACTCGTAGTCTCGTTGAAGGCATGTCTCCAAATCTTCGAGCTCAGGAAGTACGAATAAGTCATCTGAGTCCCAATGAAGTAAAAGAACGTAAACTTTCTTATAACGTTGCGAGCTACCACGATTAGGAAACGCTCTAGCAGCCGACTAGGAACACCTAGTCAGTCAACTAGTCTCATGTAAGGAGGTTCAATATGAGGATAAGAAGAACCAAGGGAACATACGTCTTCTAAAGCCTTTGCGAAGTCGGGTAGGCGTTTAACATGGTAATTTACCCTACTAATATCATGCGTGGCGGAGGGAGGCTTCGAGTCTCCCAAACTGGAACCATACTAAAGAGGGAAAGAGATTAGATGACGAGATCATCCTCAATCACAGCAAGTCTTATTGGATCAGATCTTACCGCGGAGTCTCCGCTACTGGAACCATTTTCATCTGATGGTTGTCTTGAGCTGATCGTCACAAATGGTACGTTGTTGAAGTCGGTCATGGCTGACTAGGCAATCCCTGAGTTGGATTCTTCGATGCGGTCTAATTACTTGCAGTCGTTTAGAGGAAGAGCAGGTTAACCAGATACGGCCAATTGACGGTTCCCTAACATCATGTCGCATGTACTTGGCCCATTTGGGGAAGAATCATATATACTAAAGACTGATCAAACAGGCCTAGCAAAGTGTAGTGTTTGTATTTCGCGATGGACATAGAGCCAGCGGGTTCAGGGAGGAATTCTTTGCCCGCATCAGATGAGACACAGTTGTTCGCCTGTATTCATGGGTGAGGTGGCCCCTCAGCTACAAAATGAATAGCGAATAAGGAACTGGCTGTCTGCCTACTTAATGCAGCATTAACGCTTCGGTAGAAATTTCCGGTTTAGCGCTTGCGCCTCGACGGGATCAACGGGGGCGCTGAATCCTTCAGCCTGCGTGTCACATACGTGTATGTACCCAGCGCATTGCAGCCCAGTGCTCAACAGAACTATTGCAAGCGAAAGGGCTCAAGATAAAACATCATCATATAAAATCATATAAGTAGCTAGGGTGAGGCTCAAGCAGAGTCCTGACTTGGCGATGTACGTACGACGCGTCGATATTTTACCTAGCTACATACAGGGGGAGCCACAGAGCACATACGTAATGTGGGGGATCATCGCTTGTGTATTGATATGCCGGGGGCTATATTGATATACGTACCTAATTCTTTGTATGGATGTATCCTCCGCACATGAGGGCGCTGTTAAAAAGCTGAACACATTTTATTCTTTGATCATAAGCCAATGCTCCTACTATTGCCCAAATAAACCGGAATGCGAGAGCACCAATAAGTCTAAGTAACCATTCGCCACATCATATCCCTGAGCGTAGGCTACTAATCTAATCCTTTATTGTTTGTTCCATCGATGCAGAGTCTTTCATAAAAATTGCGCCTAGCCCATAAGCCCTGACAGTAAAGTATCCCGACCCTCGGTGCGCGGTGCAAAGTGCACTAGGAGGTAAAATGACCGAAAGAGTACAAGACACCAAGAGGAACCTGATCGTGGAGCTAACATAGAACTGACTGTCAATATCAAAGCATCAAAGCTAATCAATGTGATCGGCCGCATTTGATACTTGCTTTTGCGCGTTGTCTGCAATGCGATGTCTGTTCAGGCTTCTTGTGGTACTAGGAGAATAGAATGGGGGGGCACGGCGGAAACTATCTGACGGGTCAACGCCACTCCTACCGTCGACGCTACCAATGAACGTATAGACGTCGCCCATCTCTTCAGCTTTCTTGTATAACTCCTCGTCGCGGATCACTCCTATTACAAAAGGCTTCCCCTTGTACGAACCGGCAGAGGCGCCCATCCGTTTGGATAACGATGATGCGGAGTCGGCCTGCAAGCTTGCAGGCCTGATAATCGGAATGGCGGGCGACGTGGAGTAAAGACTGATAAGCGGTTCTTCGGCCGAATCATCTGCAAGAGGTGTAGTTTGTTCTTCAACTTCCTCCTGTTCCTCCTCGATATATTTGGATGTGTTTGTGACTGTCTGAGGCTCCGAGACCGACTCTTCATGATCAAACTTGAACATGTCCTCTTCCTCATTGTTCTGGGCCGTGTGAGGTTGTGAAGTAAGAGCTGAGCCTGGTAGGTTTGGTTCATCGAGGGGCGGTCGCTGCAAATCCTCCCCTGTCGTCGCTTCCGGTATGATTTCTTGAGCTTCTTGGAGAGGTGAGAACCTCTTTTTATCCTTGAAAGAAGTGAGTGGAGTCAATTCAAGCAAATCATTCACCACTTCGCCAGTTTTTTGGTCATCATGTATTTCTTTTGTTAGATCATTTGACGATTTGATTGGCGAATAGTGAGAGTCCGTGCCGTTCTCTAGTAGAGTAGGGACAGGAGCTTTCGATTTCTTTTTCGAACTAAACATGACAAGTCCTTCTTCTTCTTCTTCGTCGTCGTGTATGTCACCGACGATGGTCCATTTAGACGTATCCTCTGTGGAGCTTCTGGCCAAAGCTTTCAAGCGTTCCGTTGAGGATATTTTCTTCGGTCGTGGAGGAGAACTGCCTAGTATAGATGTGTCCTCCTCCGAAACCGCTTGATTTAGTGACTCGTAAATCGGCGTGTCTTGTTCTTCTTCGGGTGGAGGTGACTTAAGAAAATCGTAAATTCGGGGCGATATTGGAGGGGAAACTGTGGGTAGGACTTCCTCGCCTTCGACATCGAAACGAACTCGTCGTGGGCTCTGGACATCCTTCATGGATGCGCTCGAGGATCGGCGTAACGCGCTTCTGCGTGTGCGTGATACACTATCGTCTGAATTTACCGAGGACGTAGTCTCTTCGGTATAGTGTCGAACGGGATCCGGTCGCTGTGGGGTCGCGTCTGGTTGAGGCGATGACGCTTGGGTTTCACCAGAGTCATTGTCTCGAGGCGTGGTAGGCGACGAGATAACAGCTGGGGCAGGTGTGGTATGGTTCGGCTGCATCACATCAAGCAGAGGAAGATAACTTGGCGTGAAAAAACCATGCAACTCGCGGTCACGAGTGCGATCAGGGGGTGAATCGGAGACAACGTCATTGGGGGGTACGCCTGAGGTATGAGGGAGGAGCGGCGGCGGCGAGGACCCCGTTCGCCCATACCGACCCCATTGATCAACGGCGGAGCGCCCGAGATCTGCAGAGGTAGCATCCAGCGCGAATCCAGGGCTCAGTGATGGAAAGTTGTGGAGCTCCGCTGCAAGCACCTCTTCGACGTGAGCCGAGATATGCTCAGGCGCATCCTGCAATAAGCGCTGCTGGTACCGTCGGAATTCTTGCACCATATCTTGGCGATAATCGCAGACCTTCTGGTTAAGCTCGGCGAGCTTGTCCAGGAGCTCTGAAACGAGCATCGTCGTATCACCCATTGCTCTGGATGCGCAAGTACGGATCGAGCCCAGCGGCAATGACAACAGGATACGAACACAGACAGGTGCTTAGTCAGAAACAGTCAATGAACAAAGGCCAGGCATTGTTGAAGCGAAATCGCATATATGCCTCCCTGACTTGATATCTTCGCCAATTGGAGAGGGTAAGATGTCAGATACGAGCCAAGAGAAGAGAAAACCAAGGGTATGGTTCGTCGTCGAGTAATAAGATATGAAGGCGTCCGGACTCCAAGTTGCGAGGTTGGCTGGTCAAGACCATCCGGGCAGAACTAACCGAGATGCTACGTAAGGGAAGCAAGGTTACGGAACTGTCTCGGATTGTTAAGGTCGGGTTTAGTCCTTGGTGTCGGTATTGTGACGTAGAAAACGCCGAAGCGGATCGCACAATAAAATTGAGGCTGCAGGTTGCAAAATAGTGCGGCGCAGGGGAGCGACGGCAGAGTGACGAGTGGTGATGTGATGGTGGTGGTAACAAGGATAACGTGGGGTCTTCGAAAGCAAGGGTATAGAGGAATAATAGCTGGTGGCCACGCACTCATTTCTTCCATCTAACATTCAATTAGCTGGTCTCAGGGCTCTGGCTGGTCGAAGCAGTTTTACCCCTCTGATTTGAATAGGTTAGGTTGGCGATTTCGTAGTGTAAGACAAGTTAGGCTTAGCGCATTCACCGTTTTTTAAGTGCGTTTATAGCAATCGAACTTCTGTTATCGAGCCGAACTAGTTGGCTTGACAATTAGTTTCAATAAAAGCCATTGTCTCATCTAGCTTGTCCTAATAAAGTATTGTCTTTGTAATAAAGACACAATAATGGTTTCAAGCAGCAACCATTGAAGATTCAGCCTTCACTCCGAACCGTATGTCTTAACATGACTCTCGACGCTAAGAAATCTACCCTACCAAATCGTTATTCTAATTCTACTTTCTCGGCCATGCAGTGTTTGATAATCCAGGGGTGTTGCTGTATTTGATGCAAGGGTATTCTCTGATCAGGATCGACGACGAGGAGCTTGAAAACGGTAAGTAAGTGTCGGGCTATAGTAGCTAGTCCGTATGGTATGACTTACTCTGTTAATTAGGTCTTTCGCCTCAGGACTGACATAGGCAGGTATTCTCATGTCCGCTTTCATGATTCTTTTTTTGGTTATCTGGGGCGTGCCCTCGAATGGTGGTTGCCCAACTAGGAACTCATATATCAAAACACCCAGAGCCCACAAATCCACCTTCTCATCGTAGGACCTGTCCAGTTTCCTTCGGTGGACCATTTCGGGAGGCATGTAGTCAAACGTACCACACTTGGTAACCCTGCGACCACTTGGCGCATGAACACTCAAGCCGAAGTCTGACATCTTGATCTCTCCGTGAATTCCAACGAGGATGTTCTCAGGTTTGATGTCTCGATGGATGATGTGCTTGCGATGAAGATACCGCAGGGCACTCACCATCTGTGCAATGTACTGTGCTGCCCTCCACTCTGGGAAGCGCTTTGCTTTCTGCAGGTGCTTATACAGTTCCCCCTTGCCAGCAAATTCAAGTATCAGGAAGATCCGCGTGGTGGAGTGAAAATGGCCGTATAGCTGCAGGATATTGGGATGGCGGAGGTTACTTTGGATCTCGATCTCGCGCCGTACCTGCTTTTCAACTCCCTGTTTCTGAATCTCATTCTTGTCTAGTACCTTCAACGCACATATATAACCACTACGTCGTTCGCGCGCGAGATATACTCTCCCGTACTTTCCCTTTCCCAAATGCTTGCTGACCTCGAACATGCCTAAATGAAATTGCTTGACGACGGGTTGCTTGACAATAGAAACGGTGGTTTGTTCCGCTTCGACTACTTCCGGTAGCACAACGGAGAGGTGCTTTCGGACTATTAAACAAGCTTTTTCGCCCTTTAATCCTTGAGCAACTCGTGGGGGAACCGCAGTGGGGATTCTGCTAGGTTGTTTATGAGCTTTAATATTCGAGCCGGCTGGTCTGCTAGGTTTGTCCAAGGTCGACGTGGGGGGTACAACCTGGTCACTGTTATCGATCATGCTCGTGGAGTATGTCATGGGATGTGCCTACCTTGATCTTTGGGTGCGATTTGCTCTCATCAGGTGTATCATTCTTATCTTGAAGAGACATTCGCACCAGGCGAACTGTAAGTCCAAAGTCTGTCATGCTGCGGAGTCTAGCTTTCTGCTACCGTACGAAATGAGTAGATTCAAGAATGGGAAAAAATCTCTGATGGGACTGATATAGATGGAAGAGCCATAGCTCATGAAATTTGTTATGAAGGACTGTAATTGTGGGTGATCATCATGTGTAGTGGAAGCGCATATTGAGCAGCGTATTTCTTCTGTTGCTCTGGCAATTGCTTGCCAGAGCAAACAGATGGGACCATTGTATGAATATGATTGTTTGTACATACACAATACAAAGACCTTATTTACAGCCTCGTGCGGCGTTTTAAAATTGTATTACCTATTCTAACACCCGGCCGGCTGGGGTTCCGACAAGGGAGGCTTGTCTAGCGCGTATCAAGATCCACTTATCATTCACTCGGGACGGTTGATCGGCATAAGGCAAGCGATAGAAGACGCATTCTAGACCTCAAGCCAAGGGATACAGGGTTCGGGGTAAAAATGAGATCGTGCCAGCCAGATCGTACTTCGATATTAGAATAAATTCAGTATACGAGATCTATCTATAGTTAGAGGTGTCTGTCCCCAGCTACGCCTAGTAACCACAACTGGAGAATGAATTCACATCCTGATCAAAAAAACTATGCATCTAGGATTCTATAAATTCTTCTAAGACTCCTATGTGATATCATTGAACGGATCCCAAAGTTTTGTTCATTTGTCGAGATTATATGGTCTGCAAAACACCATATGTGCCTGTCGTTTACTGTTGAGTAGTATACTAATTGAGAATCGCTTACGTTTTTCAGGAAAAAGATTTTTTCTTCGAATTTTTCGTTCGCTACCTGATCACTTAATTCTATACCGAAACGAATCATTGAGTTTCTACTGGCGAGACGGTTTCCGAAGTCGGCCAGCTGATAGCGCTTAACGGCGGATCAACCGGCTTGTTTGGAATAGGAAAGAAAAACACTCAGATCTCCAGGCTTACCATGATACAAGCTGTGCAGCTATCGAACGACCCAGAGATAGCTCATAGGATAAACTCCTCATTCCATATTAGCAGCTCATGAATGTCGTCTTCATCATTGAATTAACGCTTGCTCTGTGCCACAATATATTTCTCATGTTGCCCGCTTGTCTTTTGTGTCCCAGCAGCCACACATCAATACTATAGAAGGTATGGACTAGACAAGCTTCGGTTTTTACGGCGGTGAACAACTTGCTAGTAATACGAGAGGCTCATGATTGAATAATGGCTGACCCGTTACTTAATGAATACCGGTGGATGCTTGTGGTGGGAAGTGGGTTTACAATTGCAGTTAATCATATCCATTTGGCTAACGACGAATCGTAATGCTGGACTACCGGATTAAACGTCTCTAACCTGGCGTATTTGCGTGCTTGTGCATGATATAGCTTGTAAGATGTTCAAAAGGATACAATCCAAAACCTAACAGTCTGTCTGATTGCTTGAATGAAGCCGTTTATACTAGGGTTCGCTGATACTGCGTCCATCCCTCTGGTTTCCGTTTAGTTAAGTCCATCGTTGCTGGCGAGAGACGGAGAGTACGAGGGGGGGCTTTTGAGGTGAAAACAGCCGCGAAGCGTGAATATATAGTCTATGGTTGTTTACGGCGGTCGAATGTAGATGACGATGGTAAATCCACTTGAGAATGGTACTGCTTCATTTTCGAACTTAAGGCTACCTCTAGGAAAGCACAATGCTTCTATATATTTGCGTAACATACGTATCATAGAGGTTACATTGATGTTAAGTTCCTGTGCTTCTGTAGCTGTTGAAAGCTTTGCTCTTTAAATTCTATTGGCTCTCCTGGATAAGCCCCATAACAATTCTTTGAGATATTATATAAGCCCTCGTAAGGAGCTGAAAACCGCCGGCGAGCGCTGCGTACCATATCCTAGACGGCAGAGTATACGGATCGACTGCAAATGGCCATGTATCGTCCGCTTGTTGTGACTGAAGGATAGTCATAGTAATGCGCCATTAACTTATGTATGGGGGCTAATAAGACGGTAGGCATGTCCAATTAGAATGCAAACACTTGATCCTCTAATTTGCTCACTGGTCGAGCCTTCTGGAAGCCAAGGCTTTCGGTCGCCTTCTTCAATCCACTGATCATCGGGGGCGGGCCACAGAGCAGGATCTTGACGTCCGGGGCAGCCTTGGGTAGCCATTTCTACGTTTCTTGTTAGTTCTTTGCTATGCAAAGCCAGGAGACAATCAGACACTTACAGTGACCATATCGGCGGTAACATATCCAACGCCGCCGGTCCATCCCTCAGGAGGCTTATCAAGGACATAGTGAACTCGGAATCCTGAGTCTTCCTTGGCCAGCTGATCAAGGTCCTCCTTTAGGAGGATATCCTGAGGGGAGACATTTGCGAAAATGAGGTCCACTTGGGTCTTGTCACCAGTGGCTCGACCACGGATGATAGCGCGAACGACCTGTAGCATGGGTGTAATACCAGTTCCGCCAGCAACCATGCCGAAATGGCGAACCATGTTGGGGGTATAAACGAAAGCACCCTTAGGGCCTCGGACCTTAATGGTTTGTCCAACACCCAAGGAAGCCAGGTGCTTGGAGATATTGCCGGTGGGGTATGACTTTACGAGTAGATCGAAATAACCAGGCTGGTGGTCGCCGGAAATTGGCGTGTACGAGCGGACGATTTCCTTGGTTGTGCCATCAGGCTGCTTGAGGTCGGCACCAATAGAGATATGCTGGCCAATCGGTAGGCCAAGAATGGCACCTGGAGAGGGAAGCTTGAATCGGTAGCTGATAGCAGTTAGCATATATGGAAGGGATGTTTTGTAACTTGGGACAACCGACATGGCGACATTGTGAGAGATGATGGTCTTTTCTTTGAGCTCAAATTCTTGGAACGCATCGGGCTTTAGGACCTTCTTCGGTTCTACATTGCCGTGGAAGTCAGCATAGGCATATTCATAGGACAGGGGGCAACATAAAAAATGAACATACGCGAGCTGGTGAACTTCCAGACACTCAACAGAGCAGCAAGTAAAGCCGCATAGAGAGTCCATTCTTTCTTAACTATGAAGGTGCCGAAGACTATCAGACCCGCAGGGATATAGATCCCGTCGACGTATTTCTTCGCGGTCAAAGGGGTGTCCGCCATGGTGGGAACGGTGAGGTGCGGAATCGGGGAGCAAGGCGAATTGGTGCAGCTGAGGCGACACCAACTGTGTCAGCACACGATCGATGCGTGGTAATAGACTTCCTGCAAGTCAATATTGACTATCTCAGGTGTGGTACGGTGTAGAGCTCGGACGGGGTGGCGAGGCGCGGGCGGGCAAGTTTTCAGGAAGTTTATTTAACGACTTTCAGGGCTGGTCAATGCCCAACAAAAACGCCGGAACGACCCCGGCCCTCAGGATCCAGTCAATACCGTAGGATGTTAAACAGTGGGCTGATTGATCCATGGGGCCATCTTCTTTCGGCGTACTTCGTAGATATTAGCATATATAGACGTAAGCATATCGATAAGTGGAGTGCACACAACAAGCCCCTCAAAAATACCGTGCCCCGCACCCCTCAACATCCGGGGGCCGACCCCATCGGACTTCAACTTCTAGAAAACAACTCGGCAATGCCTACTTAGGTTAGGTATTCAAAATTGATCTCTATAGACTTGCTACTTTTACCTACGCTGCCATGAGACCTCCGGACCCTTTGTTTTCTTTAAGCCTCTCCTTGAAGTATATAATCTGTATTGAGAATGTCCATAACTGAGCAATATCGAAGCTTGGAACGTTGTGAATCGAGTCTGTTCTCGTGTAAGCGATTTGGATAGCCGGGTTTGGACTTGTGATTCTCAGCCACACATAATAGTCTGTTGTAATTCGATATTTACTGGGCATTATTGCATCTATGCTACTCCTCACCTGGGTTAGAGGTCACATCTCTCCTCATCTATTGAAACAAGGGAGATTGGCACACTCCACTCACCTGTCTGTATGTCTATATGCGCTACTAGACCCGAGTCCTTAAGGCTTTCTTTTAATTCCTCTATCATCCCGAATATACACTACTTGAACTGCCCACTTGTATGCGTCTCTACTCCTTTTGACATCATCTTCGTTCGGAGTCGGCATCATTTCTCCAAATAGACGTAGAAAGCGACCCTACTTTGAACCTTCTTCTACGCTGAACAACTCGAGTATCTCAGCATGGGTGACTTACCAGTCAAGGCGTTGGCAGAGGAAGCCCCCTTTCCTTTGACGGAAGTGGACAAATGGGTCTTATCCCAGACTGATGAGGAATTTCACTACCATGACTGGGAAGACTTGAAGAAAATCATTGGTAAGGTGGAACATATTCTCTGATATTTAGGTGTCATATTCGACGACTTACGCATAATCAAAGGTGAAAACAATCTCTCGGTCCTTAAAAGAAAGCCTTCTGACCTTCGACGGTACATGACGTGGACTACCGAAATAAAAGCTCAGTATGGATCTATGACCAATTATCTAATGGCACATCGCTTGCCCAAGACATGGGGATCACCTCCTTTCACACCAGCTTCGTCGGTTCCATTCGCGGATGAGTCAGACTACTCTATCCTCATCAACGATTGGCCGTACGGCCTCACTCCCGATATAACCCATATTGTGGTATGGTCGAGAACCATCATTGATACTGACTCGGAGACTGGAGACATGACTGTGAAGAGTCGTGAAGTCGTCTCAAACTTCGTCAGAAGGGTGTTCATTGACAAGCTCGGTCCGGAAGGAGAAGCCAAGGTCCTATGGTTCAAGAATTGGGTTGCACTGCAAAGCGTTCGTTCTCTTGAGCACATCCATGTTATGGTTAGAGATGCGAGCAAAGAACTCTTAGAAGAATGGACGCAACAGCCAGATGTCCACAGGGTAGGGAATTAAGCCACGGCGGAAGGAAGTTGAATTTGTGAATAGACCTCATAAGCCTCCTGCGTCTATTTCAGCAATAGAAAACCCCCCTTCCTGCTCCTAGTAAAAAGCGAATCTCAAGCAGCTCGTCTCTGCTTCCTATTCCCAGCTACTTGAGCACCGCCGGCTTGTTGCTGCTGTGCCTGCTGCATTCCTGCCATACCTCGAGCTGCACCTAGCAGGCCGAAGCCCTTAAACGCGCCATATGCCGGTACAACGGACCATAGAAGCCAACCCCAGTTACCGAAGAGGGTGACTAAGACCACGGATGCCCAAGTAACCCATATAACATCAAACATGTATTCTGTAAGACCCGGGGCAGATAGATCCTCTCCAGCCGTTCTCAGGGCGTTGGTGGATGGCTCATACTTGGGACGGCCTGTTGATTCCAGGACAAACTCGCAAATAAAGCTTGGGGTTGAGAGGAGAATATAGAGCAAGAGGGACCTCCGTTTAAAGAGGAGATTGAAGAGGACAAATAAGGCGTTGACGATGAGTGTACCGACATGGAGGTTCTTTAGGGCAGCCGCGTTCGCCTTTGCCTGGTCCTTGCGCGCCTTCTGAGCCATTTTGATTCAATTGTCCGGCTGCACTCTTACTATTTGGTGTAAGCCTAAGGACAATGGCAAATACAACAGTGTTATCTGGTCGCAAAAAGGAGTTTTTTGCAGATACCCATTTGTAAGGTCAATGGTTCAGATGATGTGGGATTTCCAGCCACCTTTCGCCTCCTAAAATAAATGTGGCGGGCGCAGCTACGGTAGACAAAACGCCTATCTAGGCAGGCACGCTGCATGTGGGCTCTAGGCACCTAATAGTTAGCGCTTGCGTTGTTGCTCTGCCAGGCCAACCAGGCCAACTCCAGCCGTAAACAGCCAATCAAGCAATCCGTCTGCCCCCTTGCCAGCGTCACTCCACCATAACATACCAAAATCGTGACCATACCGTACTAGCTACAAACAATATTGGCAATCGCCTCCAGCGCCCTTGTTGTTATTGTTGTTGTCATCCATCCCACCAGCCCACCCCCTTCATGGTACTATTCCGAGGGCACTCTCTGAGCCCGGGAGCTGGAAAATCGTCGTCGCGAAGAGCACCACGTCCTGTCCAGTCTTTGTGATGGATCCGTCACAATAGCGTCCAGAGTTGTCGCTTTCTGCCATTCACGCCTCGCCGTTCCACAACACTTTCTCACAGACAGACATGCCCGTTCAGGACTGCCCGGATCCCCTCCACCAAACTCGTGTTTCTCTTGCCGCCCATCTCAAGATCTCGACTCATTCCGACACTATCCCTTAGAGCCCAGTGCTGTATCTAGTCAGCTTGCCTTAATCATAATAGTTATCCTCCCTTAGTCTAAGGTGTCGACGTTTATCAAGGGCTCGGTGTTTGGCGTGCAGAGCAGTTTGCAGGTCGACAAGCACTTTGCTCCGGCGCAGACGGCGACCGTCAACCCTACGCCTCTGCCTCTGCCACGAATAGAGCTGGCGGGCGCACGGGACGAACACATGGCTATTCGATGATATTATCACCACTCAGATTTCACCGATCCGACTCTCATTGCCATAATGCCACCTTCGAACGCCGCCGTTACGGCTCAGCTAAGACAGATAGTTCATTATCACCTCGATCACCACTCATACGATAACGCACACTTCTTCTCCGAAAGACTGGCTGCTCACGACCCTCGTGCGGGCGAATCCGCTTATCTCCTCGCACTCTGCCATTTTCGACTGGGGGACACCAAATCGGCCTATGAGGTCAGCAAAGCCTCTGGCCACCGAGGCACTCATCTAAACTGCGCATACCTATTCGCTCAGACTTGCCTTATCCTCGAAAGGTACAAAGATGGTATCGCCGCGCTTGAGAAGTCCAGGAGTCTCTGGTCTCATAAGTCATATTTCGGAAAACATACAGCAACAACAAGAGCCGCAACTCCGGATTCGGCCAGCGTTTTGTGCCTACTTGGGAAGTTATACAGGGCGTACGATGATAAAAAGAAGGCAATACTGAATTTTGAGGAGGCACTGAAAGCGAATCCATTTATGTGGGATGCATTCGCAGCCCTGTGCGATATGGGCGTGAATGTTCGGACGCAGAATATTTTTAAGTTAAATGATGCCTTAATAGACGGAGTGGGTTCTGACCAACCGCCTGGAATATTGGTGGAACAGAGGGACAACGGCGCAATAAATCCCCTGGAGCCGTTACCTAAGAAGTCTTCTGTTCGAACTGCTATTTTTGACGCTATAGATCCATTCGACTCGCAGCGATCAGCGGCTTCGAACGAAATGCTCCTTGGCAGTAACTATCTTAGCTCGGGTGCTGGAGAGAATAACTTTATGTCCAAAATCCATGCTGCTCGCTCTAGGATGGCCGCCGCACCTGAACCCATTCATGAACCTATGGAATCGCCGACTGTGTTGAACGGTGATACAAACTTTTCCAGAGTAGGCTTAGCCGTTGAGCCACCTCCAGCGCCGATCCGACGGACGAGGAATACACAGCCCGCAGACCCGGCATCACTGGATGCGGTCCCAAAGATAGGGTACCGGCTTGCTGCAAAAAGAAATCAGAGGACACAAGACGAGCATTCTTCTGAGTCAAATCCAACTATTCTAAGGGCTCCTACAGCTGCCGGGTCGGGCATCGAACGGAAGAGAACAGTATCTGGTCACCCTGTGCAACCTAGACAGCCATCAGAAGAGCCTGGCGCTCCACAACGAAGAAGTGCGAGGATAAACATGTTCCGAGGCACAAACGCAAAAACGAGCTCTGGAGTAGCTGCTGTGGGCGTAACAGCAACAAGAGAATTGAGGAAGGCTAGGCCCCAGATCTCTCGAATCATGCGACCCAATTCAAGCGGTGCTGGTGTTGGCAGGACTGTTAGTGGCAACAGAAAACCGCTTGAGGAGAATGGCATGGATGTAGATCAAGCCGAAGCGCCTGGGGTCAAGGAGGTGCCCTCTCAATCCCAGGTGGCCAAAGCCGTGGAACCTGACGTGGTCAAAACTGAGGAGGCGTTGAAGAGCTTGATCGAGCTGCTGAAGAAGATCGGCTCTGGGTACCTGGCCCTTTCTCAATATCGATCTGCGGACGCCTTGACTGCTTACATGTCGCTACCACGCGCACAGCAAGATACCCCTTGGGTGATGTCTCAAGTTGGGCGAGCATATTACGAGCAGGCGTCGTATGCCGAAGCAGAGAAATATTATAGGAGATTGCGGATACTTGCACCGACACGCCTTGAAGATATGGAAGTCTACTCTACGATCCTTTGGTTTCTCAAGAGAGAGACAGATCTGTCCTTTCTTGCTCATGAATTGGTTGATCAATCTTGGCACTCACCACAAGCGTGGTGCGCTCTGGGCAATGCATGGTCGCTTGCCCGGGATCACGAGCAGGCACTCAGATGCTTTAAGCGTGCTACTCAATTAAACCCCAAGTTTGCATATGCATTTACTTTACAGGGGCACGAGCACGTCTCCAATGAGGAGTACGAGAAAGCTCTCACGGCATATCGACTGGCAATATCAGCGGATCGTCGCCATTACAATGCCTATTACGGCATCGGCCGAGTCTATGAAAAGCTCGGCAGCTACGACAAAGCTTACACGCACTTTCATTCTGCATCTATCATCAATCCCACCAACGCTGTCTTAATCTGCTGTATCGGCAATGTCCTTGAGAAGCAACGTCAAATTGTTCAGGCATTACAGTATTTTAGCAAGGCGACAGAACTTGCGCCTCATGCTGCTCAAACTCGGTACAAGAAAGCAAGAGCTCTGCTCGCTTTGAACCAGCTTGACGCTGCCCAAAGGGAGCTCGAGATTCTCAAGACTCTGGCGCCAGACGAGGCTACGGTTCACTTCTTGCTCGGCAAGTTGTATAAAACCTTGAATGACAAAGGCTCCGCTGTCCGGCACTTCACCATTGCGTTGAATCTGGATCCAAAGGTTAGTTTAAAAAAAAATCGTTATCCATGTTCTTCTTCCCAGTCTAATTTAGAATCCAGGCAAGCCAGCAGATCAAAGAGGCCATTGAAAGCCTCGAGGACGACGATAGTTTTGACGATTCTATGATAGCATGATGGGGGCCATGGCAGTCCCAAAGACTATGTTTTGGCTCCATTGGGAGACGAGATGGTCTGTTCTCGTGTTGGTTCAGGGAATGCGTGGCATGATGTTTGGACTGGAACACCCGGGAAAAATCGAGGCGCTAGCGTCAGGAGTCTAGGCAGGTGTTTGGCGAGGTTCAGTGAGGCATTGCATTTGAATGGGCGTTAAGGGCATGATTCGCCATCCACGGAAGGCTATCAACCATCTGGAGAGATGGGTGGTTTTGTGTATACAATCAGGGTATGCTTGGTGGAAAAGTGTACAGTACAGCTGGCCTCTTTGCAGTCATCTAAAGGCGGGATCGTACAACTCGAAACCTCTGAGTGAAAGTAATTATTTTTGACACTTTGTTGCCGGCCCAGAGAAAGCGTGAACAGGTGTGCTGATGAATCCTGTATCTGACAAAGAGCTTCTAGGCTTGGGTACGGGCCTATCATATTAGGTGTTGTTACTACACAGCAGCCTTTGTAGTAAGTATATATGAAACACACACTTTGTGCTGAAGTTAATAAGGTCTATACCAATATAGTTGCTCATGTGACCACTGCAATCAATATATACCTCCATGAACCAATTTACAGTATTTTTAGATTGTTGAAAGTTATGCATGATTGGGTGAATCTCCTGCTTTGCTTGCCCCACCTTATTAGGTAGATTGCAGTTGCCATATTCAATGGATCACGCTAAGCACATCACGCCAAGCACGGGCCAGCCAGGCTAGCAGGGGTCACGCCTCAATGGAAATCAGTCTCAAAACCACAGTAAAACGGGCAAGGAAATAGCGTGCCGTTCGCAAGCGCAATCAGGCCCTCTTTTGAATTCGAGAATCGGGCATTGAGCCGAATTTTCTGATTGGCTCAAACAGTCAAGGCAAACTAACTGACTTAACTTTGCACTTGCAATCAGCAACTGCCCCCGAACCAGGTGTTTAAATTTGCGTCCCCCATCCGGCTTTGTCTACGCATTTTCCCTCTTTTCCTTTTCCCATTTCCTCTCAATCCCCATACGCATCGTCAAATCGCATCATCTTCAGCCATCAACAACACCACTTTCCATCAATAACAAACATCAACTACACTCCACAACATCATTCAAAATGACTGGACGTAAGTGCATCTCTATTTTTATCATGCTGCAGCCCTAGCCTTGCTCTTGTGTCTTCGATGGTTCGCTTGCGCGATACATCACCTTCTCTTCAAAGTGGGGGCACTAGTGCCAACCTAGCATCACAACGCGTCGCGTATTCATCTTAGTATTACACTATCACCGCGATATATCTACAGCATCATGGTGTTGTCTTGTGTTACTGGTGTAGATAACTAACGTAGTCTCCAGGCGGCAAAGGTGGCAAGGGTCTCGGAAAGGGCGGTGCCAAGCGTCACCGAAAGATTCTTCGTGACAACATCCAGGGTATCACCAAGCCCGCCATCCGTCGTCTCGCTCGTCGTGGTGGTGTCAAGCGTATCTCAGCTAGTAAGTGACCTTTACATATATATACTTGATCGTTACCATTCAAATGCAATGCTAACATATGTCCAGTGATCTACGAAGAGACCCGAGGTGTTCTCAAGTCCTTCCTCGAAGGCGTCATCCGCGATGCTGTCACGTACACTGAGCACGCCAAGCGCAAGACCGTCACCTCGCTTGACGTCGTCTACGCTCTCAAGCGACAGGGCCGCACCCTGTACGGTTTCGGTGGTTAAGCTGCGCGACTGGTGTGTTTGGTCCATGTCGACTCTTGCGTAGATGGTTTGCTTGGAAGAGGCGTAGGATGTGTCCCCAAACAGTGGACTTGCTGGTTTCGGTATTCTTTTCGCACGGTTCTGCATGATATACACCATAGTGTGATAATAGGCGTTGGTGGTTTTGTGGGTTTGCTCTGGGCTACGAAATGAATTGATTGCCCACGAAGGGAAGGCGTCTGAAAGAAGAGACAGCCTATGGTGCATAGCACGAATAAAGTTTTGATGCTTTGCCGCATCGCGAAATTCACGTAATGAACTACTTGATGTTGCTCGTGATTGTGTGATCTGGTCATCTTATTAATCATAATCTAGTCTGGTATCATGGGTCTACGATTTGCAAACTCCAAAACGCCTGGTTGACCGATAGGATAGTTTATGTGGCAACATGATCCCAATTGCAATGCCGTGACTAGTACCCTTACATAACCAACTCCAGCCATAGATATATACACCCACATTACTCCATCAGTGAACTTGACTGTGGCGGGAGAAGTATCACAAGTACTTACGGCCAGCAGCCGCGACACGTTGGCGGAAGACAGGGCTGCGAACTTCCATGTTGACATGGTAGAAGGGACTCATGATTGCCTTGACCCAGCTCTCATAGACCTCGAGCATGAAGGAGCGCACGGCCTCTTCCGTCTGCGGGCTCGTCGGGTTCGTGGCGATGGTGGAAGTCGAGGAGCGGGGGTTGGCAGCGCCGCCGGTGGAGGACACGGCGGAGGAGGGCGGCTGGTGTAGGAGCATGAACTTGACGTTGCCGCCAGTCAGGAAACAGGAGACGTAGTTGTTGAAGAAACGGTCGACGCACTTGAGGTACCTAGACACATACCAAGGCGGCAAGGTTAGCTCTAGCTCTAAATGTTATGCGAAGGAAGAGTTGGGATGGATAATGGACATTTGCATACATCTGTCCCGTCCCCCATTGCACCTCTTCTACGATGTCCAGGCTGCTGTGCACGATGAATTGGTTCATATGTCGCGCCTGGTCGGGAAACCGTGCTTGCCCGTCACCGCCAGCCTTCGAAGTGCCAAATTCATGCTCGAAGAGCGGGTTGTCTTGCGTCCCGACTATGACGAAGTAATAGGACATTTTTGTTGGTCGCTAGATATCCCGGTATATTGGGTGTTGGATTTAGCTTCGCTCCGCGATAAAAGGGCTTAGTGACCGTCGGCTTAGTTGGTGACTTGGAGTTGCTCTTTTCTTATATGTCGATCATTTGTTCCTTGGATTCATCCATCGACTTGCAGGCTGGTGACGATTGCGCTGCGCTGAGAGTTGTTTGGATTGAGATGTTGCGACAGAACGGCGCCCAAGAGCAACCCCAGCCCGTGGTTTACAGTGGGTCGATGACCCCGGCGTAGAAGCTCGCTGTAGGGTGGAGTCGGCCTGTCGGCGGCGCATTTGGTTCGTGCCCCAGCTTAAACCCCGAAACTTTTCCAACTTCAGGGCGTGTGGTCTAATTAACGAAACCAACGACACCCCACGCCACAATGTTTGGCGCCTTCAGAGCAACGAACTCCCTGTCGGGCGGTCTTTTATGGTGCGTCAAGACTTCTCTCCGTCATCGTCAACGCAAGGAATTGGATCTTAGAAACCAGCTATCGACAACGATGGTTGACCGCCGATCGGACATCTTCTCTCTCTCTCATCGACCGAAACCCACGACGTGTCTCGCTTAGCTAACTTTGGGACTTGGTTCTTTGTAGGAAGACGCCGTGGCGACTCTCACGATTCCAGAAGGCGAGGCATAGGGAGCGTCTACGGGGCGTTGACGCCGTCGTGGCAACAGTCGACCAGGCGCTCGCGAAGAAGGGCGAGACACTGAAGGCCCTCGACGTGTGGAAGGAGACGATGCCTACCGAGGCCGAGATGCTGCCCAAGGACAAGTACACCATGTTCGACCGGAAAGAGAAGCGGTATAGGAAGGGCATACACAGTAGGTTTCTACTGCCGCCCAGGTTGACAGTCGGCACATTTGTGTTGGCGACTGGAAAGTTTCGCTGAAGTGATGCTGATTTTGCCATTACAGAACTACCGAAATGGACGAGAGTCTCACAACGATTAAACCCACCGGGTTATTAGAGAGAATGGAATAGTTTGAGCTAGAGTTGCATAGCAAAATGGTCCGTGTGAAGATGGGGCGAAATTTATTCTGAATGACTACGACACAGGTTTAAGAAGAAGACATGAACTGGCTTATCCGTACATAGCCGACCATATGTACAACAATACTGTACAAAATAACGGCAAAAAGCCGTCCAGACATGACGTGAGCTGCATAGCTTCACGTAATAAACAAAGTGAAAAAGGCCATCATATTTTTAGAGTGAACTCCTAAATTCTCGGCATAATGCTGTGAGCAGTACCCCTTCCCGTTGAAAAATGTGTGCGTAGTGTACATGTCGAGAGTCTTGACCCAGGAGAATCACGGCCATACCCGCTCCTATCTGAGTCGCCCGTAATCGTCTTCGTGATGGCCATCTCTCTCACGATTTCTCTCGGAGTCACGCATCCTCTCTGACTGGATAGCCCGGCCCAGTCCGCCCCGGCCTTCATCAAAGTCATCGCGGTACTCGTCACGCACCTGTCCGCCCGACTTGCCACGGCCGTACTGGCGGCCCTCTTCGAATCCAGGGTCGAGGTCGGTGCGGATGACACGCTCGTCCAGCTTGGTGCCGCCAATGTACTTCATACAGTCGAGGGCGTCCTGGTGCGTGTAGTATTCCACGAAGCAGAAGCCGCACGGCGTCTTCTGGAATCTGTCGAGCCCCATGACTAGACGCTTGATCTCACCGCATTTGGAGAAGAGCTCATAGACCTGCTCCTCTGTTGTGTAGAAAGATCTGCATACGTCGCTCATTTAGCAATCTTAGATCTCCATGTTGAACAAAAAAAAACATGAAAGTTAGATGGTTATACGAAAGGCAAACTGACAAGTTTCCAACGTAGAGTGTAGTGGCATTCTTTAGAGGGTCCTCAGGTGGCTCCTCTGGCTTAGAATCTAGCATCTCTGTGTCGCCATCCTTACCGTCTTTCCCATCACGGCCATGGTCATTGCGTCTTCTCTTGTTGTTCTATGGTCTTAAATTAGCTTATCTGAGGCATTGGTGTAAGTTATAAGTGAGGATAAGTGAGATCAGAGCTCGCTCACTCACTCGGCTGTGGTAGTAGGCGCTAGGTGCATCCAGCCGGTCAACGGTGGATCGGAGACCGGTACGCATTTTGAATAAGGCCTTATCTATTCGTATGCTCGTAAGTTTTATTACAGAGTGCCGTTGAGTAGGAAGACTGAGATGGTGCTGTAGATGATTGATGAGAAAGACCGAAAGACGGGTTGTAGGTTCCACTTTTTACTTGCTGTACCTTAAGTTATCCAGTCTGTAGTAAAAGTATCGCGCCGGGACGCGCTTGCTGCAAGCAAGAGCTTGCGCTAACGCAGGTGCTGGCTCTGGACCCGCTTTTCATCAGCCAAATTTCCAGCATAAAGAGCTACGTACATACAACAGGTCTTTGTACACCTACAACAGGCTGCCGGGCAACAACATCAGGGAGCTTCTACCGGCAACGAAATCCCAAATCTGTATCGTCCAACGCCCTCTCACTGTGACGGAGCTTCTTGCACTTTGGGAAATTCCCATCCGCCGAGACCATAACCAACCAGACATGCACTTCTGAGCTCGTCCGCCTCATTTCTTTGTATCCCATTCAAAATGCCCAAGATAAAGGCTTACACCCCCGCCTGGCTTTCCAGTCCTTCACCTGGCCACCAACTCTTCGCGCCCAATCCTAACGACGCCCAGAACATATCTTCCTACGCCTCCAGAGCTGTCTCCACGGCTGGTCCTCGCCGCACCATTGCTACGAGGGGAACTGAGGTCTTCATCGCCGTAGGGAAGGAGATTCGATGGGCCGACTTGGTCTATCTCAAGGAACGGTGGCAAGAGAAAGCTGCTCAAGGTCGAGGAGGCGTTCACATAAAGCGCGAGGACTCAGATGAAATCGACGACAGTGATGTAATCAAGGCCTCAATTGAAGATGGGTGCGCGGAAGGCTTCAGGGTCAGCATCACCGAACCAGCTGTGACCAGTATATTAGCTTACACTAACCCTTCGTAGACGATCAAGCCCTCCGCGGTCGGAAGCGACATCCAGCAGCTCATCATATCTCCCTATGCGAACTTCATGGCCGTTTTGACTGCTCACACCGTCCGGATCATCCTCATACCCGATCCATCTCACCTTACCGCCCCAAGCGTCGATGTGATCAAACCGAAGTCATGGTCCCTCGGTCCTACCACTCATGCCGATGATCGCTCCCCTATCGCCTCGGCTCTATGGCATCCTCTCGGGGTGAATGGGTCTACACTTGTCACAGTTACGAGAGATGCCGTGGTGAGGGTGTGGGAACTATCACAGAAAGATCGCTGGTCGTTCGACACACCTACTCTGACAATAGATCTACAGAAGCTTGCTGATGGGACATCGCTAGACCAAAATTTCTCCGCTAACGACGGGGGAAAGAAGGGCTTCTCTCCCGACTCGTTCGAGATGAACGTAGCAGCAGCATCCTTCGCCGCAAGGGGATCTGGTGGCTGGTCCTCTATGACCCTATGGATTGCCATGACGGAAGGGGACGTATATGCCCTGTGTCCGTTATTGCCAAGTCAATGGTCTCCTCCCCCAACTCTACTTCCATCGCTCTCCATATCCATAGTCGGTAACTTGGCAGCAGTCGAAGATGACCCGAACATATCTGAGCAAGCAAAGCTGTTGGCACAGCAGCAGTTTGATTGGATGTCTGATATCGATAAACAAGAACCTCGGGTCATCGAAGGTCCGCCTGCAGAACCACCGACCGAGATTTATATGAGACCTTCACGGCCTGGCATGGTGCCGCGTCTACAAGGACCATTTGTTCTGGATCTAGGCCCGGATAGCGAGGACGAACTGGACCTTAACTTAACGGACATACATGTTATTGGTGAAAAACTGGACATCGATGAGCTCATGTGGGGTGAAGACGAGGAATTGGAAATGGAAGATACGGAGAGAGAAGGCCTTTCGCTCTCAGTCATTTGTCTTCTTTCGTCCAGCAGCCAGGTTCAAGTCTGCTTAGACATAGACAGCACACAAGCCCAGTGGCTGCCACCCCGAAATAGGTCGAAGACAATGGGGCGCTTAACAGGTTCATCGACTCTGTTAACGTTCTCAACGCTTGACACTCTGAGTGCCTTGGAGGTGACGGAAGCAACTTGGCCAGTATTCAGCCCCGATGTCACGTCTCGATATTCACTTTACGTCACCCATCCTTCTAGCATAACGTATATTTCTCTGGCACCCTGGGTTTTCCGCCTTGAGAGTGAACTTCAGGGTGATTCAGAGGCAGGGTCCGAATTCAGGATCAATCTTCTCGTCAATGGTCAAGTTTCTACGCGAGAACGACTCTACAATAGTCCAGCTCAAGCCGATTCGCAGTTGCCATTGAGTGCAGCAGTTGCAACCCGAGACCCCGACCTTGGTTATTTCCTATTATCCGCCACGCCATTCGAACCGGTTGCTCTAATATTTGATAGCCCTGAAGAAGAATTTGTCCCGATTAAATCTGTCTCACCATCATTTAGTCAAGATGCGGAAGTCCGACCCTTGGAGTTTTTCGAGCCCCGCCCTGTTTATCAGCCATCTCACGCGTTCGACGAAAGCTCAGCACTGCCTGGGTTAATCGAAAAACTCCGCACGAGTCGTTACAAGACAATCATGAACCAGGAAATTCGACTTTCACCACTTACTTTACAACTATTTACTGAGGCCCATCAAGTCCTTAGCGACGAGACGCATAGACTTGGTGTTGCCGCTTCGGAAGTGTTCCTGCGCTGCGTAAAGCTCCAAGATGAACTGAAACAGCAAATTACAAAAGCGAACGAAGTTAAGGCAAGAGTCGAAGCTATCACGTGCGAAGATCAGGCTGAGGAGGGCGAAGAGCCGGAGTCAAGCAATGCCGCAATTGAGAGGCGGCTGCAAACTGCCAAAGAGAAGGGGGAAGCTCTGAGCCGGCGTCTAGAAAAAATGAGGAAAACGATCAACAAGGCTACGAATCGGGAGCTAAGTAAGAAAGAGCAGGACTGGGTCGCGGAAGTCAAGGCTCTGAATCTCGGCATCAACGAAGCGGCTCAAACGGCAGACGGACAAAATCGGGCTAAACAGCTGATGGACAGATATAGGAGGGTTACAGAGCTAAAAGATGAGCTTATTGAGCAGGCTCAAGCACTCGAAGTCTCGGCCAGCGAAGAGGAGGACAATTCAAGTGCTTCGAGGGATGATCTGCGGATTCCGTCAGAGCTTAGGCGAGCAAAGATTGGTCAAGTCAAGGGTCTTCTGGAGCGAGAGACAGCGTTAGTCGAGGCGGTCAAGTCGAGGCTGGAACGCCTACAAGTGGTTGGGTAGAACGCACCAAGGGATATCAAAGGTTGATCCGTCATTATCAATGAATGTATAATTGTAAAACGATAATCCCATTTGCGTCAGCAAAAGTGGTGGTCAGCCCAGATACTTCCATAGCGAGTGCCATGGCTGCATGATGGTGGTTCAATGTGCCCCGTTCTACAATCAATTATGATCTTGGTGGCGTCGTGTTGCATGTTGGTACGACCGATACTTGTCGACATACAGCCGCGCCTCATTGGCCTGATAACATCCAAGCAATCCGTCTTTACTGGCCTTTGCCCAAATACATATCCAGCAAACCATACTACATACAGTCTAGACCGCAAGATGTACAGCATGTCAAATCTGCCTTATCATATCAACCGCTCAGGAGGGACATATAAATTTGCCATCCCTTCTGAAGGGATGCCCTCGCTGCTAGAATCATCGTCGCCGGCGGTGCGGGGATGGTTTTCAGGGGTATCAAAAGCCGGAGGCCCCCAACTTGCTTCGCTCGCCTCACTTTTCAGTCATCCGCTTCCTTGAAAGTAGGCTACATGCTTGCAGATTTTCTACGCCTATCTTTAGGTTTCTATTCTTCCATAGAGCCGACACCTAAATTTATCGTTTCTTTTTTGTCCCGACGCGCGGCTCTGTAGGAACTCAAGCCGGTGTAGTTTTGCCACTATATCGGCGGGCATTTGCAGTGAGACATGGCTACTACATGGCAAAGGAGCGAGCCGCACGTATCCGATGTTACTTTGGAGTATGCTGGTTGTGTGACTGTCTATCTCGCATCTGAACCTGCCAATTCTTTCTATGGAGGGTCAGGCCACCTTCTATACTAGTACTTAAGAAAGCACAAACGCTACCAGGATCTAGACGATGGCTGTAGGTTATGTAGTACTTCGGTCATTAGTTTTCTTTCGCCTAATCTCGTAAGACGTCTGCCAGCCAGCCTTGCCTGAACTGAAGGGCTGCCATCAAGCTTTGCCGCACAAAGGGAACGTGGCTGCAGGACGTACCACCGCGCACCCGGATCACTACTTAAGGATTGACCTCCGGAGTCTCCGGTCGTGAACATTGAAAGAATTTATTCCAACTTCCCTCCTCAATGCTTGTCTTCCTCCAAGATCCCCCCAATCCAACTCACACCTGTCTTCGTCACCTATCGAATGCTACAATGGCCCCACAATCACCACCCTCATCAACTCCTGTCTTTGACAGTCGGACTCAAATCATAGGTCAGTCATTCTAACTTATTTGATATAAGATCATGACCAATTCTAATTGACCAAATTCAGACAACTGCGAGTTCATCATAAGTAAAGATGATATTGTCCAGGTGATTATCAGCAGGGATCCGGTGGACAAGCTCTTTAAAGCGCATGCAGTAAAATGCAATGAAGATAATCGTGAACATATACTGGTGTCAGAACCATGTGAGAACGCCCAAAAGGCAATAGAGTCTCTCCAAGCGAAGTCATGTGAAGCAGTCCACGACTACATCACGACACATGGCTTCTTGGCTCCCATGGATTCCAAATTGGCCTCGTTAGAGCCCATCTTTGATGATGATGACGACGATGCCGCCTCTATCATCTCTGGACACTCTGACTCTTCCACTGCTGCCCTTTCTGAATGGGGCAGTTCCGGCGATGAGGCCATGTTACTACATGAGGGCTCAGGTCCCGATAAAGCGCCCAAGGATAGACAACAACATCCAGCCGGCTGGGAAGAGCCCCCACGTACCCGCGCCGTCCGCCCTACCCAGTCTCGTTCGCCCTCGTTCGCCTTCAAACAGGCGCCACCCCCGCCTCCTGTATACCCTGCACCTCCCAAATCCGATGGCCCTCCCGCTCCGCCGCCCTTGATGAGAGGCATGGCCGGGCCCCCACCACTCCCGCACCTCTATCCCGCAAGAATAAGACCTGGCCCGCACTACCCCCTGCATCCACAGAATGGCATGAAGCCACCAATGCCCCCGGCACAACCTCTCACGTGCTTTCGTCTACCTGGGCTCCCTGCAGACAGGCCTCCTTTTCCAGCAAGTCAGGGACCTCTGCCACCCAACATCAACGTCAGCAACAGTGGCGGCATAAAACGCAGTGAGCATAGCTATAATCGCCCTCGGCCAGGAGCCGTCTTCCAACCAAATGTGGGCATGTATACTGTCGGTATCATGGTGCAATGGATAGGTCACGGTCAGCACCGCATTATATCCTCCGTCCATCCGACCTTCCAGGCGCTGCAGAATCTAGCCATCGCGGACGTGCGTATGCATCCCGAACGATTCACTAGCGAGGGCCCCAACGTGAAGGGGTTTGCGGTTTCCGGCAACAGGGATGGCGATAGATCGGGTCTGGTGGCACATGTGAGCAAGGCCGTGGTTGCCGGCGAGCAGTATGATATGCAGGGGTTCCATAACCCCAATCTCGCGACCCTGCTCGATGTGCTAGCCGTAGACGGCATGCCGTCTTTTGAGGTCGTTGTGAACGATGTACCCCCCAACGACGACGAAGCCAGCGGATGAGGCGAGTCCCCCCGGGTTGTCCCCGGCTCGAGGAAGAGCGAGAAGTGGACAAACTAAGCCGGATTCCTGATATCACGCAACTAGTCTCCTACGGGACGGGGCGATTGGAGAGATTCCAAGCGTTCAGGTCGGCGCGCAGGCAGACTATGCGTATTGCTACGAATGCGAGTGCTGGGATATTAACTAGTATCTTGTCATCTGCCCAACGCTAGTATTCCGTTCTATAGGGTAACATATAGGCCGTGCGCAGTTAGCTCTTCAGCTTCATTCTCACTCAATGCTTCATTTCCTAGTTTTCTTTTCACGTCTGGATTTTTTGTACGGTTTGAAACTGTCTCTATCCTTCATTTGCTTTCTTTCCAATAGATAGTTGGTTAAGCGGTAATGAAAATAGTTTTCATATATGTGGGCCTCTCTTCGACATTTAGGAACTATGAATCACGTCACGAAGTAAGCAATTCCTCGCTATAGTCAGTAGGCAAGAACTATAAGTCAACAGACCAATATAATTATTCTTCCTCTGCCTGCTTTGCACTTTTATGTAACACAATTAGACCCTTGAGCTTCCCAAGCATAAGCACTTGCTCCATCAAAAATGCACCTTTTGATACGACTTCAACTACCTGACTGATATGGTAGTTTGCGCCGACAGCCCGTTACCGAAGCGCCTTGTTTCTTAAAGTCTAAATCATTATCTACTATACGTTACATTCCCTGATTTCATTTAGTTGTGACCTCTATCTATAGTTACTCCAGACTCCTTCCCATGTTCCCGGTTCAATGTTCGCCTTACTTGTTTTACGAGTAAGGGATCGACAGTAGATCGACAAGCAGTGCTATTCGACAAGACCTCCAGAGCCAGCAGAGCCAGGATCAAGGGTGTTCCGAGGTTTCACCCAACTGTCTTGGACTTATCTAGATTAGTTCCCACCATATGGACCAGTAATATCACACTCTCTTTACCATATTCGGTATGTTAGTCTCCCAATTAGAGAACACGATTCTAACCTTTCCTTGGTTCTATCGTAAGTCGAAAGTTGGCTCGCGTGCAGTGTTGTCCCATCTACCCTTAATCTCAAGGTCGCGGGTGAGCAAACTAGATCTGGAACTAACATTGTAATCTTTGATTCAACCCCCGCTTTGGGCTCAAATTCCGATATCTTCCCGTCCACTAGGAGTAGCAGCCAATTCGGGTTTTCTTCACTCTTGGAACAAGGTTTTTTTTAACTCTTTTAGCCTTCCTCTGTTATTTCTGTCCTGACCAGCAATTGTGGTTTGGTAATGGATAGGTCCTACTTGAAAAGATAACAGACAGGTATGTAAAGGCGTTGATGATCATGGCCCCATTAGATTTAACGTGAAGCTCTGCCGAGGCTGCAAGGCGTTCAAGCTGTACCCGTTATATGTGTAGCCCTATTTCCATCCATATCTGGAACCAAGAAAGTACGTACTTAGTCGAGGAGTATGGGGAACACGATGTTGCTGGTGACATGACATGATTATTATTCTATAAACGCAACATGCATGTTCCATATTCACCCGCATGTAACTGTATACTCTTCATGCTCTAGTGGTAGATGGAGAGGTGCACTGCAGGATCACTACATGGATGGTGGATGGGGAGCACGAAGGGCTCGAGCACCGGGTTATCATCTTAAGTTTCATCCAGTCGTTTAACCAAATGTATGAGGATATTAAATGCGAAGAGCTGACCGTATGATTCTGACACGGCCTTGAATTCACTCATGGCCCTTGCCACGTCAGTGTCGTATCACGTTGGTCTTATAGGCCAATATCGATGGCGTCTGCTACCACTGTTGGAGATGCAATGAGTGGTATAGGAGACTGCCATTGTCGGCGTGAATAGAGTAGTACCAATGGGGGGCACTTATGCTCCGTCCATCACAAAGAAATCCCTGGCTGGTGGGACATGGCCAACATGAACGAGCCAGTCATTTTTCACTCTCCGTGCCACTGCCTCTGTGGCCAATTTCAGAGGCATTTTGAAAATCAGCAAGGCGGCCGGGCACATGAGCAAATACCACAGACCATAGGCAAAGAAATTAGCTCGCGGGCGCCCGCATGACCATTCGTCTTCCCGCTTCCGCACGACAGGGCGATACAAAGATATAATATCGTGTGACTACATGGATGCCGACGATCATACAATACACGGGAACTGGATATCTCGGAAGTCATAGCGCGCATTGAAGCCACTTATTCATGAGAAACAGACACGTACCTTTACATGATAGGGCGAAGCGGTCGCAGGAGAAGAAACCGGGTCAACCTGGATACAACGTATTTACCAAGGACGCGGAACCAAGTGGGTATCCGACAAGAGCAAACGGAATCGTCCTACATTCCTCCCCCCTTGTTCCCGGCGACCAATATTGACACATCTCTGGAAACGAATTTCGATATGTCAGATCGGCGTAGACAGATACAAGGCACTGGCTCCCGGCTTCTCGCATGATCCGCCCAAGCTGCTTCTTGTACTTGTCACCTTCAGTAATGTGCTCCCGAAAGTCAATGACAGGAGCAAGGATAGCATGGAGATAATGCTCAGGGATGTCGGGCGTTAGGTTCGGAACACAGGTTTTCACTCCAACCTTGTCCCATAGATGATATTCTCGTCTCTTTCTGAGGCTCGGGTGAATCTGACGGCTATCTGTCTACTATAATCGCGAAAGGGAAAATCCCGGCGAGCCTGGGCTCACTCAAAGCTGCCTTGAAACAGACATGTAGCACTATGTCGCTAGATTACTGGCAGGGGGGGTGTGGTATCTCTCTAGTTGCTAATATGTGCTTACAGAGGGGATAATAACAAATCATATGAGTAAATCTAAGTCACCTCCTTCGCCCGAAGGATATACATTTCAGGGAATACGCCGGGAATAGCCTACATGTCACGTCTCACAGCCTGATGTAGATTCAAGAAGAGGCATTGGCAAGAAAGGCTTCGAGTATCTTTTGGTCGATGTCTCACTATACAAGGCAAAAGATTAGTTGGCTTCGCCCACAGCAGCACAAACTATCTGTGTCTTTGTCCCAACTACTTGCAACTATCGCAATAGATGCATGCCATTATATCTCATGTCCTTATCTTTTGTATCCGTAGTTATAGACCGACCATTTTTGACCAAAATTATCCGGTTCAAAGAATGATCTTCCTGACTACTATTATATGGCACGGTGGAATGAGGGTTCCTTTCTTTTCTTCGTCGAGCTTGGTATTGAGCGATATCAAGCGAGAGTCCAAATCTGCTTTCCAGACCAGCTGGTTAAAGCGATTCCTACTGAAAAGAAATCTTGGTTCATCTTTTGTTTGAAATTTGAGAGCCATTATTTCAGCAAAATCATCCAGAACTAGTTGTGCTTGGGCGTCTCTAACGGCAATATTTTCCATCTCTGTACTGCTTTTACCATCCCCATGATTGAGTTTTTGTGTTCTCCTGTTCTTTGTCATCGTCGACCAGCGACTCTGAAATGAAACAGAGCTTTGTACAAATATATACAATATTGAAGTTGCAATGTGGCTTAGTCAGCACTTGGAGGCTAGTAGTTCGAAGGATATTGGCCATAGTCCAGATGAGTGAAGTCGAAATCGGGTTGTTCCAGGAGCTCGCTGAAGATTGGTGCGGGATCCTTTTCCTCCGTTTGAGCGCCCATCATTTCAGCAGGTGCTGCGTCACGAATGCACACCGGCGACGAAGGAGAAGCAGGCGTCTCAAGGACTCTACTGTCGTCGAAATCTCCATTGTCTTGTGCCGATTCGGGATGCTGATAACCCATAAAAGTTGGATGGAGTGGGTTATCATACACCGGCGACGTCAAAGACCCAAAAGCATCGACTCGTTGTTCCATCGGATAGACATCCTGCTGCAGTTCTGAATGATGCTGATAAGCAGGTGAAGAAGCCATGACCATAGGCGTTTCAGGTCTAGGGCCCGTTGGGTGAATGCTTTGTCGCAGCTCGGGATGGCCGTTATAGGTCGGAGAGGTTGGAGGATAGGGCAAAGCTGAGAAGGTTGGACCAAGGTGACCATAGTAGACGGGGCTTGTTGGATGGCTGTGTATATCTGCCCCCGTGCTCTGGTAGTTTGGAATTTTGTATGGATTGGATTGCTGTACATTCATCTGCTCGTATCGAATAGACTGGGGCACTGGGGGTGGCGGAGGCGGAAGAGCAATGACTCCGCGCTGGTTCAGGGGACGATGAACCCGACGGGTAGGCTCTGCTGGGGGGATATGGTGTTGAGGCACACCAAAATTCTGGGTAAAGCGTGAGGCGCTGTTGATGTTCGGGCCCTCACGATTTCGTTGGGCGTATACGGAGTTTGATATCCAGCCCCTTTCAGTGTCGGGATTTAATTTCGCGTCCAAAGTCTTCTGGATGCGAGTAGCACTGGGGAGATAATCTACAAAACATAAAGCATTAATCTGACAATTCGAGCAGGACATGGATCGAAACGTGAGATATGATCTTACCTCGATTGGGACTTGACAAATGACGATCAAAAGAATCGAGCCGAGATATCTCTTCGTCGGCATCCGTTTTGGCATTTCGGCGTCTCTCCCTGCGCCTAATGGTCCATTTGTAGAAGGTATCGTTAAAATCGATACATAAACGCTGGAACGCGTACTTTTTCAAGCGCGTGATCCGGAAAGGGGCCGACTGTCTGCTGATATACGCCATAAACTTCTGGTTTTTGGTCTCGATGAAATCCATAAGCTCCCGTACATCAGTAACCGGAATATCGCGTTGATACTCATCAGCGCCGTGAATAGCCTCATTCAATCTCGTGGCAAATCCAAGGGCCCAGTCTTCATCCGAGCGTTCACCATTCATATTCCCGTAGCGATAACGTCTCTTAAAAATTTGACGGTGCTCGTGTTTGCAGATCAAGGCACACACCGTGTAGAGCTCAAACTGGGACCACTCTCGTACCTTTGGAGATGGCTCAACGGACGATGGAGGACTTTCTTCGAAGGAAGGGGATGATCCCACAGTGTCGGAAGGGTTCTCCATGGTGAGTACTATTGTTACTAAATTGTGTTAAAGCGGTTGTGTGAGGAGGGAATAATGGGTGATTAGAAACGACAAAGTAATTTGGTCATTGCTTCGAGGTGGGCAGTAGCTTGTTGATGCCTGTAGCTTTGCATAAAAGGTGGCGCCAGGATAAAGCAGGAAACACGAAGGAGTGAAGAGATGTAGGTAAAGGGGAAGAGGACGCAATGATGTGTTGATCAACTGAGACGGGTCGAAAGACTCGAAGATACTTCTTTTCGTGACTTACGTGACTTACTTTCTCAACCGAAGAATTTGCGTTGGTTGGTAAGATGGCGAGATCGAGGAGCAGGCAGAAGGCAGGCGCAGCTTGTTTTACTACAATTGCAAACGAAAAGTAGTAAGTAGTTGTAGTGATTGCAGAGAGGTGAGCGGTAAGCCTGCAGTATAGAGAAGAACCAACGTATTAAGAAGGTAGGTAGTAGGTACGTTAAGGTATATGAAGAGCCGGAGAGGACGGGAGACAATAGAGCAGTAGCTGAAGTGAGTGGCGTACAACACGGCTGTAAAGCTGAGGTGCTGCGTATCTTGTTCGAAGTCCCTGATATTTTTGCCAAAGAGAGGCCGGCAAGGTTGTTCATCACCCACTGAGGAAGACGATAAAAGCTGCTAGCTCAGCTGTATTATTTAGAATGAAAACGGAGTTGTAGTCGTGTAGCAGTTGGGTCAGAGACAAGACGTAAGATATCGAAGGGTCTACGCTGAATTAAAAGGCACACGTTCACGCAATGGCAATGCTGGATGAGGATAGTAGCTATCATGTTGAGTAAAGTCACATGGATTTCGAGGACTTGTTATTCGGACTACTATTAAGCCCAAGCTAAGATTCAGAAGTGGAAAGGCACAACAGAAGAACAAGGAACTGAAGACTCGGTCTTGCCGTAGCTGCCAATATGAACAGCGGCAGGTTACTAGGTACTTGCATGGCATGTGTTGATTATTCGGCCATACGTTAAGACATAGCACAATCGGCTCGACGTGTTTTGAGAATAAACGGCCTCGACCTGGGGCGAGAAAGCGCAACGCATTTGTACGCCACAACAGAGACACATACTTCGTTGGGGAAATGAGTGCTTAGATAGGTAACTAATAAACATGGCCTCATTGAGTGTTACTGTACTGGCGGGACAAGATGCAATTCAAGTTCTGAACAATCGATGAAAGTGAGGTCTGAACTGGATGCTGTGGGCTGAGCAGTTTCTTCACTACATAGTAAAGGAAGGCCTCATTGATACCATGCAATGATCATGTCACTCTGCCCGATGGGAACTGAAGTTTGAATGTAATATGATGCATACGAGGGCACGCTCTGATATGTGCCATACGAATATAATCCTGTCCTAGCCGGCTTGTCAAATATAACTATACTTGTGATTGATCTTACGAAAAAGTGACAAGTACTCTTAGGTTGACAAATGCTTTTCAGTTGATATGGGTTCTTTATTTGACAAGTCTTCAACACTTGTTAAGCCACTAATTTCTCTCGCTATGGTATGTATGTATGGCATTGTAGATGGTATGTTCATAGAGAAGTCACTTTCGATTGTATGCTGGCAGTGCGAATCCACTATGATCCAGTAAATCATTTGTCCTGGGTAGATAGAGATTATCCTGGTCGTTAACTCTATTGCCTGCAACGCCGCCCAAATGCTGCAAAGTCGTCATATCTCCTCCTGATGACCCCCGTGTCGTGCCTGATAGCCTAGTATATACCCTGAGTCCGATATTGGAAGGTGTCATAACTGAAATCCCGTTAGCGTGTGGGTTTGGTAAGAAAGCGAGTCAACTCACAGTCGTGTATAGTAGCTACCTAGAGATTTAGCGATCAAATCGGTCTCAACGAAGCTTTCGGCTTCGTCGGCGCTCAAGTGCAACTGAAAGCGTTGCCGTAAAGATGCCGTCGTCTGCACGATACCAGCTGAATAGCATGGCATCTTGGAGTCCCTTCCCATCATGCTGACGAGATCAATTATGTTATCCGCAGATCGGCGAAGCGCTTTATTGAATTAGCAACATCCTCGTCATGAGAGTGACTCAGTTAAGCTTACCTTGAAATGCTTGTTTGCAAAGTGTCTTGTAATCTTCAAAATCTGTAGAACCGACGCCACCTAAAACATCGACGTACTCCTGCGTAAGTTTGAAAGGGGCAGCTTCGAATCCAACTGATCCCGGCGAGTTCGAGAGCATAAATCCAAAATCAATATGAATGATATGACCTTCGTTATCGATGAGTACATTCCCGTTATGGCGATCCTTTAATTGAAGGATATACTGTATTACGCTGTATGCGGCAAGCGACCGTTTAAAGGCATCTACGGCGCTTTTATATGGCTCACTGTCGGGTTTGCCGAAGGTCTTCACCCAATGATCCTTGAGAGTTGCGAAGCGCCTTCGAGGGTTCACACCAGAATCAATGGACGATAATGTCAAGCTGCGCTTCAGGGAATGCAAAGAGACACCATTAGTAATCGTCTCGATAAGCCCAGAGGACTCGCCGGTCACTAAAATTTGCATGAGTTTGACCCAAACAGGCACGTCTGCGTCCACCCAAATTTTGTGACAGACTTGAATTAGCTGGCATGCGAATGCCTCCTGTCTCAGGTCAGACCCTGTCTTCACGATAACACTGACGAGGTCCCAGTTTTTCATCCAACCGTATGGCGAACTCCTGCGGATGCGCTCTTTCTTAACGTGCCACGCCTCGCCAAATACAGCGGCACTTGGGTCATCACGGTCACCCTTCTTCTGGACACCGCCAGTCATCGCATCATTTTCCATCCTGGCGGCACCGGCTGTTGGATTGCTGCCGGCGGTGAATTCATCGTCAAGATCGCCCTCGGAAACCGAAGACGTCGCGCTTGCTTTAGCAATGATCATGTCAAACGTAGGTCCTTGACCGTCATCCAGGTCAAAACTCTGCTCCTCAAGACTCTGCATACTGGCGATGATCTTTGATCGAATAGCTGCCACTTCGTGCTTGGGGCGCTTCCCACTCGTCGCATCTAATTGCGCCAGCATCTGTGAGGCCGTACGCATATGGGTCGCTAACGCCGAAAAATCCGGCTGCTCGTATGTGTTGCTACGCTGCCCCGAGAACCCCATTTTCTGTAATGATCCAGGGCTGCTAGATCTAGACATGGATGTGCCCGAATCACGCGGTGTAGATTCTAGGTTTATATTTGTGATACCGTTCGGATTGGACCTGCGAGTGACTAGTTTCCCGGGTTGTTGTCTGTCAACATGTTCGTCATCAAAGGCTTTGAGCATAGGCGAGCTCCCTAGATCACCAGACGTTGGCTCGAAAACACTATCGACCTTCTCGTTTTCTAGCGAGGCCGATCGCTCGCTCATGGGCGTTCGGTGGCTCTCGGATAGATCAAATAGTCGTTTGCGGTTGCTCTGCTCTGAAATTAGAGTGCTGAGTAAGCGTTGATTGTCTACTGAATTGGGATCAAAGGTGAAGTCGTCTCGGAGAATTTCTATCATAAGTAGGAATGGCACTTTCTCCGCGCTGTTCAGCACAGTAGCTTCGGCGGGATTCACCCTCACTATGCGATGATGCCGGCTCCTTGAAGGCGATCCATCGACGAGCGTCGGGGGACAGAGAACCGGTATATCTAGTTCCGCAGGTAAGTCCCTAGCAATCAGCGCAAGTTCGGCACGTAGAGCGCTGAGACGAGCGGGCTTAGGTACTATGACAAGCCGATTCGAGATATCCTCTAGTGCTGTTAGAAACATTGTCTGTGTCCGGAAATAGTTTTGTCGAAGCAGACTACTCTTCTGGTCCGCATTCATCTCGGCGAGACTGAGGACGGGCTTTACATGATGAGAGTGTCTGCGGGATATAGCATCTGTTGGACGTGGCAGCCTGGCAGAAAGCGGCGTCGTAGGGCGAGTAATTATTCTGGGCGACCGTAATTCAGGCAGCGGAAGAGATGAAGAACTTAAACGTGCATCTAGCAATTTTGACTCGGTAAATCCAGGTTTCGCGCTCGCCGGAGGGGGAATGATGTTGACTCCTGAGTGGTTCGCTGGCGGAGTGGGAAGGCCCCGCGGTGAATTTTCGGCCGTGACCTCTTTAGCATCTTGTGAATTTCCTCCTCTGATACCATCTCGTTGACGTCGTGACCTTGTCGAAGACACAGTGACAGTTTGACTTCTTGCCACTCTGGATTGTGTCTGGTTCGAATCCGATATGGCGTCGCTGGTCGGCTGGGATTTCCGTGCTTGCGCGACGGCGAGCGGCCCGGCCCATTGTGACAGCC
The DNA here is from genome assembly GCA_022385635.1 of Xylaria scruposa. Lineage (NCBI taxonomy): Eukaryota > Fungi > Ascomycota > Sordariomycetes > Xylariales > Xylariaceae > Xylaria > Xylaria scruposa. The sequence goes on from MU280182.1 coordinate 897,898, forward strand.
TGGGAAGGCCAACGCTTGCTAAGACGAAGCTGGCTAGAACGGTAACGGGCAGAACGTTTTCTTTGATCTTTTCATGCCTCACGGTGTCGGGAAGCCCGAACACGAGGTGCTGTACCTTGTTGTACACTCTCCGACAGGTCTTGAAAGCTTGTGCCTGGGGTGTCGAGGCGAGGTCGCGCAGATACGTCTGGAAGAGCCAGAATGTCTGAGATATGGCTTAGCAATGCACCCTGCGATGGGGAGCTAGCTGTACGGATGTCGACTCACCAGAAGAGCGGCACTGACAGATTCCTCGCACAAATCCATCAAGAACTCTTCCAGAGCCATAGACTCGTTATCGACGCTGATTATGAGGTGGCATAGCTGAGGGAGAAAGAACTCGATATCCTCGTAGGGGAACTGGCGAAGCTTGGAGCATAGCACGTAGTGTATGCCAACATGATCGGCGTATCGGCTGCACATTTACAAGGGTGGTCAGAGCAAAAACGGTGTCGAGGTCATTGCGAGGCGCCGTTGAACTTACGATAGGTAGGAGACGGAGAGGAACGGGTTCTGGTTGAAGACATCGCTCTCGATAAACCGCTGCAGCAGATCCCAAGACATAGCGACCTACGTGTGACCAGCTATCGCGTCTGCTGCTGCTGCTGCTGCTGCTACGGCTCTCTCGTTCTCTCGAAAAGCGGAGGAGACAAGTACCGTGTCACCTGGATCGGGCTTGGAAGGGGAGCTCAGGAAGGGCGTCTACCATGGCTGCGGTCGTCGAACAAGCTCAGCACAGCACGAGAGGGCGTGTCGACTGTGTGCGCATCGCAGGCTGAGACAAAAGACGGACGGGAGCGCGGTCGAGGAAGAATGGGCAGAGGGAATTGGAACTGGAACTGGAATTAGTCTAAAGTAAAAGTATTTGGAGCAGGTGTCAAGATGGGAAGTACGCATACTAATGCCAAGCAGGCATGCTGAGATGCTACTGTATGTACACTAACGAACTACCTGACGCTCACTGTATTTACACTGGAGATGCTAGCTACCCAGCCGGGCTAGCCCGTCATGAATGAAGGTAGGGGAGCCCCTCAGCCCTTCCTCCGTATTTGAGCATATTGTGGAGTGAATTGGTTTAATTTGACGCTTTTGACTCGCCGTGAATTCCGTATTCTATGCTTAGCTGGTAAGAGGTTGTTACGCCTTACCCACCGGAACCACCGGTGTCTAAGTATACTTATTAATTTACTTTGACTACGAAGTTGAGAGTCCGTTCCCGCCCTTTTTCATTGATTGAAGAGAATATCGTCACCAAGATAATGGTATCAGGAATTCCCTATGAGAAGATTGTTGGAAATCCGAGTTCAGGTTGACTACCACTCCGCTACTTACCCCCATGTTTTTCTTTCCATCTTTCAGGGGTAAATCATCAAAGCGGGGCCGTAGTCCCTCCCTCGAGGTAGGTACCTCAATGAGATTGAGATACCCTCTCGTACCCATTGATGCAGTGTGATGTCGCGTATTTGGTGGTCTGCTAGAACCGGGGTTAGTCATACAAACAAGCCATCACGAAGCGGCAGATCAGATAAGAGGCCTGTCCACTAATCGTGCGCGCTGAGCTGAGGACGTATTCAAATGGTAAGAGTTGGGTTCGTGAGAAGAGCGAAACAGATTCCTTTCTGTTAGTCAATGATATGTACTGCAAAGATGAGGGAACGCCGAAATCCTCAAGCCTCAGGTTTGCCCTGTAATGTTCCAGATATATACAACCCCACAAGCTCCATACTATATAGGGTAGGCCCAAGCCGCAAACGCCGTTACCTATGATGCTGACAACACTTTCGCTCAATACTGCCGAACGCCGAAACATCAAACCAGCCGTCATAATGCCCGTGATATTTGGTAGGAAGGAATAGAGGTGGTTCCTTGGTCCGTGGGCCTTAGACCACCTTCTTCTTGCGACCACCTCTTCCCTTCTTCTTGACTTCTCCCGCATCAATATCATCATCACTTTCGCTCTCTGCCTTGGTCCGGCCACTGCCTTTCGCTCCTTCCTTCTCCTCGGTGACCTTAGCGACTATGTCTCTCAGGAAGTCCCATTCATTAGTGGAATCGATTGCCTGTTTCAACATGGGTGCCGTGATGCGTTTCGAGTTCTTTTCTTTGGCTACCTCGGCACTCCTATGTACGAGTTGCACCATGAAGAGTTCTAACGCCTTCCCGACCGCGATCGGCGTCTGTTGCGCGACCTTCCCGACTTCCTCGTCTGCCTGCATAATGCGCTTGATGCGCGCCGTAGGGAATTTTGTTCGGACGGGTGAATCCATGACCTCGGGCTCCTTCGCCGGTTGGGCGACCGCCTTGCCGCGTGGCATGGTGGCGTTGTGATAGTCGGCTGTGGTTGGTTGGTCGAATACCAGAGGTGATTGCTGTTGCTGTTGCTGTGGATGTTGGTGCTGCGAAAAGCCCTGGTGTGCAGGGAGGTAGCTCGTCGACGTAGGTGAATCGGTGTGAGACGCGTAGTAGGACGGAGCTTGTGGATGGTAGCCTGGTGTATGCGACGGCGGATAGTGTGGTTGCTGCTGCTGCTGCGGATAGTACTGCACAGCAGGTCTGTGGCCGTATGGACGAGGCACTACGTGATGGGAGTTATTGTTGCTATTGTAGGCAGCAAAGGGCGGGTTTTGGTGTGGAGATAGATTATAAGCGTTGTGGTTGGTGATGGTTGTGGTGGTCGCAGTTGAGCCGTTGCGAGTAGGACTGCTGCTGTTATTATTATTATTATAGTGCTGAGGAGTCTGGAATTGGTAGTGGGGCTGTGGTTGGCTGAAATTGTGCGTTCCTGGCTCGAGCTGTTGTACTTGTGGTTGTACCTGTGGTACCGGTGCTCGTACCTGTGCTTGGGCTGGGACTTGTAAGGGATAAGGGTTCCCCGATGTAGGTGTACCGGAGTTCGGGAATGCGTGGTGGTTGAGCCGGGCAGGTGTCGAATAGACTTCTGGACCTGAGTAGAAAGAAGACAAGTCGGGCGACTTGGGTGCGTAGGATGCGTTGTCTCGGGTGGCAGACATGATCCACCGCCCGTCTCTAACTTATTATAGGGAGACAAGAATCGGAAATAAGAAAGAGAAGCTTGGGACAAAGAGACAAACAAACCACCGTTCTAGGAACTGTGGGGAATTCTCGATGGCCTTGAGGCTTTTTCCCAGCTGGGACTGGAACACCAGGAACCTGGACCAATCTTGTTCCCTTTTTGCTTTCGCGGTACAGGTGTCAGGTGTCAGGTATCTTGTATCTGTGCACCGAAGAAGCGACGCTTATTTTCTCCCTTTCTCTCCGAGTGGCTGGTTTTGTTCTAAACCGACACGCAGAATGGAGGGAGATGAACCCCTGCGTTCACGGGAGCTAGCCACCGAATATTTGGATGAATGACAGGAAGAAACACACACACACACTTGCTACGATTATACGAGTATGTGGGGATCCAAGACCGACGGTGTATAGGGAAATGGCAACCCTCAATAAGTTTGAGGCTCTAGACACCAAGACTGGCCGGAAGGATGGATGGATGGTTTATATGTCCAACCACCTACACACATGCACAAACGGAAGGCTTAGTGCAGGAACACACAGCCCTCTTGAACGCAGTGGGAGGTCAGCAGGATAACTAGAAGATATCCGGCTTCTTGAGACACGAAGGCCCTAAAAAGAAATTCTGAGATGAACTTCTATTGATTCAACGAATTTACGGTTTTGAACCAATGAGCCTTGGCTGCGTCTAGGAAATGGCTGACAATAGGGACGGGGTTGTGCTCAAGTGTTCGAAATCTTGAGGTGTCGAGTATTGAATTGCCGGGCGGTGAAAGTGGGGTGTTTGTGTGATAGGTATGATAAGATACAGTCAAGACCGTAAAAGTCTGAAAAGGTTTGGTCTGGGGCGAGGTAAAGGTTCTTATGTGGCTTAAGCTTAGACCGTGTGGTGACGTGCGCTTTTTATGCTATTTTCTGAGCCAAGGGTGCGGGTGCGAACAACCCCTTTTGAATCACTTGCACGGGCGGCGAGTGTCCACTGTTTTATATGCGACTTACAGATGTACCTACAGTAGGCACACCGAAACGAATCAGGGGGGGCTGCCGTCCCACGGCTGGCTCCAGCAGCCCTAACAAACCAAGCTGCTAATCCCCTCAATCGTGGGAACTGGTACCTGTCTGCCGGGTACTACTACCTGATTCCTACACAGATCTGCACTACCCCGATAGGTATCTGTGCGTGTCTGATAGTAGGTACTAGTCTGTGTAGCTCGGGCAGTTAGCTTGAATACTAAGGGTATTTGTGCAGCCTAATCCACAATAGCGTAAACCTGCGACTTGCTATTATGTATGTACGATTAGCAGAGAAAAAAAACCTTAAGACCACATGCACTCAGCCCCAAAACTTAGCCTATCCGAAAGATTCAATGTTCTTTCCATCTGAATATCTAAGTAAGTAGATGCTCTAAGTATGTAGATGCACGATCGATGCCCCTTGTCGGCTAAGGTTCCTGAGGTTCGTCGGGTTCTCCACCCGCATTGCATCTGAAGATTCCGTTCCAAACGCCTTGATGCTCATCTCCACTTTCTATTACTCATTACTACGTACCCTACCAGTGACTACACCCACAAACTTTCCGTAAGGTGGAATCGGACATATTTCACAGTCAGACTATTCGTCACCCGCTGTGTCAAAAACCACCTTGGTTGCATTATTCGCTGACTGCATGCAACACGCCGAAGCCATAATGCAGTTGAGGTGTCACCCGACGGGGGCCACCCTGCAGGTTGTGGCGATGTGCGGTCATATAACAAACATTATGTTTTTGCCCGGCAGGCGTCTGCAGATTCCCAGGCTGCAGCAGTAGTTGACGGCACATTTGAACCAGACAGATGACGGGCTTGCGGCACCTTGCTTTTGGCATCCCGATTTTTGACCAGGGTCTCGAAATCATATGTCTATCTCTACCTACATGTACCTGTCTAAGTACTTTACCTGAGGAGCTTGTACCTAAGCCTTACCATAAGCTTAAAACGAAGGATTTACATAAGTTTGGAATGACGTATGACAACAAACGGATAGTATTTTATATAGTAAAACAGTTAACTACTACTCGCGCGGCTTTCAGACATCGTCGATTTTTATAGTTGACTAATACGACGTGGAAATGTCTAAAGCCTTAGTCAAGGCCATTATCGATACCTCCTTCACAGCGAAAACATCTACATTAATCTTACAGGACCCGTTCTCACCTACGGCTGGCCATCATGCTCATGGTTGAGGTGTAAAGCCCCGCCAACCGTCCTGACACCTCAGGGTTCTCTTGGGCCTCGCGAAGCATTGCTATACTAACCCTCCGCCAACACCTCAGGGTCCTCTTGGGCCTCTTGAAGAACTGCAGTCATACGGGCGTAAAGCAACGGATCTTCCTCCATCCACCTCCTGTCGTTTGGAAATACCACCTTCCGCAGTTCGTTGACCCATCGGATCAATGGCTGATAGTACGGCGTGAACGATTCTTGTGCTTTTTTAAGAAAGTATGGCTCTTCATCAATCAAGCTCTTTTTAAAAACGAACAAGTCACGAATGTTATTGCGGTCCAAATAGCCAGCAAGCATACACGGCTCGATGTATTCGCCTCGGGCTTCATAGTTGATGCATATCCAGAGAAGCACCCAAAAAAATGACTCGAGATCGTCCATGAAAGAATGCCGATCGCCCTTAAGCACCCCGATTGACATAAAAATCAACGTGCCAGTCTTCTTTTCCGAGGCGGAGAGGCGTTCTTCTTTAATAGCGTGGTCGAGATCGATTAAGAATGAAAATGGAGAAGGGTTGTTGACATCCTCATTAATTATAAGATTGCCTATCGAGATGTCGCGATGTAGGATGCCTGCTTTGTGCAAGGACTTGTGTCCGTTGATACAGCCCTCTAGGGCTCTGAGCAAAGCTACTCGAGAGCTGGCTTTATGAATTTTCTTTCCGTGATCACGAACAATAATACGCCGATGTATACGATTCGGCAGCGCACTGCTGCCATCTGCTGAACCTAGACAAGGTCGCTTACTGGGCGGCGGAGGGGTACCAGTTCGACCAGATGATCGCTTTCGTTTTGTGCCGAGCGTTTCGGTGGTCGACGAAAGAGCCGGTTCTGAGCAAAGATTCGCCTTCGTAATATCCAGCTCCCCTCGAACGTTGTTTCGAACGTCGTCGACCTGACCACGGACGACTACAGTCTCATGGTGGTAGTAACGAACTACGTTATCCACACCTTTCTCGGCCGCATATTTCAACAACTCACCTTCTCCTTCCTCTCCTCGTGCCGTGCCTTGCCAGTCTTGCCAGTAGTCCTTAATCACGAACGAAGTTTGCGGGTCATCTTCGCGATGAGCGAGCCAACAAGTAGTTGCTCGACTAACAAGAGAGCCGCTGGTTCGTGGCATTATGTTATCGACAACAAAACGCTCTGTTTTACCGTTCCGTGTAATCGTAACAACGTGTCGGCCGTTCTCTGTTCTAATCGTAGGGTCGAAGCCAACGTCCTCATCACGCATCCAAAGGAACCCAAGAGTAACGTATATAAACCGTAGCCCGTTTTCATGAATGTCAAACACATCAGATGCTATTCCCCCTAGCCGGTCAAACTCCCATACCCTCATAAGAGATCCACAAAGAGTGAAGCCTAAAATAAATCGACGTGTACCTTGATCGGCAAGCACGTTTGTAGCATACCTACCTATGTCAAGCCACGTAGATTTATCTTTATCGGCAGCTGGATCGTTCCTGAGCTCTCCAGGTACAAGAATCCTCTCATATTCGCATTGTGAGTATTTGTTCTCCCGATCGTCCATTGAGAAGCCAATACTCAGCTTGTTGCCTGCCAGCGCGCCCGCCTCAAAAGGCTTCTTAAGCTGTGCTAATGGCTTTTTTCGGACTCTTGCAGTCGAGGCTAGGGTCGGCTTGTACTCTTCTGCGAATACAGATAACTTGCCGATCAAATCGGCAAACCAGCTTAATACATCGTACGGGTTTGCGTCTTTCGGCCATCCACTCCACCCATTATCAAAAAGTGGGGTACTACCTTCCGTGCATTTCTTAAAAACGGACTTGCATGCTGCGTCAAGACCTGCTACGCGACCGAAATACGTTTCGCAGAAAGAAGGAATCCCAGGATGCAGCTGGACAAGCTCCCTCTCCAGCGCAACGTCAATATCCTCGTGATGCTCGGACGAATCTGAAAACCACGGTGAACTTGCATTTGATTGAGGCGGCGGCGTTGATTTGGCGACAGCATCATAAACGGCATCCCAGATTTCTTTATCCGGTCTGTTGGCGATGACTGCGTTTAAGATTGGGTTGACATAGTTGAGCTTAGTATCAGGTGGACTACGCCAAAGGACGGATTGTAGTCTTGAAAGGTCGTAGTCAAGAGTGCCGCGACCTGTTTTGGAACGTAGACTATGGGAGGCGGGGAGGTCCAGGAGTTCTCTGACTAAAGTGTATGCAAAAACCATGCGATCTGCACGCCAGTTAGAGTGTTCTAATAGCGTTGAAGGTTTATCTATACTTATTGGCGTAAAGTGATCCCACGCGTCTGGCGAGGGAGCGATATTATGTTCTTCGCAAGTGTGATTATAAAAATTGCGGGTATGTTCAAGTCCTCCCCCAATGGTGGATGTGACCTTTTCGGAAAAGCGTGTAGGTAAGTTTTGGTGGCATTTAGTTGGAGACTTTAAGTACCTCTGGAATCTCGTCCCAAGGGCGCGCTAGCTACAGTTTGTTGCATCAGCAACAACCGCGTCAGGTCTCCCTCGCCCAGAAGAGAAACATTGTGCAGCTGGGAGCTGAATCACAATCGAAAGTCACACAGTAATCAAAAACTTGGTAGGTAAATATTTATTTTTCTCCGAGACCCCAACGAACAGGTACGTGCGACCTAAGGTGTGGTGATGCACTACGAATCCCCAACTCATCTAATTGTTGGCATCATCGAGTGATGATGATAGTCAAAGCGACTCTCTTGGTCATGGGTGATGACAGCTATGATAAAGAGCTTCTCGAGACCGTAAGCGACAGTAATCTAGAAGCCGGGCGTCTCGACGTCAAGGTTCCTTTCTTACTGTCTGGTCGATGATGTTGTTACTTGATCTAATCTGACATGACAATTCTCAATCGAGTCGTCGATACGTTTTCTTCAAATACTGTCCCTGATATCCCGGACTAGTGCCTTCAGCCCCTTCAACCGTTTGTTTGACTCGCTGAGGAAAAGGGATGCGACCGGCCAAGCGTGGATGCCGCCGAGCTGCCCGCGACTGGTGATGTCGACGCCACCTGTTTTGAGAAACTGTACAAGCTCTCCGATCTCGGGTGCAAACACCTCTTCATTCCCATATTCTACGAATAACCCACGCGGTGGACAAGCTCTGTGCCACCACGAAATGTCTCTGCACCGGCCTGGTGAGAGCAAACAATCATCAGAGGAGAGATCATCCCCCGCGTACTCTTTAGCATAAATGTGTAAGCGACCGGCGTCGAGATAGTCGCTTTTAGTGTTGTAGTGCCTTTCCGACACAAGCGTCACCCAGGGAGATATGAGAACAGCCAAAGCGGGCTTCGCCAGGCGCCATTTCCCAGTCTCGTCCATCATGTCTACATGGCAGTCTATATTTGCCAGATGTAAAAGCAAACTGACCATGATTGTTGCTCCTGCCGAATCACCACTCACACAAACTTTTCCCGGGTCGCCCACCGTCGACAATACATGTTCATAGCCAGCAATGGCTTCTTCCAACTGTTTGGGAAAACTCTTGTCGGGGACGAGAGTGTATTCTAATGCGAAGATCGACGGGTTTTCATATCCGGCTTTCTTCAAGAGATCTAACCATGCAAGTAGGAATTCCAGATAGAAATAAGACGAACCCATCGAAAATCCTCCACCTTGCTTAGGATCAGCCACCAACCACAGCTACGTAACGGGATTCTCAAGTGGGCTTCCTCTTACCATGAGCATAGTACACGCATAAGTCTGGCCGTTTCATTGGGTCGTGAATGACCCAAACACCCCGGAATCCTTTCTACAGGCAGCTTTTGTGAGCCCTTTCACGTATCATTCTGATGAGTTTGCATCAACCTACGTCCTTATATTCATGCCAGTGGACCGGAGACCTAATGTAACCGTGGCGCAACATTCTAAATCGTAGGAACGGTAGAGCGACCGGTTTAGAGAAGAAGACCCTCCCGACGCGCGGTGAGACATTAGCAAAGGCATAGCGAACACACCGGACCACAAGATCCTCAAATGGCGATGCCTGCTGTACGAAGGGAGACCGATTCTCTAGCCTAGTTAAGTATCGCTCGCGAACGAAGCTATACGGAAGCTCTAGCACTATCCAGTAGTTAACATCAGATTTCTGATGCTCAAATAAACTTATATATCATTTACCTAAAAAAGGAAGGCATTGCAACACCACCGATATTGTCTCGAGAACCCCGATGTGTATGAGAAGCTGAGGCGCTAAAAAGATGCAAAAGACGACGCAATCCAGGTAGGAGATTGGGTTCAAAATCATCTTGGTAAGGATTCAAGACATATCACGACCTCCATCTAGTGTCTCAGCGTTGAATTCGGATTGTCTAAGTAAAAATTAAGAAACCTAGGCAACTGAATATTGGTGTTCACGTGGGACAGAGTTTACAAGGCACCGATTGGCGGGCTCGAAAGTCAATTGCCGGTCGGTGACGTCGAGGATTCGCTTGACTGCGCTGATACGCCGAGATGCGTTTGAGAGATACGGCAGCCGATGCTACGTTAGATCGATTCAGCCACTAGCTAGTCTAGATCTTGTGTCCGAACCATCTGCAAATAAATCATCAAATAAACTTGCTTATGTTTTTTTTTTTTTGATCTCACTGCTCACTAGTGCATCTCCTGACAATTATTTGGTACCATGGTATTTTGAATCAATAGAGCGATTTGGCAATCTCTTTGCTTCCTTTCTCAAAATATCGCAGATCGGACATTTTTGCTATCATTAGATTTGTATACCCTCAAAAGCAATGTACACCAAATCTTTCTACGCTTTGTCACTCAGCTTAGCTACTTGTTAGTTCTTCGCAACGCTCAAGACTCTACTCTCCATCTCCTCAAAAGCGCCCAGCACATTCTGATACATAGCATACTCCCTGTGACGATATCCATCGTCGACCTTCTGTATATTCCCCTCCTCCTTCCAGCGGGCGCCGATGAGCTCGTCGAAACTCTTCGGCTGACCACTACTATCGCGCTCGCACGCCCAGAGCGCCTTGTACGCGCCGCCCAGCGCGCAGGCGTTCCCGCCCACGTCGAGCCGGTAGACGCCCTCGGCGCCGCCCAGCACGTCGCCGAAGGCCCGCGCGATGGCCGGGTTCAGCGAGCCCCCGCCCACCAGGTAGATGCGGCGCGGCTGCGCGGGCAGCTCCGGCCGTCCGGGAATCGCGGACACGAGCTTCTGTGATCGCAGGCGCATGGACAGAGCCTGCGACTCGACGATGATCCGCGCGTCGGCTTCAGACGTCCACTCGGTGTTGTTGTTGTTGTTGTTGTCGTCAGAGGACGAGTGCTCGGTAAGTGACGATCCGTCGCGCGCGTCGCATGTGTACCGCCACGTCCCGGCCTGCACGTTCGGCACGATCTCAGGCAGCGGGAAGTATAGTCCCAGCTTCGCGGGGTCGCCGTCCTTGCGCACGTCGAGAGGCGGCGTCTCGAGGACGGCCTTGTTGAAGTTTGCCCAGGGGTCTCTCTCGTCGGGCTTTGGAAGCGCGTCGCGGACCTTCTCTCGCGCGAGCCCGCCGTTCTTGTAGCATAGCATGAACATGTAATGGCCTTTCGTGGTGGGGTGGTTCATGAAGTGGTACGAAGGGTCGGGCTTGTAGTTGGGCGTGTTCATGAGGAAAGTGCTGGACGTGCCGAGCGAGACGATGGCGTCGAGCGGACGCAGAGGTAGGGATAGAATTGTCGCCGGGTTGTCCCCCGTGAAAGCTGTGATGCGACAGTCCTTGCTGAACCCGAAGCGCTCCACGAAGTACGGCGATACATTCCCCAGGATCACGCCGCCGTCTAGCGGTACTTCTCCGAGCTTCGAGCGAAGGGCCGGCACACCTTCTGCGCTGCCTGCCGTGAGCTCCAGCAGCTTCTGGTTCCACGTCTCCGCGCTGATGTCCCATAGGTTCATCCCCGTGACGTCGCTGATGTCGAAGGGCGCGATGCTGCCTAGGAACACGGATGCGAGGAATGACGAGCATAGCGAAATGCGCGCCGTTGCATCGTAGACCTGCGGCCGCCGGCGCCGCATCCGTAGAATCTGAGTTCCTGTGAAACGCTGTCAAGAATACGAATCATTAGTCTATAGCCCAAAATCGTAGTCGGACAATATGTCAGGGGAATTGATTCATCTAGTGGCCACACTCACATGATGTGCCGCGCTCCCCGAGACATCAGCAAGCTTCTGCGGGTCGCCGAGATGGACATCGAAGTCATCGCACTCCTTCTGGGTGCTATGATCCTGCCAGTTAGGCGCAAACTCGAATGCGAGGACCTGTTCGCTCAGCTGCTCAAGCAGCGAGCGTTTCGGGTCGAGGCTCTTCAGGGTCTTCTCTGCATCGCCGCTCCAGTAGACGCTGGAGTGCTGCTGGCCGGAACCGCTGATACCCCTGATGCGGTCCATGGGACACCCCTTCTCGAGGAGGCGCGCGAGCACGAGGTCGACGGCCTCAACCCACATGGCGACGGGCTGGTACACCTCGCCCTCCGCCTCGTTGATTCGCACGCCCTTCTTGATGCCATATTTCGCTCCGAAGTCGGCATCGAAGTCGACCTTGGCTTCTGAGACGACAGTTAGGTCTGAGGCGATGACGATTGCTGTTTCGTTTTGCGTGCGTTAGCCTCGGGTTCTTCATAGAAGTTATTTTATTTCTAATTCCTATTCGACGATATAAGGGCCTCTACTAGAAATATGAATCAATAGATTTAAGTCCCTCTTTTGACTTACCTTTAAGCTGCTGCGTCGAGAGATCGAAACCTAGATAGAGGGGTCCGGAGCTCATCCTTGCTTGCTTACTCACTCGCCTACTATAATTTGTGACGCAATTCAAAGGATCAAGAAGCAAAGTCAATCTTCTAAGGAACTCTATCAAAAGTCGTCGCTTGTAATAGTAGAAGTGGGCGAGAGGGGAAATTCAACATCATGTGAGCTAAGAAAAAAGGAGAATAAAAAAAATGGAAGTAACATCTACTTTTCACGATAGCTACTGGATCGGCTCTAGGATTCGCTTCTGACGCAGCCTTGACGCCAACACCCCACGGTCCCTGAAGATAGCTTGACCCAGAAGCGCGGGGCAATTCGCCCGAAATAAGCTCTCTGCGTGGCAATTTAGCCTAAACGTCATCCGCGCCAATCAATTGGCGATCATTCGGATCTTGGCTTTTCTAGTGTCCAAGCTTTAGGCTTACTTTTGAGTTAAGCAACATAAAATGGTTAAAAAAAAGGAGCTTAGGGAAACATGCCATGTAAATAGGCAGCAAGTAGTGATCGTAAAAGAGTCGATTCAATGTTCTAACATAATGCCGTACATATTCCTAAGGCTTGGTTGATGCCAAGGATATCGGCAGTGTGCATCTGCAACGCCGTCTAATGCATCTCTTGTGTATGATGGTACATTCAACCTTGTTCCAGAAAGCTCAGATGTCCAGTTGCAAAATACGCGAATTGGTATCTTTCAGCCGCCCAAAGGGCTGTGCATATAAATCCGACAAACGCCCCAACGCCGCACGCACCACCAATTTTTGACCAATGTATTTTATTTCGACTTGTCATGGGTCCCATCTCCATTGTGGTGATGGTTTCCATCTTCTGTGTCAGGCTCAGGGCTCGACCTAGGACTGACATCGCCGGGGATGAATTCGTCGAACTTAGGTGCTACCGCTCCCTGTTTAGAGACGAAGCGGACACGGACCTTACGCACGCCTCGCACTTTGCTGCCAACTTTAGTTCTAATAACGTCTTCAACCTCTCTTACATCCTCAACCGTCCAGGTGCCGGGGACAGCAACCTCTAGGTCTACCAGATAGTTCTGTCCGGATTTAATACCGGAAACCTCGCGTAGTTCAATCTCGTGGCCTTCGCTAATTTCGGTCATGGCTTTCTGCGCTTGTTTTCTAATTGAAGATTTGACTTCGTCATCAATGCCGCGATCGGCTAGTTCAAAGAGAGCGTCCAAGGTATTCTCGACACCGGCCTTCACGACCATGAGTGAGATGAGAAGCCCACCAACAGGGTCCAACCAAGCCGCGTGTTGGAATACATTGGCACCAAGGATGACCGCTAACGTGACAATACCAGTAAGACTGTCGACTCGGTGATGGATGGCGTTGGAGGCGAGGACGGATGATTTTCGTTCACGAGCCACTTTCATAGCTGGGACACAAGAAAGCAGTCAGTGACGACCGCTCACGAGTTGCAATAGGTGAAACAATGGGAGAGTACTTACTTGCACGGTAGAGCCACTCTTTGACGGCCACAGTGCCTGCCGCAAGCCATGCAGCGTGAAGACTCGGTAGAGCACTTCCATGGTCGTGGCTATGTCCATGTGCGTGTGAAGCCAATTCGACAGCTGCTGCAGGGTCCAGGAAGAAATGACCATAGAGTGTCAGGAGGCTGCCGTATCCCATCCAGAGACCGCCAAACAAGAGCATGCTAGAGACACCCAAGGATCCTAAGCTCTCGATCTTGCCGAAACCGGTGGGGAATTTATCTGTCGGTGGCTTAAGACTCCAAGATATGGTGGCAAGCGTCAGGATATCAGATGCAAGGTCAGTGACGCTATGTATAGCATCCGCAACCATTGCCTGCGAATTGAAGGCGTAACCACCAACTCCTTTGGCTACCGCCATACCTAGATTAGAGTAGAGACCAATTCTCGTGATGCGTACACCTGCATCGTTCTTGTTTGTCGACGTCAGATAGACATTGTCATGATGGTGGTGGTGATGGTGCCCGTGGCTATGGTTATGACCACTATGCGTCCTGGTTTGGGTAATGGAGGCCATGGTGGTGGGCAAAGAACGAAAAAGAGAACGTGAATGAATGTGAACTGTAGAAGGAGGGAGTGAAGGCGACAAGGCCGGTGAAGAGGCTGCAATGCAGGAGGTGCGCAGGACACGACGAAATTGTGCTGGCAGATGCAGACAATGTGTCCTCGAACGAGAACCCTGGTGAGCCTGGAGAGCTTGGTAACCTTGATGGTGGTGGTAGTGGCAGGACTTTGTAAACGTTGCAGTAGTGGCGGTGGTATCGCGTGGCGACGGGGCCTTGGACCAACGAGAACGCTCTGGACCAGCCGCAAAATAATGGTGTAGGCGTAGGCGTGGGCGGCCAAAGCTCGGCCTACATTGCGCCAACATAAGGAAAAGATAAAGCTTCCCGCTTCAAGGAACAAGGGAGGGAGGGGCACACCAAACTTGCTATCTCTATCTAGTAGACACGTTTCCCCTCCGCGCGGGCCAGGCACAAAACGATCGCTGCTATTTGCTCCTGCTGCTGCGGAAAAAGAACGGAAGTGCGCGTCCGAGACGGATACCTAGTGCTTCTGTTCCTGGAATGTGGGAGGGGCTTATTGAGACGAAACACTCGACGCGCATGAGACTTTGGGAAGGGAAATGCGAATCGTCGTCATGCGACTATCGGCAACGACTAGAGCATAAGGCGGTAACTTAGTAACTTAGACTGCGACTTCGCTGGGGCACCTAGCCAAGTTCGGTGTTGCGTCAGTGCTGCCGGAATGTGGGTGAGTGCTGAAGCGCGAGGCGTTAGGTAGTGAGTCGTGACTCGTACAGTTAGTATTCGGTCTCTTAGGTAGGTACCTGCAGTGGGTTATGGAGGTGTCTCGGGTGGGTATGCTACAGGTATATTGGATATTCACCTCGGTCAGTATTTTCCAGATGTTTTCTACTAAGTCGGTCGAAAACTTCAAGTAGTAAAATGATTGTAAAATAAGTTCACATATATCTTAGTGCGTCACAGTGAGAAGGCTGCCCACAATTTTTGACAGGTCTATTATACTTACCCTGTTGTGACGTGAGACTTAGACACCGTGACTTGAGTACAACATGGAGTATAAATAAACCTTAGGTAAGTATGTACATAAGGCTGGTGACAGTTAAGGTAAGGCGGGTAAGGGTAAGGCTTAAGATGACGAGAAGACATGTCGCGAACTACCTAAACTATCTGCCTAATGACCTCACTCTGAATGGTCAGAAATTTGTCGTACCAGAACTGCAATTTCTTATATCAGCAGTTTTCTATTTCCTACCTAACCTAAAGCTGTTTACACATTACTCATACGCAGAAGGTAGGGTAGCATTTATTGGTACCAAGACGATCATTGTTTCTCCAGAACCCACCCTTGAAACAATTGTACACGTAACGTCCATTCGTCACATATATACAACATAGAGATGCGAAAGCCTTACATGCGTATTCCCTACACGGATGTGTTAGCGGCCCCCACGATCATCCCGAAGAGTGCTGCGGCTCTGTCCGGTGCTGTTGCTGCCCTTCACGAGTTTCTCGTTGCGCCATCGTCGTCGTCACCTTCAGCAGCAGGTCCATCTACAGCTCTTTTAACGGGCGCCGGAATCTCCGTGGCTAGTGGTCTTGCAGATTATCGGGGCACGAATGGGACTTATCGCGTCAACAAAACTTACCGCCCTGTCTACTACCATGAGTTTTTGCACAATCATGAGGCAAGAAAACGCTACTGGGCAAGAAGTTTTATAGGCTGGAACACATTGCATAAGGCCAAGCCCAATGCGACTCACTTTGCTATAAAACAGTTGAACGACTTGGGGCTGGTCCGGAGCGTTATAACGCAGAACGTTGATTCTTTTCATTCACAAGCGCATCCTAACCTTCCTATTGTTGAGTTGCATGGCTATTTAAGGTCATGTGTTTGCACGTCATGCCACGAAGAGCTACCCCGGGATGATTTTCAGAATGAATTGGCAAGACTCAATCCCGCTTGGGCCGCTTTCCTCCAGGAGATCCTAGCATCGGGTGCCCTAGACACAGAGAATCCGGACGAACGCCGGGCCAGAGGTATGACAACAAATCCCGACGGCGATGTCGATCTCCCGGGTGCGCCCTATACCTTGTTTCGATATCCAGCATGTCCTAGATGCCTCACGAATCCTCCGCCTACGGGAGACGGGACCCGTGCAACTGTCGAGGTTGACTCAGACGGCGCTTGGGCCCCCACTAGTACGGCAGGGATTCTCAAGCCGGCGGTTGTCATGTTTGGAGAGAGCATTCGTCCCTCGGTCAAAACTGCAGCAGAGAAGATGATTAATGATGCCGATCGGCTTCTTGTCTTAGGCACATCCTTGGCCACATACTCGGCATGGCGACTTGCTAAACAAGCCAGGGACCAGAAGAAGCCTATTGCAATTGTCAATATCGGAGGCGTGAGGGGCGAGGATGCGTTCTTCGTTGATCTTGATCCAGATCAAACTGGTAACCAGGGCGCCAGAGTGGAAATTTCCACCGATGAGTTACTACCCGCCCTGATAAACCAACTCAAACTATCATCTGCCCCTCAACCTGCTCATGAAGCCTCTGATTATATCCTGGAGGCACGCGGAGCTTCTGTCTTCAAAGACATGTTGTCCTAGGGGACTCTACTTGATACCGTAGCTGTGTACGTGTATTGTATAGTAAGCGTGACAACTTGTGTCGACCAAATCTAAAAGAAGTTTGAATAAGTTGTCTTCGGTTTTGTTGTCTCGGTATCTGGTGTCGACGTCGATTCTAGTCTCGGTTCTGTTGGGGTGGGAGAAGGGGTGTTCGGCGTGGCCGGCTTCTTCGTATTTTTGAGGATATCGTCCCGTTCGATTTCTCGTAAAACTTCCTCCCATTGCAGCTCCTTCTCAGCATCCCCTGTACCTAAAGCCTTCTCGACATCCACGTCTTCACCTCTCTGTAGTTTCTCCACCACTTCGCGTAGTAATCCAATGCGAACCTCTGCTCGTCTTATAAATGTAGCATAGTCTCTCTTTAGGGCTATCATCTGGATAGACATGGATCCGATAAAGAGAAATATGACTATGAAGAAAGTGGCGGGATTCCATTCCTTCGACTTGGGCTTCTTTTTGGTTGGAGTGCCCCAATCGACAGTAGGTTTAGGGCGAGGGCGAAGGGGTTTCGGTATCAGGGATTTCCAAAAAGACGCTTGAACGACGGTAGGGGCCGAGCTTTGGCGACGGATGTGGCATTGGTTAAGGAATGGAATGGGCTTTTGGACCCTGGACGGTCGGGTTGTCGCATAAGCTCTGAGAGCTCCTCGCTGTAGGGACCGCTCCATTGTTTTCAAGATATTGAATCTGTCAAGCAAATATACTGATAGACCTTGACTACTATCTATATTTGGGATAGAATGGGTGAATTTGGCTCAATAAATTTGTAACTTATGAGTAAATGAGTTAGAAGACATGCAACCGGATTTTAGAGTTAGAAGTCAGAGCAAAGACCTCATTGGACGAACTTTCCGTCAGGGTACATCCATGCAAGAGAAGTGGGGGCTGTGGCTTGGTTGCTGTGTCAACAAGAGCTATCCTATCCGGGCCAAGTATCTTTACATACACAAACTCTCAGGTCCACCCGCCAAATACAGCTTGGTCGGATGTAATGCGCCGCTGTTAGCTCATCCCAATTGCTTCAACAGACATCTACCGAGTAGCGCTGTCATGGGTTGTTATCTCTTTTGCTGATTTGAATTCATGGACATGGTGTTTTGAAATCTGTATTTTCAGTCTTTTGCCCACCCACGACGACATGTTTACAAGAGCCTACACGAACGACACCCGTACATATACACATACATATGGCTTCCATCACCGCCCAGGCCGATGCTATTCGGTCTGCCATCGCATCTGTATCCACATGCACTCCAGCGATCTCTGCCTCGTTAAAAGAACTTCTTCAGGGAAGACAGGACAATAACGATGAACCTTCGAACCCCTCTCTCAAACCACCACGAAAAACTACACAGGCCTCCGCCAAGACAAAGTCCTCGACGACAACGACAAGGAAACCGGCTAAAGCTGCGGGGGATGCGCGCAATGGCTCCAGTGACATGAGCCCCAAAGAGAAAGCTTTGCTTGCCACACACGTCGTCAACGCTGCGTTGAAAGCCTTAGGAGAGGCGGCAAAGACACCGCAACGATCACCCGCAAAGAGCAACGCAGCCAAGCCCGCCTCCCGAACACGCCTCCGACGGTCAGTCTCGGCGCCGACCACTCCGCTGCAACCTCGGTCTCTGAATAGAGTCGACACGTCCCCTCCCAAAACGAAAGCTTCAAGTCAGCTGCCGCCGACGTCTGCTTCGACTAGCTGCCTAGCTCTTGTAGAATGCACTCGAGTAGCTTTCGCAACGCTCCGGAGCTTGCAAGCTTCTGGTTCCGTTACTCTTCCCGACCTCCAGCTGGAATCTGGAATGTCGTCTCTCATCGCTAAGCTGATTGCGCTGAGGATGTTTGATCATGCGGTCAAAGAGCTGCGGATACTAAAGAGGCGGCTAGAGTCTATGGCCAGTGGAAATGAAAATAAAAAGAGCGGCGTGCCACCCCAGAATACGAGCTTAGCACCCAGGACACTCTCGGACCTGTTGGACTACCCGGCCGGGCCCTATCCTGGACCTGTTGTTGCTTTCCTTATCACCGCCCAGCTACAGGCCCTTCGGATTATCCACGAGCTGAACAAGGCGATGCATCTCGATGCGGTTCTACCCTTCTTGCGATCAGACAATTCGTCGTCACCTTTGAGTCTACTGCTGTCCTCCGTGCAGAGTAAAAAGGCAGATTGCGTGAAGACAGCAAGACAGTTGGAAAGCCTATCGCAAACTCTACTATCTTTGACTCCAAGCTTAGCTTCAAAGGATGATAAGATTGCCCTTGAACCAAGGCTCAGTCCCTCTCCTGAAACAGCACTAGAAGTACAGACATTAGGGCTCATCACCCGATTAGAATCATGGAAAGTCTCCGGTCACAAGGGCGATATCGACAAGGAAATATTATTGCCCCTTTCCAAGTGTTTGACAGCTTTCTTGAGGAGAACTTCGCCTGAGCACAGCTCCAAGCTTATAACCGCCTTTAAGCAAGTCTGGGAAAAAATAGGCGAGTTGGATTTTGAAGTCTCACAGTCATCACAAGAATCTCTGTCTACAATATACCAGTTACTGGCCAAGGCCTCCCAGGAGGCTGGGAATTCGAAAGAAGCAAAAAAGTGGACATCTAAGTGGAAGGGTCTTATAAAGGCAGATGAGGGGTCTGCTGCGAAATCCTGCGCAGTTACTGCACAACTCCTTGCCTTGTCTCTCGAGGACCCGTCGGAGGCAAATGAGAGTCTGATTATGCAGGTGTTGGATGGGATGCAAGGACCTCTAAGCGGCAGTGTTGTAGAACTGGATGATCTTCTCGTCAGTCTCTGCCTCCTTCGAAAAGTTGCTTACAAAATTGTTACGAAGGAGGCTGCTTGCACTTCGGAACAAGAACCACAAAGTCATCGGGAGCTCCTTGAAAGATTCATTAATCAACTACCTCGCTTCGCTCTTCGATGGTTAGGCAAGCCCCCAGCTGTAAACGGCGCGACCAAAGACTTCCTTCGATTTGAGCAGCGACGTCAGCTGCTCTCAAAGTACTTACATCAAATACTCGAGACAGCTCTATTACTTACTAAAACCCAATTGGATGAAGACAGATTCGCATGGGAAGCTAGTGACTCCATGCTCCAGGATAGTATGGTCTTGTTGGAATACATGGGGGGTCATGGACCGTCTTCTCGAAGTAACCCATCTGCTTCATATCACGTCAAAATTTCCCATATCTACTATCTGCAACACTTGGCATTGTGCAAGTCTGTGGCGAAGGACACCGAAGTTGCCTCGCTTCGAGCCCTCAAAAGATCTATCGACAGTGTCAAAGAACAACCAGAACCCGTACAGGCTCGTGCACAGCTTTTCAGGAAATGGGAGGCCTTTGTCGAATTATGCAAAGCTTCTAATCGAAGGGACGATGCTATCGATGCACTTCGCTCCATAAGAGACCACCTAGTTCGTTGCGATACCGTTCAAGCCATTACCGCCAGCCTAGCATCTAAATCAGTTAGGTGTTCATGGAATATCAGTACCGAAACAGAGTTGCTCTCGCGCACAGTCTGCAACTTAGCAAAACTCGAGCGAAGATCGAATGATTGGAGTTGGTTACTCGCAGGAGAAGACAAGACGACTGCATTAGAGCATGACCTAAACTTTATTCTTACGAACGACAATCAAAATCAGTTTAGGGTAAACTTGACAGATCCGACCATCCTTAATCTTCTGCAGTTATATTCTGTCGAGCAGTATCCGGTCAGACGGCTCCGATCCCTACTAATCATACTCGCCACTAGCTTGGACTCGCGAGATCAGGTAGACAAGCTACAAGCGGAAGTCGAGGCGGCTTTAGCGAAACTCCAGGAAGGCTGCTTAGGGAATGATTCAGGTCTCGTACGCTACGTTCCTCACCTACGCCGATCTGCAGTGTGCATTCTTGGAATGGGTTATGGCGAATTCAAATCATCCGAGATCCCGCAGGCAATATCCGCTTGGAAGACGGTGGCAGGTACCTGTCAATCAGTCAACGAGTTAGCCGAACACGTTGATGATCCGCAACAGCTTCTCCAGACCCTTCGGTCCCTAGCAGATCTTGCGAGAATGCAAGGCCAGCAGAGTCTCGTAACAGAGATTGTGGAACTCTCCACTATGATTTCTCAATTGAGTATCGACGATAATATTGAGTCTCATATAATACAGAGCGCTAGCCTTTCTCTACAATACCTAACTCTTGGCCAATCCACCAAGGCTGAGAAGGCCTTACAGGTTATTATGGATAGGGTCACATTGTCTGAGATCTCCGATGATATCTTCTCCTATTTTCACTTGTGCACGGCGGAATATTACCTCGCTGTCGGCAAGTCTGATGAGGCCGAGAGACACTTAGAAGAGGCTCGCAAGGCGGTCGTATCCACGAATCAAACCAGGAGAAGAAACAGCCAACTTAACCGCAAAGTTTCCACCGCATACGCATCATTCCTGACTTCATGCCTTTATCTAGAGAGAGGCGAGAATCATCGCGCTTTAAGGCTTGCCAAGACGGCCGTCAAAATTCTGTTTCATGACTGGTCATACCTCGAACAAAACAGAAGCTCATCAGCCGATGTTAGTACGGGAGATCTGTCGCAAACTGACTCACCAGAGGAAGATTCTAGTCTAGACAGCTCTCGCATGTCTGACTTGGACATTGCACGAGCAAATACTGGGCCTTCCTACTGGACTTTAGTTTATCCATTATATCGCTTCACCCGACAACTTTCCTCGACTTACGAGCATCTTGGCATGTACCAGGAGACGCTTTACTATGCCGAACAAGCCGAAAAGATTGCAAGGAGTATGGGCTCATCAGGCTACCTTGCCCAGGCTACCACGTATGTGGCATCTGTGTCATTGATGGCCGAAAACATCGCCAAGTCATTAGATCTGGTAACAGAGACCAAATCGTCACTGCTCTCCACAGAGCCAACACATCAAGCGGTTACTGCATTGTGTAAAGCTGCGTCCGTCTACCAGCAAGCTGGGGATGAAGACAATGAGTTGCTACTATTGACAAGCGCAGAAACAATGCTTCAGAGTTTGCAGCAAATGACTATTTCAGGAGGCGATGCGGCTAAGGACGACTTCGAAGATAAGCCATCACAAATTCCTCTCAGGAAAACATTACCATCAAGATCTGGAGGACGAGCCGCAGCTGCCACTAAGCCCACGCCAACATTAAAAAAAACAGTGGCCAAGAAGACTCCAGCCAAAGGAAAGAAAGCGCCGATGAACACAGCCACGCCAATCTGTATACGCGATACCCAGCTCAAATCATTAAAAGCATCCGTCCTCCTCTCACAGTCTCTAGCATTGGTCAGGCAACAAGACTGGGCAGCAGCTATCACTGCACTTCGTAGCGTGGCTCAGCTCTCAAGTTTATCCTCAGACCTTTTACAACAACACTTCCTACTTGGAATAAGTCTCATGGGCCACAGTCTAACACAAATGGGCAGTGATTCGGTCTTCTCTTTAATTCAGGATTCCACATTATCGTTTCCTTCAGTGGCTATGACCGTCAGGGATAAGGACCCTCACGGACAGTTGCTCACAGGCCAGGTCTCGCCAGCTCGCAAGCCTCGCTCAACCCCACAGGATACACGAGAATTCGTGGAAAAGTTGCACGATGCGCAAGACCATCTGCTGGAAGCTCACTCGATAGCAACGCGTAACGGCAACGGTTTTCTGGTTCACCGTATCGCTGCAGCCTTACAGAATGTAGTAGTCTTGCTAGCAAACACAAGCTCGTCACATATCCGCGCAAGTCATTCCGCATATGCCACTTGCTCTATTGAATTGGCGCGGAACCTGACGTGGCGTCGTGAACGGAAAGCAAACCACTGCGATTCAGAAAAAGACAATAAAGGAGCATGGCCAATAGTCATGGATAATGCTAATGCTAGACGGTCTAGTCTCGGGTTCACTGGTGATATGGATCGATTTCAAAGAGACTATGTTGACATCATTCCTGATACATGGAACGTCGTGTCGCTGTCGCTTAACGAGACCAAAAACGAGTTGTGCATTACCAAGCTTAAGGCAGGATCCAGTCCATTTGCATTACGGCTCCCCCTCGACCGGGCTTCTTCGAGGGATGCCGACAACGAAGTGTTTGATTTCCCACAGGGACGATCTGAGCTTCTGGAGCTCATACAAGAAGCCAACCGCAGCTGTCATGATGCACGAGACATGAGCCAGAAAGGAGCAAAGTCAGAATGGTGGGCAGAGCGCGAGGAATTAGATGAACAGCTAAAACAGCTGCTTGATAATATCGAGTTGACATGGCTCGGCGGTTTCAAAGGCATTTTCTCGCAGCATCGCAAGCGTCCCGATCTCTTAGCGAGATTCCAGAAGACTTTCCTACATATTCTGGAGAAGTACCTACCGTCCAGGCGCCAGGTCAGGGGTAGGAAGACAAAAAAGCCCGTCACAAAGGTAAACCTCGACCCAAGAATCCTAGAACTCTTCGTCGGTTTGGGTACGGTTCCCGAAGACGAGGCGTATGAGCCTCTGACAGACCTATTGTATTTTGTTGTGGATGTTCTACAGTTCCATGGAGAGCCTAACGCCTATGACGAGATTGACTTTGACGCCATGATCATCGACACCCTTAATGCGCTACACGCCTACCATGCCGCGGCAGAGATCAAGAAGGCCCAAAAGACAACACACACCATTCTCATCCTCGACAAATCTCTCCATGTGTTCCCCTGGGAGTCCCTCCCGTGCCTACAAGGGCTCGCCGTTTCGCGCGTCCCCTCTCTCGACTATCTACGACGCGCGATCTTGGAAGCAAAGCCTTCGCCGTCCCACGAAGAGGCAGAAGCAGAATCAGACGGGTCCAGCAGCGCCGCGCCGCCAACCCACAGCGGCCATCACGTATCGATGAACTCGGGGACGTACATCCTGAATCCCAGCGCGGATCTGACCAACACCCAGGAGACGTTCGGGAAAGCGCTCGCCTCGCTCCCCGCGGCGTGGC
The DNA here is from genome assembly GCA_022385635.1 of Xylaria scruposa. Lineage (NCBI taxonomy): Eukaryota > Fungi > Ascomycota > Sordariomycetes > Xylariales > Xylariaceae > Xylaria > Xylaria scruposa. The sequence goes on from MU280182.1 coordinate 921,603, forward strand.
GCAGCATCGAGACACGAGCGCCGACCGAGGGAGAATTCCAGGCCGCCCTCACGGAAAAGGACATGCTGCTGTACTTCGGGCACGGGTCGGGCGCACAGTACATCCGGGGCCGCACGATCCGCCAACTCGAGAAGTGCCGCGCCGTCGCGCTGCTCATGGGCTGCTCCTCGGCGTCCCTGACCCACGTCGGCCAGTTCGAGCCCTACGGGCCCATAAGAGACTACATGCTGGCGGGATCCCCCGCGGTCGTGGGGACCCTCTGGGACGTCACGGATCGCGACATCGATCGCTTCGCCGCCGCCGTCTTCGAGGACTGGGGCCTCTTCCCCCGCGACACCTTTGCCAGGGAGGATAATACGAATTTCGGAAAGGCTGCGGCGAAGAGAAAAGGGGCTGCGCAGAGGAAGAAGGGCGCCGCTGCTGCTGCTGCTGCTGCCGCGCAGCAGCGGGAGAAGGAGGATCCTGCTAGTCTTGTGCAGGCGGTCGCGAAGGCGAGGACGGAGGCTTGTCGGTTCAAGTATCTCACTGCTGCGGCTGTCGTCGTGTACGGTATCCCCGTATACGTCGGCAAGTAAAAGGAGGTGTTTATGTCTGTCTGTCTGTTAATAGTTGCTTGCCGGGGCGTCAATATGGTCTGTGTGGGCATATTCCCGGAATGAAAAAGAAAAACCAGCGGTGTTTTTTCTGCATTGCGAAGGAGTTCTTCTATACCTTTCTCACCCTTCTTCTTTCTAGGTTTGGGGGGATATTCATGAGAAAAGACGGAGTTGTACAGAGTTGAATTTCTCAAACTATGAGTAGAGTATTAATGTGTATTTACCTGTTTAGCGTTTTGGTTGCTATTAGACCTTTTTCTATTCCGGCTCTGCTCTGCGAATGTAGAGTATCTGGTTGTTGAATATAGATAGATGTTGACATACATGTATGCACAGGCTACAGATTCATACGCGTGCTTAACGCTGTTTTCTATCTATCTCCCGGGTTGCCTTTGTGAGTGCACTGTTCCCTTCTGCGTAAGCAACATGTCACATATACGATATTGTTTCTTATCAAGCCCCATTCGATGTTCATAATGTTTTAACACTCCACAGAGCTGTTGATGGGCATTGAATTTGAAACAGGCTGCCGTCGTTTAGACGATCGGGGCTCTCTCCCCACCTTTGGGTCCACGCTCGATCTTGTCGCTATTATGGATTCGTATCTTCTTCTATTAAGAAGAGGGATGAAGGAGGCGGAATGGGGCCGCATAGCTTGGCTTGGTTAGTGATGCTATATGTAACTTCTGAGATAGCAGACACACATGAAGTCCAGCGGGAATTATCCTATGCAGAGCTTCATCACGCTCTGACTCGCTCCTAGCCTCTTGTGGCAAATTGCGTTCTCCGTGTTTGGTCCCGGCTGCTTGAGCTATTCAGAAGTAATCTATAGTTATTGACATGTGACGTTCTCGGCTTCGCGTCAGAGTGTGTCCACTAATACGAACGATTGTCATGTGATACCAAGTGGTTAAACAGGTCTTGTACAGTATATGATTCGGCAGGCATCACAAGAGGACTTTTGCAGTAGGAAAAGCTCATTCGAACGCCCGGGGAAGCAGTCTAATAAAATGATGTTTGCTTTTGTTCATGTTTCAAGACGCGAATAGTAGAAAAACCGGCACCACGGATAAAAAAAGTAACGTTATGTAGGGTAGCTGGCTGCCAGGCTGTGGAGCACTTCACTACTCGCCTCGTGACAGAAATTGGTGATGCCTACAAAGCTTTGTTGGCAGGGCTGGTGTTTGTCAAATCCACTATGGGGTTCGCCAGCGCCGATGGTTGTGTCTCTGTAGTAGGAATGAATCGTTACGGTACGACGGCTAGTGACGAGGAGTTCTGCGATTCCGGTGTCCCGTGCCGTAGAGATTTTTCATGATCGGCTACTTTTCCCTCTCAGGAGCTACTGTGTACACATTCTAACCGCCCAGTAAATGCCGTAGGCTGTTCGAGCGAGGTTTTGGGTTGCAACAGGGCACGTAGTCGACCACATGGCTCTCGGATCTGTCCCAGTGCAAAGAATATAAGTTTTTTTTCTGCGCACAATATATTGTGCTATTTGCACGTCATTCTTAATAATTCGAGCCTTCGCTTCTCAGTGCCTTGACGAGCATCCCTTGCGTGAAAGCAAGTAAAAAAGGGCGGCAAAATTCATTGACACATTAAACGGAGGAGCTTACTCCCCTGGGCCAATTCGGGAATTTCTTAACCCCAACCCAAGGTTTCTTGCCAGAGCCGTTCCCCTAACGGGCCGAGTTCGAGGCAGTATAATGGATCCGATGCCTACTCATTTATAAAGGCTTTCGAGTTAAAATAGGGCGCCTAGGCGTTGCTGATGGCCGCAGGTCTTGGCTTTCCTAGGGGGACGTTATGCAGTGAAACCACGCTTTAAGTAATATCTTACGTCGTGATGCGATGCACCGTCGAGGTTTGCTTGACTTTTGGTTTAACAAAGCGTTTCTCATCGCGTCGCCTAAATTGCAAAGTAGAACATCGGCGATGGTTTCTTAGCCACGTAGAACAACGGAGAGCAAACTTGTGTAAGCCGTACCGTGTTTCGACAGCTCGAGGCTGGCGACACTAATTTTCAAGGGAAGTCTAAGATGGACTCGCAAACTCCTTACGATGCAAAATATCACCTTACATAGTAAAGTCTGCAAACGGTGCCTGAGTTAGGCTCAGTTTCGACTGCATGACCATAAGATGATACGTAGGTCGTATTGGAGTTCTTAGCGCTTGGTGCGAGCCGCTAATTCGGGTGTTCTGGATGCATTCATAAAGGCATCGCTGACTATTCGCCAGGCGTCAAATTAGAGGAGGCTATCGTGCCGAGAAGATGCGGCAACTATCCGCACCAATGTGTCTTCCTCGTACATGCTTGTGGGGCAGAAGCAGGATGGAACGACCGGGGGAACAATGGCCCAATGGACGCAAACTATGAAGAAGTGATTCTCTCTGCATCAATTGGCTCCGGAAGGTAAGCGACCATGGCCAAACAGGATGGAGTGATCGCCGACATATATCATTCTGGACCAGCACCAGCCACTAAGCTAGTCCTTGAGAAATCGCTTATAGAGGCCTGAATGATCGGTTGGATGCCCCCGAGCTCACGTTCTTGGCTCGCTCTGGCGGATGTAACGGAGTAAGAGTTCTTGTGTCTGTTATACAGCATAGCTCCCAGATTGAAGCGATTTGGGATGGCTTGCTAAGAGGATGGCGGCTGCTTGCCCCTACCCCAGATTTCCACTTATGATCTACCCTAGGGAGAATTAGCCCGGAAATTGTTCTAGATGAACAAAAGAAGTGCGCTCTCGGAACAAGCCGTCCCTGAGGGGTCATGCTTGTCCATTCAACACTGTGATAGTATTTCTTCATGGCTCAATCACCAGGCAAACGGTGTCATGAGGTGCCATGCTGCAATCTATAAGCTAGCATATCTAGTTTACCATGGCGTGGGAGCGGTTGAAGATCGACGTCGAAGTAGAGCTCTCATGTCACGTCGCAAACGTGCATGAGGGATATTGGTGAAGTTGGCGAACCCCAGAAGAGCGGTTCAACAGTCACACCGTTGCTCGCATCTGCATTCGGTTTACGAATACGGCCGGACTAGATAGGAGAGGGAGGACCTGCTGGTAGTGAGCAGAGATGAACCAATGAACCAAATGATGACCCTATCAAACCCCAAAGCTGCGAGCTATGAGTTGTGCGAGAGAGGTTAGTTAGGTGGCAAGTGCATACATCATCGTGAGCATGGGAATAACATGTAACCTGTAGCCTGTAGCCTGTAGCCTGTAGCCTGTGACCCCGGTCTGATAACATAAACAGGTACCCTGGTAAATAGATAGACTCATGAATGATGTGGCATATGGTAGAAAAGCAGGCCCAGACGAGGTGATGGGTTGTAAATGCTCCCCTCCTATGCTGACTCTCAGGAAGGCACGGATCTTGGTCGCAGGGCGGCTTCTTTAAAAGCGCCGAGCCAATGAGGCACATGCATGTAATTCCTTGAAAGGCCAGGAAGCGTATAATCAAGACCTAATTAGGCTAGTCTCAAATAGATTCGCACTTTATATGCTGTATTACATACTTAAAACGGAACTCCTCGCCAAAATATAAACATCCAACATCCAACTTCTACCTCATTGCTTATTGCAAAGGTAATTGGCGAGACAGGGTGATGCCTTGCTAAATCTCTCAGTACTGTATAAACATCGTGGGAATCTAATGCCTACTTAGCAAGGTACACTCAGACTACTTAATGCACCCCGGATTTTAGACAATTCTTGGTGTCCCGCGTGATGTTTGATATTTGCACTTGGGCGTACCATAGAAAAGGTCTTCAGTCGTCCTACACACTTAGCAAACATCATGACTCTATCTGATCGATTCCTCACATGGGCCCAAAGAAGATGAAGACAGCTGGCTTGTCTAGTGCAGATAACGTTTATGTAACCTAGCTTTTGATACCGCACTGCCGCACCTCGCGATAGAGGTAAATAAGTTCTTATTAAGTGGCAAGATACGACGGAGACATGGGGGTGGTGTCGCAGGAAAGCTGGAAAGCAGCCAACCAATACTGTTGATTGCGTAGGTGTTTCTTGGAATTGGTGATTCGCGATTCATTGATCATAGATTATACACAGGACATCCACTGGTGCATCCATCAGCGAAACAAGGATGGGGTTTGGTTGCTGACAAGCCTTGATGGTTTGGGGACCAAAGTCCGCCACAACATTATGCGTTAGCCTTGGTCGTCCATGCTGGCTTCCTACCCTTTGTAAGTAGATGCATTTTGGAGCCTGGTAGGTAGTAACGGCTTATTAAGGAGAGGGTTGATATAAGTAACCGCTTTGTGGACCTTTAAACCCGTACGTACTGTGTTTAGTTAGACGGAGAACAATAGCCGGACCGGTACTTTTGCCCTGGTTAGGACCCACTCGGTTCAGCCGGCGGCCAGCTAAGGCGTAGAGTAGTTGCGGAGGAGCGTTGCAAATCTCACCAATCTCACTGGCCTCTTGTCAACTGAATATGGACCTGTACAAAGGAGATTTCTCGGAGACATCCATCTTCCCCACAGTACAGCATATTCAAAAATACTGGGACCAGATAATTCTAACCTCGATGTTGAATTCACCAAAAGCGTTGTTTGGCATCCAAAGTCAGACTACCTGCTACGTACTACAAGGAGGTGCCATAATCGGGTATGTTATAATTGTCCCTGTATCTTGTGCTAGGCATGCTTCGTCTCCTTGAACCAGGAAGGTACTGACTGGCATCTTGTATAAAAGGTAGCGGGAAGATTGGAGCAATTGCATTGATGGCATGCCGCCCCCTTGCCAATATCTGACAACCAACTCGAAGTGTACCGTACCGTACGTATCAGGTCATCCCAGACAAGCATCTACCATAAGCGCTTAGACAGACAGCAACACATCACAGTCATCCATACCTACATACAGCATACACGCACCTACATACACATACATACACATACATACACATACATACACATACGCATACATATACATATACATACACATACACATACATACGTCAACGCATTTTACTAAGTCCAGCGCGCTTCTCCTACCCAATTGAGCCCGTCGACCCGTGACTCCCCACGCGTGAACTCTCCTTGTTCGCCTGTTGGTGATCCTTGTTGCGCCGTCCTTGTTGGAGGGTGAGATTGAACGGTCCCATCTTTTCTCCAACTCACCTAACCAGTAACCAGTTCTCTCCAGTACGACGCCATCCTCTCCCAGACTAGACTCCATCTCTCTTCTCAGTTAGTTCCCCATCGCGTGGCTTTCTCCTTCCAGACTTGCCAGCCGACTTGTGAGACATCTCGTCCGTGCTGCTGCAGCAGAAACACCGTTCACTCAGTCCGCTCGGCCGGAAACGCTAACAACGGATCGGCGGGGAACACAAACGTAAAGACAACGAAACCACCGCCTGCATCCGGCTAGTATAGAGAGTAGGTACTGTATCGTCTGCCGTACAGTACATACAGCTAGGCACATATATATATATATATATATCTCAACTAAGCCTACCGAGGTTAATGCGGTGATAAGACAGGGCTTTTAGGGTAGGTAGTCGCTTTTTTTTCTCTCACACCTCCTGTCACCAATCGTCTTTCATTATACTTACGACAAGCACCTTTTTGTACTAACTCCATGTCCTACTAAGCCTCTCTCTTTACCCCACAAGATACCCCCGACGACGCAATCCTTCCGCTAGAGGCTGCATCCTACCTTAGATTTTGAAGGATCGCTGCACTTCTACTCCCGTTAATCACCACCACCACCACCACCACCTTCTTTTTATTCTCCTCGCCGACTCCACGACGCCCTCCTCCCGAATCCTCCTTTACGCCTCGCCCGCATCTCGCGAGTGAGTATGCTACTTCGACGATAAAACATATCGACTGTCATGACACGCTCGCTTATTCACTTACGGCACCTGGTTTCTTGCGCCCGGCTGACCGAGAGGGTAACGGTTAAGAATCCAGTCGTCCCGGGCCGGTTCGACAATTAACGGCGCCTTTTCGCAGGAAATACGCGTTTTGGAAGTTTGAAGGGGGCACACAAGGGTCCACTGTAGTGCAGGAGCGCGCTCGCGGGTTTACTCCTTGATTCTATCCCGATGACCGAACAGGGTGGAACTATCTATGTAGCGATGCCATCGGACCAGTCATGCCGCCAAAGCTCGTCGTTCTCTGGGGGTGCAGATGGTGCGCAGACCGCTCATGAGCCCGAACCTCAGTCAAACCGGCTCGATCCGACCGATTTGAACGGTTTCTCGCTTCACAATGAACACGATGATATGAATGGTGACGTTGCTACCCAAGGGTTGCTCGAGGCCTCTCAATTCCCGGACTTCTCGTTTCCTTTTCAAGAGCTCACCGAGGAGGGCCAGATGATCTCCCTTGACGATCATGCAACGGATCTGTTCGCTACCCCTGACCCCAGTTCAAACCCGTCAATCGGAGAAAAAAAAGACTCGACAACGGCGGGGCGCCATGATACTCCAGTTACCGGGGCTCAAGCATCGCTGAAACGGCCTCGCAGCATCGACGAGTCAGAAGACGGCAGCCAGGAAAGTCCTCATGATGGACACAATTCCCTTGAGGATAACATGTCGGATGATTTCGGTCTTTCCGTGGTTGCAACTGGCGATGGCACCGAATTGGGAGGCAAGTTAAAAGAGAATAAAGCGGACCCCACACCAGCATGGAGTGAATTGAAGACTAAGGCAGGTAAGGAAAGAAAGCGATTACCATTAGCATGCATTGCTTGCCGAAGAAAAAAGATCCGCTGTTCCGGAGAGAAGCCGGCTTGCAAGCATTGTCTTCGCTCACGTATTCCATGTGTATACAAGGTCACAACTCGAAAGGCGGCTCCGAGGACCGACTATATGGCTATGTTAGACAAACGACTTAAGAGGATGGAAGATCGAATCATAAAAATAGTGCCGAAGAGTGAGCAGGATACATCCATTAGTAGCGTAGTCCGGGGCGTGGTCAAACCCGTGCTACCCGGAACCCTCTCCCAGAGCAAACAATCGAGCAAAAAACGTGTGGCGGATGACGCCTTTGGGGCTGAACTAGAGCACTGGGCTCGTGGCTCAACGAGACCGAGGTTGGACAGTTCGGGTAAACCTACGTCATTACAGGTACAGGAGGCAGAGGAAAGCAAGCTCCTTTTCGAAGGGGCAGAGTCATTACCCCCTAAGGACATTCAAGAACACCTGGCTGAGGTCTTCTTCGACAACATCTATGGACAGGCTTATCATTTACTACACAAGCCGAGCTATATAAGAAAGCTAAAGTTTGTATAAACTCTTGAACATCTTGGAGTCATTTCACTAACAAAGCCAATAGGGCGGGAACCCTGCCGCCGGTCCTAGTACTCTCCGTGTGTGCTGTTTCAGCGCGATTTTCCACTCATCCAAGATTTGCAATGACGAACAACTTCCTTCGCGGAGAGGAATGGGCCGCACCAGCCAGAGACATCGTGATCCGAAGGTACGAATGGCCTAACATAACCATCTTAACGTGTCTACTCCTCCTTGGTTTGCACGAGTTTGGAACATGCCATGGTGGTAGAAGTTGGTCTTTGGGTGGGCAAGCTACCCGAATGGCCTATGCATTGCAGTTACACAAGGACTTAGAGTATGATCCTATGCGACCGAACCCATCCACCCAGCTCAGTTTCATAGACAGAGAGATTAGGAGGAGGACCATGTGGGCTTGCTTTTTGATGGATCGCTTCAACTCTTCTGGGACGGATCGACCGATGTTCGTTAAGGAGGAGACGATTAGGATACAACTGCCTATTAAAGAAAAGCTTTTCCAACTGGATATGCCGGGTCCAACAGAAGATTTACAAGGTCGAGTCCCTCATCCAGTGCCCACGAACGAAGGCCAACTATCTGACGCCAAGGACAATATGGGCGTCGCAGCCTATATGATACGTGCCATTGCGTTATGGGGAAGAATTATCAACTTCCTGAACCAAGGCGGGAAAGAGATTGACGAACATTCGATGTGGGAAACTGATTCTGGGTATGCCAGCCTTCTCAAACAGGCAGAAGAATTTCCGGAGAACCTCCCAGACGGGTTGAGATATAATGCTGAAAACCTCCATTTGCACAAGACAGAGGGGATGGCGAATCAATTTCTCTTCTTGCACATATCAGTTCAGCAAAATATTTTATTCATGAACCGCTTCGCCGTGTCGTCTCCGAGCGGCGGCTCCCAGGCCGATGTACCGCAAACGTTCGTTACACAGGCTGGTTCCAGAGCTTTCGCTGCGGCAAACAAGATTTCCGAACTGCTTAAAGACGCTGAACCGTACATAATAGCGGCCCCTTTCGTCGGGTACTGTGCTTTTCTATCTAGTACCGTACACATCTTTGGTATCTTCTCAGGAAACGGCACAGTGGAGACAGCAGCAAAGCGAAATCTTGCTACAAATGTTAAGTTCCTCACCAAAATGAAGCGTTATTGGGGCATGTTTCACTTCATGGTAGAAAACCTCCGGGAGCAGTATCAGACATGTGCCGATGCAGCAAGGCAAGGAACACCAGCGAACGACAATTCTACTTCTTCCCCCATCTTCCAGTATGGCGACTGGTTTGATCGATACCCGCACGGCGTAACACAAGCTGAGTATGTGGAACCTGCCTCGGGTAAAAAGAAGGAAACAGGTGACGATGCGGTCCTAGAGCAAAAGCCTGAATTGCATACTGTTGAAGAGTTTTTCACCTCACTCTCACCACCACCCAGTACTAATGAAGCGCGAGATCCTGCTGGACCCAGTAGACCACCTCTCGCGAAGCGAAAGTCACTTGCCAGGAAAGGAAGCAACGCGCGAACCGATCAGCAACAGCAACTTGAGCCTCTACTCACTGACCTAAATGGCACCAGCTTCCCTGAACAAATCCAGCAACGCATTCAGCAAGCACAGCAGCAACAGGCCCATCGTAATTTTCGCCTGGGTGCCCAAGCCAATGGTCCAGCCGCTTTCCACCATTTATCTAACGCACGAGCACGGTCACATTCTGCCGCCGCCGCTAACTATCATGCGATGTCCCCGATCTCACCTGTCATTGGCGGGTTTCCACATGGACTCCACGGCCACGGCCACGGCCATGGCCATCATTACCCTGCGGGGCTATATAATCCAGATCTCTTCTCTTTGTCGCTCGCAAATCAGTCTGGCTTACTACCGCAACTAGATCGACAGCTGGTATTTAATGCGTATGGTGGACTGGATCCTACCACTATCAGTGGTCCCGAAGCGCTGATGGATTGGGATGCATTAGCGGGTCACGCTTCTGGCGCTGGCGGAGGTGGAAACACGAATGGTGCGAGTGTTCATCGCGATGAGCCAGGTGGACACGAAAGTCTACCCGGTGGTTTCGTCCCGGAGCCGAGTTCTGCGTGGTTCATGCCATTTAACATGGAACCACCCGAATTGGGACAAGACCTAGGAAACGGGATGGCTGACACATTTAGTATGTTCAGTCCAGGAGGTTCACTGGGACTCCGACGAGGTGGCCGTTAAGCGATTCGCTCGCTACCCACAAGAATGAGTCGGGCGGTCAGGGTTTTATTTTCGTTCTTGTTATTTTGTGCTGTTTGGAGTTGCGCACATTATACCCTTTCTTGTATCTGCAAAATATCGGTTCTTCTCTGTACTATCATGGTTCGTCGCATTTAGACTGGTGCTGAATCATTTATAACCCACTCTTCGCGGCTTTGTGGGCGGGATTATTGTGTCTGAGGCTATGAGCGTTGCCTTGCGTTACTTTTTACTTACCTATCTCTCCGATTGGATTGGCACGACCACATGAAAAGGAAGTGGACAAGCGTACGAACGGAAACAAGGAGCGCTTTTGCGAGACATTTCGTTCTTGGATATCAGGGTCTTGGGAGAAATAAAGTCAGTATCTCATAAGAATTATGTGTAAGGTGTAAGGTTGGGATGTATGTATATATAAAGGCAGACAAGAATTGAATAAGCCGACGGAAAGAAAGACTTAAGGAGAAGCTTTTTTTTTGTTCAACTGTCTGAGCTTGGGGATGGGGGGAAAGCAAAAGGATCATAATATCTTTGCTTCTTGGGGGGCTTCCTCCCCTCCCGCATATTTATTATTGATATAAAGTAAATCAACACAATAGCACCCGAAAAAAAAAGACAAAATTAAAAAAACATGACAATCGAACGAAAAGACACCACAGTTAGTTGTCCGGCGCCGGCCGGAGCGTTCGTCAGGCCGATTGTTGATCCGCACATCTCTCTCTTCTCCAGCTCGAAAACAAGATTTTGCAACCAAATGCGATGGGACGATACGCGATCGAGAACTAGGAATTCCTTTCCTCTACTTTCTGTTAATTGTTCTGCCGAAAAAAGAGTGAACAAGAGCCGGAGGCATGGACTCGGCATTGCGGTGGTGGGCCTACGATGGTACGATGATAAGGCCATGGGAGTCTCCCGTGTCTTCGGCATAGCACATCGCCTTTGTTAGCGAACTCTGATATCTTGGAAAACGAACGTCAGTCGCGAATAATTTTTTTGTTTTCTGGTTTGTTTTGTTTTTTTGCCTTCCAGCGGACTGCCGCGTCGTTGCGGCGGAATGGATCGGTAGGCGGGCGACGGCACGCGGCGTAGTTCGTTCGGCACATCGCGAAGCTTTCGATGTCGCACGTTTACGATTTCCAGGTGATTTAAGTAGGCTATTGACGGTGTTTTACTAAGCACGAGTAACTTCAATGTTGAGCTACCGTCTCGTCGTCCTTTCATTGGGTATCTAAGCTTATACCAATACATGTGGCCAGCTACCAATTTTGTACATTGCTGTAAATGTTGAGCCCCTACCTATTCCGCACGAGCAATCTCCTTCCCCTTCCCCTCCTTCTTCGGCCGGGAGCGCTTGCGCTTCTTTTTCGAGCCCTCGATCACGTTGCCACCGTCCTCGCCATCATCATCGACGGCGGCCTTCTCCTTCTGGAGCTTGCCGAAGTTGAGGGCCGGCGGCTCCCGCTCGAACTCGGGACCGAACGTCTCCTTGCGCCACTGCCGCAGCCGGGCCTTCTTGCCGAGCCTCTTGCGGTCTTTCGACTGCTTTTCTGAATCGCGCCAGTGCGCGAGCTTCTTGAGGCCGACGAAGTTGTTCAGGTCTGCGTCTGACGCCATGAGGATGTCGCGCGTCGTGAGGCCGAACGACTCGGGCTTCGTCTCGATATACCCGAAGCTAGACGCACCGGATTTTTTGGATGATGTGGCGCCATTCAGTATCTCCGGGTCTTCTAGATTCATGTGTGCGTCAACGATGGCCTCTAGTTTTGCGCGTTCTTTGCGTGCTTCTTTCTGGCTTGCTAGTCGCTCCTTCTTCCGCTCCTTCGTAGTCTTTTGTCGCTTAGCTGCTGGAGCATCTTCGTCCTCCTCTTCTGGCTCCTCCTGCTCAGCTCCTTCGTCATCTGTAAGCGTAAAATTAGGGTGCTCTTCTTCTTCTTCGAAGTCGGGAACCAGGTCCTTGATGTCAATGTCGTCGTCCCACTTTGGTTTCTTCACTTTCTTTGAACCTCCAACGGCGTCCTCATCATCGGAGCCTCCTTCGGCCTCGGCGTAGTATTCATCGTTGAAAAATTTGTTCATTTCCTGCTCCCACTGATCATTTTCCCAGGCGCTTTCGAGCACCTTCTGCCATTCTTCGTCCTTGAGCACTTTGCCCCTAAGACCAGCAGCCTTTTTAATCTTTGCTAGCTTGCCCTCAGCCTCTTCGAGCTTCAGCCGACGTAAACGTGCACGCTCTTCTTTTCTTTGTTTCTTCTCTGCTTCTTGCCTTTCCTTCTCGAGCTCTCGTAGGCGTTTTCTTCCTGTTTTCTCTTCTCTCCTGACGGAAATAGAGGCAGTGACATCACGAGCGTACGACCTTAGCACCTCATTACTCTTGCTGGGATCCTCAAAACGCATATTGTAAGCAGCTTCCCATTCATCGGCCTTTTCATCTTCGTCGTCGTCGGATTCGAAAGGCTGCCATCCATTGCCCTCCCCCTGAGCCCAGGCACGAGAAGCTAGGAAGTTGGAGAGGAAGAGCTCAGGATCTTTGTCCGCCTCCTTGACATCGGGCACCGGGACCTTCATCTTCGCGGCTCGTGACGGGTGGACACTATTCGTAGGCGCAACAATAGCTCCCTTTTTTGCCTTCATGAAGGTTTCGTCTTCGTCACTCTCTTCCCCGTCGCCGGCAGCCTTCAATTGTGCCTTGATTTCATTTTGGAGAGACTGTTTAATATCATCTTGCTCTTCTGCGTACGTCTGCGGCTGCGCTTCTTGATCTTGATCATCTGCGCCAGTATCACCACGCATAAGCCTTTCCCGATGGTAATCTTGAAGGAACACGGGTTTTTCTTTCTTCTGCTTCGAAGTAGTGGACTGAACGGCCGGATCTTCATCTATAGGCGTGTAGAATGTGGATTTTCCGTCGTATAGCCGGGGGTCTTTGTTTTTGATGGCTTGAAGGGTGGCGGATATTTGAGCGTCGAGTTCTTCAGTAGCTAGGTAGGCATCATCGTCCTCGGTCTCGTCCGAAGAAGAGTCGTCTTCCTCGTCGTCTCCATTGTCCTTTGAGCTATTGCGATTGGCTTGCTTTGACTTGTACTTCTCCTCCACTGGCGGAAGTTAGCTAGACAGACAAACGAAGACAGCCGATAATTGAACTAACGTCTATGAAGCTCTTCACGCTTCTTGTTGTGTTCGAAACGCCTTGCAAATTCGTCATTGATCTTGATGTTTGCTCCGCCGTCGGACTCGTCGTCGCTGTCGTCGAACAGGGCCTTGCGGGCGTCTGCAGCTGCCATGTTAGAGGCAGGGCGCTTAGGCGCAAATTCGATGGTATTTTCGTTGTTCTAGAGCTATTCGTGAAGATGAGATTTAATAGAGCGAGGAACCCGGAGAAGTATGTAGTCAGCGTTGTATCCTAATCACGCCCACCAGTGAAGGTATGATAGAACTGGGACTCGAAGCTCTCTTAACTTTTTTTTTCTGCCGCTGCTCTGTTGGCGGGGCTAATTTGTCTTCAACGGCTGCCAAGCTGCGCTATCCTAGGCGGTGTCGGACCGCTAATGTTCCGATGACTATCAGGTATCCATGGATGTTCTAGCGCATCCTTTGCTGCTGTTAGGCGGCGACTTCAGGCCCCGTATGGCCCCTACAGCTGTACCCATCTCCTCCAAATCTAGCCCCGAGCGTCGTCATTCGACATCTGACAAGACCTCCCCAATCTTTCTCGTTTAGCTGCCTGCCAGATCCCGACATATCCATCCTGTAGCCTGTCGACATCTCAGCTACACCTAATCTGTCGCCTGATATCTTCGTGTAGACCAGAATCACACTATTCTCTTCAAACATTGTCTATCTACAGTTAACCGTTCACTCGCTCGCGACCTTCTTACAATTGCATCTACACGATGGCCGATTCAAATGCACCCAAACCAAGCAGCAGCGTGAAGCTGGTGTTGCTTGGCGAAGCTGCGGTCGGAAAGGTATTGACACTTTGACCACGCCTCCTTTCGATGCATGAATATTGATGTTGCATTGCCTACTCTAGTCTTCGCTGGTGCTGCGATTCGTCAACAATGATTTCCAAGAAAACAAGGAACCCACGATTGGTGGTATGTTGCTCATCCTTATCCGGCATCGAGCCCCTGCATCTATCCGGTTGCGCTGACATAGTCATCTTCTCAAGCTGCCTTTCTGACCCAGAAGTGCAACCTCCCCTCAAGGACAATCAAGTTTGAGATCTGGGATACCGCCGGACAAGAACGGTTTGCCTCGCTCGCACCCATGTATTACAGAAACGCCCAGGCCGCGCTTGTTGTCTACGACCTTACCAAGCCTACATCCCTTGTCAAGGCCAGACACTGGGTAGCCGAACTTCAGAGACAAGCATCGCCTGGCATCGTCATTGCTCTAGTCGGTAACAAACTCGATCTCACAAATGACAGCGAATCAGGGCAGGGCGATAACGACGGTGCCGAGGGCGAAGACTCTGGAGATGCCCGAAAGGTGTCAACTGAAGAGGCCAAGTCGTATGCCGAGGAGGAAAACCTATTGTTCTTCGAGACGAGCGCCAAGACCGGTTACAATGTCGCAGACGTTTTCACAGCTATTGCAAATGCTATCCCAGAGACATCATTAAAAAGCACAAGGGGTCCCGGTGCGTCGAACGTCGTCAGTCGCGGTGGAGACGAACAGCGGGTGAACCTCAATGGGCCTAGGGAGGCTGCCAAGGAGGGGTGCGCCTGCTAGAGAAGAATGGGTGAATGAGTCGCTCTGTAATAGAGGAGCATGTTGCCACTTGGCCAGGGGCTTTCATCATTTTCGACATGTAACATTGGAGCGAAGGTTGCTTTTAGGGAGACTCGGTATCTGGGGTGTCTGCCACACATGGATGTCCTCTTTTGATGTATTAACAGCACGTAAGGAGTGAGTGAAGCACACGAAGACCGCGCGTATTCATTATTCAATACCCATTATTCTCTACATGCTCGCGTAATATAAATTTCAGCTGTTCGCAAAAAGCAGTTGCCGACGCCCTTTCTGAACGAAGACAGATACTAGCCGAGCTAGCTGCATCGTGCTTGTTCAGATTATATATAGACCGGACCGTCCAATGATTTAGCGATTCAAGATGCATGATGTAGGTTCCATAATGTAGATCCCGAAATGCCGGCGCAAATGTAATATTCAGATAAGGGAGATGTATTCGGAGGGTGGGGTTATGGCAGTTTAACCAATAACTTAGGATATATGCAAACACCGCTTAAATCCCTCCGTCCAAGTGGCGCTCTCGCGAGTTTGGTTCCACCTTCTCTCAAAACTTCTTCGGCTTCGGCGCAATCACGCATCACGTCTCTCGCAGCAAGCAGCAAGCCGCGAGCACCAAGTACCACCCACAGCATCCCGTTGCTTGGTTGCGCGTCGAACAAACGATGGTGCAGTCTATCGCCTAACAATCCACACCAGCGCCATTGTGCCTCTGTACAAAGCCCCTCGGTCGTCATCTGTGACACGTCCATCGACGCATTTATTCGCTTCATAAATGGAAATACCAGTTGTCGCATAGACAAGCCCCTTGACGACTGGTGCCCAACAGCATATTGCAGGCGACTTAAAAACGCGTTTTTCTCCCCAGCCTCCGCAACGTCTTCCCATATGTGCGAGGAGAATTGCGACGCCATTCGCTTCCAGTATGGCGACTCTTACTCCAGCCCAGCTTGAGCTGGCAAGGTACGCATACAATCCCCGAATCCCCTCAAGTATCCAAGGAACCCGCATGCTAAACAGCCTATAGTTCCCTTACTCAGGATGAGTTGCCCACGAAGCTACGATGCGCCATATGCAGCAAATTGGCTGTCAATGCCTTCCGGCTGCCATGTTGCGAAACCGCCATCTGCGAAAACTGTATGCTCTCTCCATCTACACTGCTGTCTTAACTATGCCGATCCCCATGCTAATTCTTTCATAGGCCAGGCTACATTGCCATCCTCATGTCCGGTTTGCGAACATACTCCTGTTTCTGGCGCCGATTGTACCGTCTACAAATCTCTCCGAACCACTATCCGGGTCTTTTTGAAGACCGAAGAGAAGAAGCGCGAAACTACGCGACCCAAAACTAATGGCTCGGCACCCATAACCCCTATTCAGGTGACCCCCACACCGACACCAGCACAAACTCAAGGACCGGCAGATCCTCCCGTCGTGGAATCAGCTCCAGAGCCCACCAGCATAGAACAGCCGGCAGATAATGTACCACCCGCGGCTACGGAAACTTCGGTTGAGACTGAGAACAAGCCGGTCTCCGACGATGTCACTCCAGCCCAGCCAGATGCAGTAAGTAGCTCTTGAACACGAAAGTGTGAACAAAACTAACAACTTTCTAGGCAGAAGCAAACGACCATTCACATGAAGAGCAAAATGCTGAAAATGAGGAAGCAGAGGAATCTGGTCCACAGGGTCATGCGGCCGAGGAGGACACAGGCGAAGACGGAGAAAAAGGTGATGCTGTGGCTGAAGCTGGCGCAGATCAATCGGAACAATCTGGCATGAATTTTGGTTTCGACCCCATGAATAATAATTTCAATATGAATTTCGGCAATGGAGACATGACCCAAATGCAGATGATGATGGCAATGCAAAACGGCATGAACCCCTCCGCATTCGGTTCATTCCCTATGATGGGTTCGTTTTTTCTCGCTAGGCGAGCAAGCAGCGGTCGCTAACTTGTGGTGTACAGGCATGATGGATCCAATGATGATGCAGAACATGATGATGAATGGTGGCTTTGGTGTGCAAGGCATGGGCATGAGCGGCATGAACATGAACATGGGCATGAATGGATACAATGGTGGCGGCGATGACTGGAACGGACAACAATCATGGAACGTCGGCCAAGATAATTTCAATCCAAATGCTGCTGGCATGGGCAATGGTGATTTTGGCAATTTTAACGCGAATTTCCGTACAGGTAATTACGGCCACCACAACCAGTTCAATGACCATCGTCGAGGCAATTATGGTTTCCGAGGAAGAGGTCGTGGTCGTGGATACTACGGAGGTTATGGTCGTGGATTTCACCATAATTATAACCACCAAGGCAACACATGGGCCGGTGGCCAATTCAATAATACAGTGCAGGCTGTCGACACCACATCAGGCAATGTTGATGAATTTGGAAGGACAATACGGGCAAACCAATCCCAAGACGGGCATCCAGTGGGTCAAGATGGGCAGGATGCTGTTGCTGCACAGGAAGGCAACGGGGCATCGGAAACCCAAAATCAAGTAGTCAAGGAGCTTGTACCTGGATCTGAAGAGACTCAAGGTGACAATACGAATCCCGATGGTGATGTGTCTACTATGCATCAACAGGCAAATGGCGCCGAACACCCGGGTTCGGTGCCACCGCAGCGGGTTGTCCCTGATGTCCCTCTAAATGCTCCCACTGGTCCCAAAGCCATGCGCCAGGGTCTCCCTAACACTAGCCTCTACCATTTAAGAGCACGTGGTTATATTATGGATGAGAAAACACCCAGTATAGGCACTAATGGGCCCATTGTGGCCAGTCCCCTGGAAGAGCAGTTAAAGTCGCGGAGTAGTTCTCCGCAGTCCCGCAAGGACAAAGATCATCCTCACCATGACCAGCCCCAAGAGCAGGGCGCAGATGATAAGGATAGAGCAAAAGATCATGATAGAGGTCGCGGACGTTCCCGCACCCATAGCATATCAAAA
This sequence comes from Xylaria scruposa, assembly GCA_022385635.1. Classification (NCBI taxonomy): domain Eukaryota; kingdom Fungi; phylum Ascomycota; class Sordariomycetes; order Xylariales; family Xylariaceae; genus Xylaria; species Xylaria scruposa. The sequence goes on from MU280182.1 coordinate 939,439, forward strand.
AGTCAAAGCCCTGTCCGGAGTCGCAGCCGCGAGCGTAAGGAGTCCCGCAGGCGCAGACGACACCGCTCTCCATCTGTCTCGGATGTTAGTCGCGATGGTGACCATCGCCGTAGGAAGCATAGAAGCAAGCGGCAGTCTACTAGAGACGACGATGACCACAAAAGCCGTTCAAGAGGCGACAAGTATGAGGAGCGTTCTAGGTCAACGTCACCCACAGAACGCGAGCATAAGCGCTCAACTCACCGCAGTCATCGGGACCGAGATCGCGACCGCGACCGAGACCGTGAACGTGAACGTGAACGTGAGCGTGAGCGTGAGCGCGATCGAGACCGAGATAGAGACCGGGACAGAGACCGCGAGCGCGATCGCGATGACAAACGGCGGGAACGCGATAAGGATAGAGGTAGGGACAGCGATCACGATCGCTACCGGAAACCCAGTCGTCGCTCGTCTCATCGTGAGCGCGATGATGATCGAGAACGGGACCGGGAACGCGAGAAAGATCGCGATCGCGACCGCACTCGAGACAAGGAGCGCTCTCGCGAGTTTGATAAGGAACATCGAAACCATGACGGTAAAGTGTCTACAGCTGAGCCTCCCACTCCCGTAGAATCATCAGAGAAAGCCTTCAACCCACCCACCGGTCCTAGAGGTGGCCTTTCAATCAAAGGCGCTGGTAGCAAATCTAGTCTTGAGATTAGAGGTGCGAGTGGCCGTTCATCCGACCTGCAAAGACGCGAGAGCGACGTGTCGCGCCGTGCCTCGCAGTCATCAGCCGCGGGTGGCCAGAAGTCAGCGCCCAGTGCTCCAGCAAAAGACCCGCATACACTTGAGCGAGAAGCTCGCGATAGGGAACGCCTTCTCAAGGAGGCCCAGCGAATTGCCGGCATGGCGGGTCTCGCTGGTCGAAGTAGTGGGAAGCGCAGCCGCGACGCCGGCGACGACCGGGGCGGTCGTAGGAAGAGCCGCCGCGAGGCCATCAGCAACGACGATGAAGAGCGCATGAGGCGCGTGGAAGCCGAGCGGGAGGGTGGCCGCTGGGATTAGGCCCCAGCAGCCGTATAATAAAGAAAAGACCAACAAGAGGTTTGGTCCAGGCAAAGAGTAAATAAGATGGGATCTGGGTCTGTGGTCTGGGCAACACGGCTCGTCCTTGTTGGTGGTAATCAGTCAGCATTGAGGAAAATTATGAGGAATGCCAATCAGCATGGTACTCACTTCACCAATTTTCCCAGCACTCTTTGGCATTACTCACTTGACGTTCTTGCACAGCTGATGGTTTGACTGTTCTTTGTGCTATGTGTTGTACGTTGCGTTTGCTATATGGTGGTTACTTAGTCACTCGGCGAGTGCAGGGACTAGCTACCTAACGCTACAAAACTGTTTGTCTGTCTTTGCTGTGGACTTCAGGATGCCATGCCTCAAGGCAGACGACACAAACAGACCCATGATAGATAGAGTAGAGAAGATCAATTACTCTCCATCAGCCCAAGTGTAATACATACAGTCAATTTAACATCTGGTCAGTTTTATTATCTACTGCGTATTGGCCTGCTTAAAATTATTTAATGCTTTGGAGTCTCTTACGGTGGACATGACCCCATATGTAACGTCTACTCCACATCGGTATATCTAATATTTGATTGTTAAGAAGGTATGGGGATAAAGATCCGGTAAGGCTACAGTCGTTTACGTATGTTGCTGTTAGGAACCAACAACGGTGGAGGCAACCGGCATATTGCGTAAGAGTTAATCTGAGCCAACCAACATGTCTTCGTGTGAGATTCGTACATAAGAAGCAGATAGCTTGTTCATAATCGATCACTTTTATTCTTTCTTCAGCTCACCAGAGTCCTACCCTTATTCTTTCTACTACTTATACCAGCGTTCTAAACTCGCATGTGAGAAGATGCCTGTCACGGAGCTGGCTTGGGTCCCCTCAGGAACGCCGGGATCTATCCCGTCGGGGTTTGTCGAGGCGGGCCGGAAGGGGATTGAGACGCAAAATGGAGTAAGTGTAGTCAGTCAGTCTGCTGCGATACCTCTCATACGGATCGAACGAAGTCCCGTTCATTCCGCATCCCGTTTCATTATCCTCTGTTTTGTTTTCTCCTTTTACTTGATCACTCAGTTAACTCCTTACGGGTTGACGACGGCTCGAGATTGATCTCAGGATGATTGTTTCATAGTGGGTTCACACGGTTATAATATACTAATCCAGCGTTTTGTTTTAGTGGGTAGCAAAACACGCATCCTCGACGCTGCCGCTCGGGCCCCCGGCCGTCCGCGGCGCGTCCCTGTACCAGGAGCGCGAGGACCGCAGCATCGGGCTCGTCACGGCACACTGGGACTCGGCGGCACAACACCAGGACTGCATAGCTAGTCAGGAGAACATCCAGGCGATGGAGGAGATCGCCCTTCACTCCGTCGTTGCGGATATCAAGTTCTGCCACGTCGAAGGGGTGTGGATGTTTCCCGTGGAAACGCTCGAGGCGGGACTCTTGAGCATACTGAGAATTTCTGTTGCGGAGGGAGAGAAGGGGCAAGTTGAGGACATCTGGAATGGAAGTGCGAAGAGCTTGTTACGCGACGCTGCGGGACACGAACATACCGCCGGTTGGCGTATTGAGAAGGAGAAGGGGAAGGAGGATAAGGATGAGTTCGTGGTTGTTGGCGCCTGGCGCGATGAAGATGCTTTGTCCCGCTTTGCACAGAGCAAACCGGCTTGGGATGAGGCTTGGAAGGATGTTGCGCTGGAGATTGATTTTAAGACATATGATCGCATCTATTAGATGTATTTGTATTTTACCTACTTGCGGATTATATCGAAATCACAACACAACAACATGAATGATGTTGATAATCGTTTTTATGCCAAGTGGATTTACCCTGTAATGACCCCTGTAAGATTGTACGTCAACCCGCCATATGACCAGACCGGATGGCGGGGCTTGTGACCTTTGGAACCCTGTCATAGCTTGAGCTACCTACCTGGAGCTCCTCTCTTGAATCTATGAGTACCTATAATTACCGTGCAGGTGTCCTACCAAATACCTGAATATATATAGTTATCAGAAGGATTACCAAATAAACTCAATCATAATACCTATTAGGTTCAATATGCGACACCGAATTACCTTTTTCCACAGGCACGAACATGGCATCGAGCCGTCCTCCCTCCAGCTCCGCGACCGCTCTATATCAGGACCAGACCTAGTAGCTGTTCGCGAACATCGTGTCACACTAGCTCTCGAGGAGCTCCCTGCCGAGCTCAAAGAATTGCTTCATGAGATCCATGAGCTGCATATTCGCTGGAGCACACCGCAAGCGCACGATACCCTGGGTCCTTGGAGCTCGAGGATACCGCCAGGGCTACATACCTTTTACACGCCCCATACGGCCGGCGCCGCAGAGTCGTAGGCAACAGCGCAGACCGTCTCGAAATACACCGTCGCTGACTTTTCTCAGTTCACGGTTATGTAACCAGCTTCGTGCTGTATTTGGAGAGTTAGATTGTTTATCGCCAGCTGTAGGTGTCCCTGGGGGGAGAAATTGCTCTGAGTATCGTCTAACGCCGTGAAGGAGTCATTTACCAAACTACCCACGGATCGATTCTCGCACTCGACCGCCTTTCAATATTTCCAACCGCTAGACACTCTTGCCAATTTGTCGACATATGCCGAGCAGTATGCATGTGTTCCTGGAGACTCAGATTGTAAGAGATGGGCTCAGGGACTAGAGAAGGCGGTATCTCTTGATTTGTCGTACGACGCCATTTCCCATGCTGTGAAAATCGCAGCTGTTTGGCCAGAGGGAAATCAGAAGTTGTCTATCAGCTCCCACCCAGACCATAGGACCGAAGTCGGCATTCTAACGCCCGACTCACCTCCGCACCTGGATCCTCACGAGTTGGGTGTTACTGGCCTACTGACAGTCCTGGGTGAAGATTCCAAACCTTCACCCGTCTTATTTTCCTTCCCTTCGCGCCACAAGGATGCTGAGTCGACGTTTTCGTCCACATTTCTCCAGCCGTTGGGTTTACATCCAACCTTACAGCTGAGAATCGGCTCTAGCAACCCACCGTTGCCAGACTCGTCCTGCTCTCTACATGCGTATCTGACATTACCGCGGACTATATTCGCCGATAAGTATCAGCTTGGAGACGACCTATTCTTGTCTTCCAAGAACTTGACAGCGTTACGTTATATCAGCCAGCCAGTGGATCTCGAGGCACCTGACTACGCGATGAAATTATGGGGCTCCAGTGTGCTCGTAGAAATACAGCCACCAAGCACCCAAACGGACTTACCATGGACAGCAGAGATCCCGCTTCATCTCCGGTACCTATCGCCCGCCGAGGGCGGATATAGACCAATTGATGTCCCCTGGCCAGCTGTATTCTGGGCTTGCAATGCCCAGGAGGGAACCAAATTCCCCAACAGCCCATTTGATCGGGTCAATCTAGGCTACGATGGCTTGTTTGGGCCGAAAACACTATTTTGGCACGTAAACCCGAAGCCGGAGGGACGTGGTGATCTTCATCACCAGATACAGGTCCCGGTCCTCGATACGAACAAAACTCAATGGGTTAGCACTGGGACTGCAGCTGTGGTGCTTTTAGGATTTGCATATATCGTATTTAAGCTGGCGTCGGTGTATTGGAGGACGGGATACGGCAGTCAAAAGCCGACAACAAGAAGTGAGAAGAAGAAGCAGTAGGTTAAGCTACTATAACAACTAGGTGTGGTATTGATATCCTAGAGAGAATGTGACTTGGCAGTCTCCGCGATGGACCCTATACTACACCCTGCCTATCTCCTATCAAGCAAGACGGAGAACACCATTGCAGTAAATTGTCTCAGAACGACATGTTAGTCTCTGCCGTAGATACGGTAAACGGAAATGCCAGTGGAACCAATGTTCATACGCACCTGAGAGCATTAGTTGATGTTGACAGTATGTATAGTATTTCGATGATGCTGACTGTGATTGGCTGCGGTCCCACCGTGGCATCGATCGTACCAATCGTACCATGGGACTATGTGCCATGGCTTTCAACTGCTACCTATCGAATTCTCCGACCCATTCCGTCACAGTGCTACGGTCGGGTGCCTGAGCGGCCGGCGCCATGTTGTCCTACATTATAGGCGTTCTCGCACTTCTTCTCCTGTATGATCCACTTACTAGATATCTGACAGCGGGCCAAGCGCCGCGCCCGCTTCCGCGCACTCCGCGACCACGGATCAACGAGTCCCTGTTGGCTCTCGACACCGACAACGAAACGGCCCTGAGCTGTGCTTCTGATGCGTATTCCGTGCATATCCTCTCCAAGGCGCCGCTGGTCGTGTATATCGAGAACTTCCTCTCGCTCGCTGAGCGGGAGCATCTCCTTGAGATCAGGTGATATCTTACCATATCCTACCATATTCATTATATTTTTTCTGTAGTTATATAAGACTTCGACCTAACTCTTTCTTACGACTATTGTTCATGTCTAGCATAATAATTGAGGAAGAGACATGTAAAGGCTGACTTGACTACACTTAGTGAGCCTCTCTTCGAGCCCTCGACCATCACAAATGATGGGGACAAAACGCAGCGCAATGTCCTCGTCCGCGACTCTGAGGTTGCCTTGATCCCGCGTACCGATGTCGTGCGCTGTGTCGAAACAAGGGCCCGCTCGTTCCAGGGCTGGCGTGACGACCTCTGGATCGAGCGCTTGAGGACGCAGCGATATGGGCCGAGTCAACACGTAAGTTTTACTTTATAACATGAATTTTCCTCACTAATGATTACCATAGTACGCCCACCACTTCGATTGGGGTTCCGGTGCCCAGGGTTGGGGTCGAGTCAGCAGCTTCATGGTCTGGGTACAGACTGATGATATTGAAGGCGGTGGTACGGAATTCCCTCGCCTGCAACGAAATGGACCAGACCAACCATGGTGTCGCTGGGTCGAGTGTCCCGATCCGGGATCGGCCAATACCGGTGAAGAGGCCCCCAGGAAGGAGGACGGTGAGCCCATAACGGGTGTCACATTCAAGGCTATTCCGGGTAATGCCGTATTCTGGGAGAATTTCCGTCCTGATGGTACAGGTAGAGGCTGGCCAGAGACCTGGCACGCTGGATTACCTGTCACAAGAGGCACAAAGATCGGTCTGAATATCTGGAGCTGGGGCCGTCTGAGCTGAGACGATCTCATCATTACATGAGAATATTCCCGGCATCGATGTGTCCATCGCTACATCATTCTACACCGTTCAGCTCAACCACAGGCAGGATCATCATGTGATGTCCAGACCATTCCTAGCATCCCAATTTTCATGCATGTCAGCAACGTTGATACTCACACATCCGGTTATCGGCGGCACTCGGTGGTTCTCGGCGGTTCTCGGCGACGCCTCCATGCAGAGAGCCCCACTTGCAACCAGATTTGGGTGTGGTCGAAACAGCCAATCAGCAAGCAGCTTACAATGCGTATATGATACTCCACTCCCCCTACTACAGCCTCAAACCTCGCTCTGGCATGTCCCATGCAATGCGCGATCCATCTACCACGGACCCTACATTTCTTGGTTCATGTTGGAGACTAGAGACAACCGTTTTTCCTCGCCCTGATAAAGCCTTCGTCAACCGCAGCCAAAGATCCACAAACTCGTGGGGGTGACCCATCCGCTACCACATTGTTGATGTCATTGGGTGCTAGAGGAATCTAGAGAAAAGGTGCTCCGAGGTACCCCACTCTTGGCCGGACGAGATGCTAGACAGACAGTCAATGCGGTATCGAAAACCTGAATTGGATGCTAACATCTCTTAGTGTACATTATAATAGATCTGTTCAATATATGAAAGATAACTCGAGTATATTTCGGCATTTCTGATTTTGCTTTTTTCTTGATTGATCGCTACTACTTTGTGAGATTGTTACGGGGTGTGACTTGTACTTGTACTTTACCCGTAACGCATTACTCAGTCTAAAAAAAATATAGTATACAACTTAGGAAAACTCTGCGGACCTAGGGTCCGTAAAGTTAAAGAGCTTCTGAGAAGTCCTAGTAACCGAGCTTTAACTACCTGGTAGTTGATGGGATATGAGCACCAATAGAAGCTCAACACACCCCCACATGTATGTCAAGATCCTCGTTGGCAACAAACAGCATCTTCAAGTAACGGTATGACAACTTCTTGACTAACAAATGGCGGAAATTTCCAGCCAGCTAAGCGCAATCTAGAAATTTGAGGACCTAACTGTCCGGTGAACTTTAGTTGATGCTAGGGCATCCCCTAGTCGGCGGCTGATGGGTTTCCCTCTTGAATGCATGGGCATTCTATCTTCGACAATACTTCGGTAGGTCCCTCCAAGCAGCGCTAGTGAAACGAGGACAGTAATAATATATTTCGCCCCGAATGCGGCAATTTTTTCTCTTGTCGTTCACAGATATCTGACCAGTCAACTGATCAGATTGTCTTCTATCGGACCCTTTGCTTAGTACCTATTCTAGGTACCTGCTCAAGCACTGACGAGAGTATATCAAAAGCCACTTGTAACACCGGACATGGGGCGACCCGCTGTATCTACTTGGGGCTACATATACATGTATGTAGGCAAGAAGTTACCCGTATGGGAGGTATATGACGTATACTGGTATCCAAGCCTCAGCGATATGTACTTTCCTTGTCATCTACATTCACCATTATTGGCTCAGTATACTTGCTAGGCATGGTATGTCTTGTTAACACTAAAAGTAGAGATCTCGGTTTCCCATATTATAAACATGATCCCCGTCTTCGAGCGAAGACCGGGACAGCTCGAGCGTTCCTTATACCTTCGCATGCCCGCTTGTCTTGCTTATTTTGCTTTTCCCTAAGGTTTCCCTAAAGTTCAATGGGATTAGCATACTATTCAATGGGCTCAGCTATCAATATCAACTATTTCCTTCGTGGTGCGCTATAATCTATAATCATATTCAAAAGTTCTAAGATTCCCTGGAAATTTCTATACTGGGGCATTGAACTCATTTCCTGGAACAATTGCAACATCTGAGGAAGCCCCGTGAGAGAAATCACATCATGTCCCAAAAGCCTGTTTTTGTGGCTACCCATCCTCGGGCCTGCTCAACGGCGTTCGAGAGAGTCAGTAGCGCCGATCACGCAATATGCAACCCAGCTGAGAACAGTGTTGATCCTAACCGGGTAATAACCACAGGTGTTCATGACCCGTCAGGATACCCTCCAATGCGCCCATGAGCCATTTGGAGACGCCTTTTACTACGGCCCCGAGCGGCTCGGTGAGCGCTACGAAGACGACGAAGAAGGCAGATTGAGCAGTGGCTTTTCTAAGACAACGTATCAAGATGTTCTTGATCGACTTGAGCGTGATGGCAGCGAGGTTAGACATCACTCCTCCCTTGTTATTCCCTACGTCTGCAGAGCTCAATTGATCTTTCACTATCAATTCTACTAAGTCTGATTTCGATTTTAATTCTAAATAGTCGAATATATTTCACATTTATCTAGAATGACAATGTGTTGAGCTAACAATTGAAGTAGGGTAAGCGTGTCTTCATCAAAGACATGGCATATTACCTGATGCCTCCCAACAACGGAGTCCCATCAATTGCACCATCGCTGCGCAAATACGTAACTAATGGATTAGCCAACGGTGAAAAGTTGGCGAACGGCCAAAATGGTCATCATCTTAATGGTACCAATGGCGATACCAATGCTGATGCGGTTAACGGCCGCAGTCACACCAACGGCGTAAATGGCCACAGCCATGCTAACGGCGCCAATGGCACGAATGACAATAACACATCCAAGAGTCAAGGCTCTGACGGCACCGGAAACCCAACCGTCATCCCTCTAGAAATCCTGAAGAAGTTCCACTGGACGTTCCTCATCCGCCATCCCCGACGGGGTATCCCCTCCTACGTGCGTTGCTGCTCCCCTCCCTTGTCGGAGACGACGGGATGGGACCACTTCATGCCAAGCGAGTCGGGATATATTGAGCTTCGCCGCCTATTTGACTACCTGCGAGAGCAGGGGCTGGTCGGCCCGTCCGTAGCCGGCCAGGGCGGCGAGGCCAAGAAGGCGAGGGACGAGGTCTCCATCACCGTCCTCGATGCCGACGAGCTCCTCGACAAGCCCGAGGAGGCCATCAAGGCATTCTGTGAGCAGACGGGCATCCAATTCTCTCCGGACATGCTGGAGTGGGACGACGAGGAGAACCAGAAACGTGTTGCGGACGCCTTTGCCAAGTGGAATGGGTGGCACAATGACGCCATTAACAGCAAAGGACTTACTGCCAGGACTCACCCCAAGGTATGTCGCACAACTTGCAACGTTGATGCTCGTAACCCCGTGTCTAATTGTCCCCGAAACAGAAACCTGTCACCGAAGAATCTGAAAACGAGGAATGGCGACAGAAGTACGGCGAGGAGGGGCAGAAGATCATCAGAGCTTGCGTGGAAGAGAATATCCCACACTACGAGTATCTGAAATCATTCGCTCTGGTATTCTAGTTTGTGCCCTGCAATATAAGCTCAATAGGACGTCGTGTGTGTTTGCTGGTCTTTTATGATGGTCTATGGTACAAGATGTATATGACTTAGTACACTACATTATAAGTAGTTGGAACCTTGCATCCAGCCCCTCTTAGATATACATGGCAAGGGGACGATAATGGGTACACTCAGCTGGGAAAGCTGTGATGGGCTTGCTTGCCCTGCTAAACGTGAATATCATTTTTGATCTCTCGCTCTGCGGCCAACTCGGCCGGTGCATTTTGTAACTCGCCCTCTGCGCTTTCTCTCGGCTCGAGAAAGGCCTCCCCAAACAGCTCGTGCGTGACGTTCTTTGTCCACTTTTGTGCGTAATTCTTATCGAGGGCATCGGCCCACCAGACGGTAGCCTGGAGCAGCGTCTTTCCCTCATCATCCACCGCAACGGGCGCTGCGCTCTCGGCCTGCCCCTCAGCCTTGTCCGCGCTCTCCTCTGTGACCACGATCTTGTTGCCCTTGCCGAGCCCGCCCAGCACGGCGGCCATGTCGGCGACGGTGTTGGCGCGCTGGTCGTTGAGGCGGCGGCCGCGCTGGCGCACGGTCAGCGTCTGGCCGCCCTCGCCGTACAGCACGCTGTCGTCCCACGAGTACTCGTGCAGCTTCTTGCACTCGCGCAGCCGCTGGAACACGCTGCGGCCCACCTCGCCCTGGCCGTCGGGGAACTGGATCATCGCCATCGGCCGCCAGTAGTCCTTGCGCAGCTTCGCGGGCCGGAGCTTCTTGCCGTTGAAGGGGATCTGTCTGAAGGCGTGATTTGCCTACCACGACGGTTAGTGAATGAACTGCCTGGATGTATTTCTTCCCTCTTTTTTTTATCGGCGGTCTGGATAATGTGATATAGCGTACCTTTAGCACGGGGTTGTGTGAGTAAACCGTCATGCCGTCCACGAAGTGGTTGAAGACGAAGATCTTCTCGCCGTGGCCGGGCTCGAAGCTCGGCTCGATGCGCTCGCCCTTCCTCCTCTTGGCCGTGTGTGCGAGCCGTATGCTTGTTCTCGAGGTCGTGCTGCTGCTGCTGCTGCTGCCGCCGCCGATCGACAGCTTGCCCAATTGGGCTGTTATCGGACTTATCCGCATCGCCATCGTGGGTTTTGTGGTGTGTTGAGTCTCCCCCCTCCTTTTGGTGCCGCCGAAAGCTCTGGGCGTTTCTCGTCAACTCACTCAAAATTTATTGATACGCGGGCGACCGATTTGGATGCACTTTACGGGTGCAAGGGTCGCCGCTCTGCCGCCAAGCGCAAACTGCGGACGCTGCCAGCTGTCAGATTCAAGCCTGTCGGTGCTTAGATAATCCGGCTCTCTCCGAGCGTTGCCAAGCTTGGGCTTCACATGGCTTACTCACTCACTTCTGTGTGGGGTTAGCGTGTATGTCTTACAGCGAAACAAGCTTGTAGGTGCGACAGCTTGTTTCAGCCCGCCAATTCGACAGCCTGTCAAGCCCCGCAACCTGGATTTTGGCCCCTCTGGCCCCAGTTAATGATCGAAGCTTCCAGGTTTCTGGTGGACGTCCTGGAAGCTTCTCCTAACAGCAAGAAGCTAGGGGTGGTGCCTGATGATGTCTTGATGCTACCAACATATGCTGGGTCCTTCCGGACATCATATGGGCATCATATCATACATGCTTCTTCTCCACTACAGCTGAAGATAAATCAGAGTCAACATCGCAAACCTCACTTCTTCTTTGTTGTTTCTTTTCATCGAACAACATAAAACAAAACCACACATACTGAGCCACCAGTCTCACTACTGTGACGACCTTTTCACCCCGCAATACGTTGTGTAGAAGCAACCCACACCAGCTTCACGAAACAGAAACACACGTAAACATAACCTACATTTCAGTTCTCATATACCCTACTACTTTCTACTCCTAACTCCTACTCATCATAGAATCACAACTCGATACACTTCGCATTCATCACTCACCACCATGAATTCGCGCATGGAATTCACAGAGCGCGGCAAAAAGTCTCTGGAAGATGCCATGAGCCTTGCCGAACAATATGCTCACTCACAGCTCCTACCCGTCCACCTGGCAGTCTCACTTCTAGATCCTCCTCCGGATCAGTCTAAGGACCAGCAAAACAACCCTGCGCCCACTTCCAGTCTCTTTCGTCAAGTGGTAGAGAAAGCCAATGGCGATCCTCAGCTCTTCGATAGAGCACTCAAAAAGACATTAGTCCGCCTACCATCCCAAGATCCACCACCCGAGACTGTGTCTATGTCCCCGTCGTTCACGACTGTCTTGAGAAAGGCAAACGAGCTACAAAAGACACAAAAGGACACCTACATCGCCGTGGACCATTTAATCAGCGCGTTGTGCGAGGATTCCAGCATAGCTAACGCGCTGAAGGAAGCAAATGTTCCTAAACCAAAACTCATTCAAGATGCAGTTGTGGCGATTCGCGGAACGAAGCGGGTGGACTCGCGGACCGCCGATACCGAGGAGGAGAACGAGAACCTGGCCAAATTCACCATCGATATGACTGCCATGGCGAGAGAAGGCAAGATCGACCCTGTAATAGGCAGAGAGGAGGAAATCAGACGAGTTATTCGGATCCTCTCCCGGCGAACCAAGAACAATCCCGTCTTGATCGGTGAGCCTGGTGTCGGTAAGACAACAGTCGTTGAAGGACTTGCTCAACGAATTGTGAATGCCGATGTTCCGGATAATCTAGCGGCTTGCAAACTCATGTCCCTGGATGTCGGTGCCCTGGTAGCCGGAAGCAAGTATCGTGGTGAATTCGAAGAACGAATGAAGGGGGTTCTGAAGGAGATTTCCGAATCCAAAGAGATGATCGTTCTCTTTGTTGATGAGATTCATTTACTAATGGGTGCTGGTGCGTCTGGCGAAGGCGGTATGGACGCCGCCAACCTACTGAAGCCCATGTTGGCACGTGGTCAGCTACACTGTATCGGTGCCACCACCCTTGCCGAGTACCGAAAGTACATCGAGAAAGACGCTGCTTTCGAGCGACGATTTCAGCAGGTGCTTGTCAAGGAACCCAGCATCCCTGAGACTATCTCTATCCTGCGGGGTCTGAAGGAGAAGTACGAAGTTCATCACGGTGTGACTATTGCAGATAGCGCTATTGTCTCGGCTGCGAATCTCGCAGGCCGTTATTTGACTTCTCGGCGTCTTCCCGATTCTGCTGTCGATCTTATCGACGAGGCTGCCGCCGCCGTACGAGTAGCTAGGGAATCTCAACCGGAGATAATTGACTCACTTGAGCGACGGCTACGACAATTGCGAATTGAGATTCATGCCTTATCGAGAGAGAAGGACGATGCATCCAAAGCCCGTCTCGAGATTGCCAAGCAAGACGCAGAGAATGTCGAGGAAGAATTGAGACCATTGCGCGAGAAGTATGAGAGCGAAAGAAAGCGTGGCAAGGACATTCAGGAAGCGAAAGTCAAGCTTGATCAGCTCAAGGTCAAGGCAGAGGATGCTGCTCGAATGGGCGATCACGCTCGAGCGGCTGATCTTACGTACTACGCGATTCCTGAACAAGAACAGAACATCAAGAAACTCGAGAAGGAGAAAGCTGCCGCTGACGCCGCTCTCAGCCAAAATCCCGATAACATTGGCAACTCAATGATTACAGATGTTGTCGGACCCGATCAGATCAACGAGATCGTATCTCGGTGGAGTGGCATTCCAGTTACACGACTAAAGACCACCGAGAAGGAGAAGCTTATCAACATGGAAAGGGCGCTCGGAAAAACAGTTGTTGGACAGAAAGAAGCAGTTCAAGCGGTGTCTAACGCCATTAGGCTGCAACGATCAGGACTCAGCAACCCCAACCAACCCCCAAGCTTCCTGTTTAGTGGACCTTCAGGTACGGGTAAGACATTACTTACTAAGGCATTGGCCGAGTTCCTTTTCGATGATCCGAAGGCCATGATTCGGTTCGACATGTCTGAATACCAAGAACGACACTCCCTTAGTAGAATGATCGGAGCACCTCCTGGATACGTTGGACACGATGCTGGCGGTCAGTTGACAGAAGCTTTGCGCCGAAAGCCATTCTCTATCCTTCTCTTCGATGAAGTGGAGAAGGCTGCCAAGGAGATCTTGACTGTCCTACTGCAACTCATGGATGACGGCCGCATTACCGATGGCCAAGGACGTGTTGTCGATGCCAAGAACTGCATCGTTGTCATGACTTCCAATCTGGGTGCGGAGTATCTCGCTCGACCTGCGGGCCGAGATGGCAGGATTGATGCTACAACGCGAGAGCTCGTCATGAACTCCCTGCGCAACTACTTCCTCCCGGAATTCCTTAACCGAATCAACTCGATCATTATCTTCAACCGTCTTACTAGACGCGAGATTCGCAAGATCGTTGACCTCCGGTTGGGCGAGATTCAGAAACGACTAGAAGACAACAACCGTTCTGTCACGATACAAGTGGCGGAAGATGCCAAGGACTACCTGGGCAACGCAGGTTACTCTCCAGCTTACGGTGCCCGGCCACTCCAACGCCTCATCGAGAAAGAGGTCCTAAACCGTCTGGCCGTCTTGATTCTCCGCGGTGCCATCAAAGATGGAGAGGTGGCGAGAGTTGTCCTTGTCGGCAACAAGATCCAGGTCCTTGCGAATCATACCGAGAGCGACATCGCCGATGATGAAGATATGATGATTGACGAGGAAGATGCGGTGGAAGACATCGCACCTGACGATATGGATGAAGACATTTACGACTAGAGATGTCGTTATGAAACAGTTTTCTTTATGTAATGGGCATGGTATTACTCTGTGTAAAGACATGATATTATGAAGCATTCAAAGGAGCATGGCTGGAGTTTAGTGGATAATTTGTACTCAAGGTTAAAAAGTCGATTGGGAATGCATATTCCAGGCAATAATTGCCTGTCATTGTTATGATAGCATTAGGCATTATAAACAATTGATATAATGATGTAGACTTGGATTATCTTGTCATTGTGACTTGCTAAATCCTAACTATCTTATGTTTGTCTATCAGCCCATTTAACAAGTTGGTTGATGAACACTTCGACGAGACTGTGATATGTTTACTTGAACAACCAAAGTTTCGTATTACCGCTACATAGCAGTACCGTTTTGCTTGCCTGACAATTTTGTTACTGGGGTAGAGTTATGTGATGATTAGTTTGGGAGAGTAGTCTAAATATGCCGTCAGCTAAGTGGTGAGATTCAAGACTTGGTTTGTGAGTCGAACAACAGCAAATTATATCATCTATGAACTTTAAAGAAGAGTCTGGATCATGGCTAACTTTTTGAACAACACCCTATGGCTACACTAGCGACAAAGCTTAGCCTTGATAGTCTAAGTACCCCAGGTTCCGTCGGTATTTTTTGACACCACACTAACTTAGCTTCATCTTACTTCGTAACTTCCTTTTGCTGGGAGAATAAGAACAACCAGAAGAAGGAAATGAATTAGATTGTGATGTACAAGTATGTATGGTGTGCCCTGAACTTGACTTAACTGGAGAAACTGGACAGTGGTTTAAAGTTCAAGGGCAAACGACAATGACACTTCTGCTGACACATCTTCAAGGCACCTCACGCATGAGCGTGGATTACCTACAGAATACGGGGTCCCTTTTCGAGGATTAGGGGTACCATGTGGCTTGGCTTTGGAAGTGGTGTAAGACTATTAAAGCTTATATCTCACCTCTGATCAAACGTTGTCCCAGTGTTCGATTAACAAACAGGTCTCATGAATTATCGAATTGAATTCTTTTTAACGTAGAAAGGATGCTGAACTTCCCCGACTTTCATCCAATTATAGAAATCAAGCAAGGGCTTGCCGCCGTCGCCGAAGTCCTGTTGCGCAGCTGTACGACATAAATGCCTTGTAAGAAATAAGGCTAGGATGTCAATAAGGGAGCCTGGGATAAGGTTATCAAATTATGTTACAGGGATTTGAATGCCGCCCGTCTATTATTGGTCCGGTTTTGGGCCGTCTTGCTATTGCGCCGCAGTCATGCATTTGAACTTGTCACTATTGCTAAGTCGGGAAAGATGATGCTCGAATGCCACTTTGCATTTTTACTAATAATTAGAGCAGCCATATTACCTATCTCTCGGTAGCCCACTACTTCGCAGCTTCGCCTCCATCTGGGACGTCCCGACGCCGTGCTCTTGGCATTATATGGTAATCAGACAGGCTAGTGATGACGGGCGTTCCATTGCAGGAAGACCGACATTCCAAATCCCACGAGCCTTGCAAAAACAGTCAGATCCAGGCCGACGGGAAGCTGGATACTGTATTGCCATAGCCAGTCAATGAAAAATTCAAGGCGCATGAATGAGATGATTGGCGGGATGTAATTAAAAAAAATGCAAAATGAATAAATATCGAGCAATGCCGCCCGAGTTCGCTCGCCTTCTGCGTGCTTGCTTCTGCGTCTCATCTGTTTCTCAACACGATCCAACCTGAGCCAATATGAAGTTCTCCAGCATCACCTCCCTCCTGACCCTCGCGGCCTCGGTAGCTGCCGTACCGCAAAAGAGGTGCGCGGCAGGCAACTCCACGCTGCCTTACACTAACATTGCCGGAATTGATGTTGTCGACACGCCCCTTGTTCGCAAGGCCCGCGAGCTGATGGAGGCCAACTTCGAGCCCTTTCTCATTCGCCATGTGTACCGGACGTGGCTGTTTGGTGCCGCGACCATTGCCAACAACGCGACACTAGCCTCCAAGATCGATATTGAGGCTCATGCCGTGGCATGTCTCCTCCACGATCTCGGCTGGGACACTCGGGACAACAGCCCCTTCACTTCAAAGTATGTAACGTCTTGGCGTATAATACTAGTAGTTCCTAGCTAACAAGGGTTTTATTATAGTGACAAGCGCTTTGAGGTCGACGCCGCCATCTACACAGCCAACTTCTTAAGAGAGAACGGAGTGAAGGGCGAGTGGAGCGCGCACCGAATTCAGAATGTCTGGAACGGAATTTCCCTTCACGGCACCACCAGCATCGGTCTGTACAACGAGGAGATCAACGTCGCCTTTATCGTCGAGTCCATCAACATGGACTTCCCTGGCCCACACCCCAAGTTTCCCGTTGATGACTATAACAACATCATCGCCAAATATCCCATGGATGGACTAGGGTATGTGAATTGCTTTCTTGTTTTTAGCGACTTTCAGAGCGCGAGGTTTTCCCATTCAGGATAAGAGACTGTCTGGAAGCCTTTTTGAAACCCTCACGGATTATGGCCGTAACTGACTCTGAGTTTTTGTAGTGAGGGCACCAACAAGGCTTTCACTCACATCGCCACCTACAAGCCTGCCGTCACATACGACACCTTCCTCGAGCCGTGGGGTGTTGCCTTTGTCCCGGGCTACAACCCCGTCGGCCACCGCTTGTTCGACCGTGGTAACCCCAACGTTACCTCCCCGCCCCCGAAGCGGAGTTTCCACAGCCTGCACTAAGTAGGCCGCGGATACAGCAATCACATAATGTCGACGACCTGAGAGCATTAGCGCTGGAGCTCGGGGCGATGCAGAACTCGCCTCGAGCTCATGAGAAGAATACCCTGCAGTGGTTACGTAACTCTCTGAGGCCTACGATTAGGACCAGCAGTCCGATGTTAACACCAGGTCAGCTCAGCTATGAATGACGCCGGTGCTTCTGTACTGTGACTCCTTGGGAAGATCGGCTATAATCTCTAGACCATCATCCTATATGATGCATCATTGGCAATGTGATTACTTGCATTTGCTTTCAATGTGTACAAATGGTTATATCTAGACTTGTAAATATTAATTCAAAAGAAACCTCGATTTACGTTCTCGATTTTGCATTGAGTGAATAGCAGCCGCAATTGGGCATAATTGAAATCGCTCAGTTTAACAATGCAGTTGTATAAGAACGCAATGGCGAGATTGATTTTCGAGTTGTCAATAACGATAGCAGCAGAAAGCTTCGTCTCTTCAAAAGCGACGTCGTCCATCAACCGCCCCAGCAATGGGCCAACGGCATCACACCGATCGATCCACTCTCCATCTCTGCCATCAAGGCGACCGGCTGGCCTCCAGGCATGGCCGAGCTGGCACGGGAGCCACGTCACGGACCTCATTTCAACGAGCTTCAGCGTTTCTTGTCTCAGATCCAGTTCCATAAACAAGCATGGCCGTTTCTGCATCCAGTTAACAAGGACGACGTTACCGATTACTACAATGTTATTACTTCGCCGATGGATCTATCAACCATCGAAGATAGATTAAAGCAAGACTTTTTTTATGCTGCTCCGAGAGACCTTGTTAACGATCTCAAATTAATTTTTAGTAATCGCCGGCAGTATAACGACGCGTCGACGGAATATATATAGCAAGTGTGCGGCCAAGCTGGAGAGGTATATGTGGAGCCTTTTTAAAGAGATTCCGGAATGGTATGAATTGCTTGAAGAACAATGATTTGGGCTATATTTCTTGCATGTGATTAGGAGTTGGTGTTGGGCGACTGGTTTTTAGATGTGATAGATTTAGGAGCGTTTTGAATTACTTACTCGCTAATCTGGTTAGTTTCACTACTTCGAGCCGCGGGGAGAAGGAGGAGGCTAGTTGCTCCTATTTGATCGTATGGCTTGGTCATGGAGATCGAGCTTGATTGCATTCGTGATCCCGGGCCGAGGAGGAAGGAGCATAGGGTTGGTGTCTGAACGGCTGTCGGTAATAGGAATCAACGAGGCAAATGGGCATCAGGCCGTGCTGGCACATAAGTGTTGACCGCAATGTTAATATTAGAAGCTGGCATTGCTGATCCGAGACGTTTCGGAAGGCTTAATGTCCTCTCCACCGCGAGACGATTAATATGACTACAAAGCAACTCTCTTACCTAGGCCGTCTTCTAAATTCACTAAGCTCTGACTGAGTACGGAGAGATGGGCCCCCGGATTCCGCCGTGAGCCTTGGAGCTTGATATAGTTAAGGATTGCTAGTAATACACCTCTCCCTTCATCATCACCCTTGCCGTCCGATGTAAGTCCGCTGAGACGATATTCCCATCTTTAAACGTAACGCCAATCTCAACCGTACCGCTCGGATGCCCGATAACCACAGACGACGACGACTCCTCATCGCCGCCCGCTCGTCTCCTACGAATCTGCGCAGCAACCGTCCCATCAATATTCGCAGCAGCACCCAGACACAGCGCAAGCGTCAATGGAGCAGCTTTATGCGCTTGGCCCATGGACATACCCAAACAGCGTATATCGACCTCATTCTCATTCCCACTGTGCTCATTCAAGTTCCGTGGAAACAACAACACGATCTTCGGCACACTCTCCACCTCAGGGTCAAGCCCCATGCGCGTCGCGCCCGCACGTCTGATCATCTCCAGACGCTTCTTGAGCATCTCATCCGCCTCCACGGCAGCAGGGTGAAACGTGTCCGGCGAGACATGGCCCAGCCCAAGCTCGTCCAGCGCGATGAAAACCCCCGGATTCGAGACATCCACCAGCGAAGCGCGGACGGCGCTCCCGTCGGGTAATTCCAGGACATCCACCGCGTTCCCCGTAGGCAGCGCGCGCCCCGTCTTGGCGCCAGCGGGATCGACGAAGCTCAGGGTGATTCTGCTCTGTGCGCCCGGGACGCCGTCCATGGAATACCGTCCGGCAGGACAGTAGACGGGGGGCTCCCCTTGCACGCGGAAGCGCGCGTGCATGATCTTGGAGGTATTCGTATTGAAGATTCTGACAAGCGCCTCGCTATACTCTTCCTCCTCGCTTCTCACAGTCCTTATCCTCCCCCTTTTCTCCCCCTCGGACACGAACCCCCAATCCCACGCAACGGGCCCCACGACGGCGCTCATGTTGCCGCAGTTGCCCGCGAGATCGAGACGGCCGTCGCGGACGCCGACCTGCACAAAGGTAAAGTCGACGTCTGCATCTTCGCGCTCTGACGGTGCGAGCACGCAGATCTTGGACGTGGACGAGATACCCCCGCCCATGCCGTCGAGCTGACGCCCGTGCAGCGGGTCCGGAGATCCCATGGCCGCCGGCAGGATGTCCGTCCATTCGTCCGTTGATAACGGGAGATCCGAGGCGCGCAGCACGAGACCGTTCGAGGTGCCGCTGCGCACGAACAGTGCCGGGAGACTGCGCTGTCTTTTCTTCAGGACTTGGGGAGACATTGTGGATATACTGACGCTATTCGGAGCTGTCCGAATGGTCCGACTGCTGAGAAATAGCTGGTTGCCAAGTGGCCTTCGGAGATTACAATATCTTATTCTCGCTGCCGTGATTGTGTGTATGCCTGTGCATCGGGCCGCGGTAACGTAATGCGGCGTCGCGGGTGCTGGTATGGATAGGTGCGCGAGGAGACGCCTCGGCCCGGGATGTGGCGACATTGGGAAAGTAGTTGAAGGTAAGTAAGATTTGAGGGGCGTTGAAATTGGCACGAGATTTATTCGCATTGTGCTCTAGATGTAACATCTTATATTCTGAGAAGACATGGTTCTTGGAATTGTTCCGGGATAGGAACGGAGGTGACCGATCGGACCTTCCGGGACGGAAGTGAGGTGGAGCTCGAGACAGCATCCAAGGCATGACCGACGCCTTGTAGCAATCATCACACAATCACTAATAAATGAGTAGGGAGTTACTCGGTTCTTTCGAGTTTGCGAAAGACAAAGGTTTTGATTCTGACTTTCCTTTTACTCTCAGTCGCAGAAGGCTTTGCTAATACACTAATTCAATCCAAAGCCATTGCCCCTGCGCCTAGCCTAAATATTTTAGTTGAACCAGCCCGATAGAAACGCATTCTGAGACTAAGACTTCCTCGCCCTGTATTATACAAATTAATCTTCTTCGTTATTGCCTGCGTCGGCCATGCTGGTGTCAGCTTCGCCTTCTTCGGCTCCGGCTCCGTCGTCGTCTTCTTCGTCACTGTCATCCAAGACTCTGCCCCGCCTAGCACGTTTCGAGGTAGCCCGTGTAGTAGTCTGTTCCTCCTCGTCTTCGTCCTGGTTGGCCGTCTCGTCTACATCCATGCGTTCTGACTCATCGATCTTCGAAGCAGCATCAATATCGGAAAGTGGTGAACTGCGGTTCTGCATGGCCCTCTCGGCACGCTCGAGGGCGTCATCATCATCACCATTCTCGTCAGAGCTGTCCACAACAATTTCTGCAGACTTATACTGCTTGTTGTCTTTCTTGGCCAATCTCCGTTTCTTCTTCGGCTGAGCTTCATCATCGGATTCCTGTTCCTCGTCTCGCCTGGCCTTCTTCTTTCTCTGCGAGCGACTCTTTGGCTGATCTTCTGTTCGGGGTCTTGATTTCTTCTTCCGTTTGACCTTCTCCCCCGTTTCCTCGTCAGTAGTTAGTTCAGCTTCCTCCTCCGCCTGCCTTGCTTGGTCGCGTTCTCTTTCCTTGGCCATCATCTCTTCACGTTCCTTGCGGAGTTTCTCCTGTCTCTCTTTCTCTTTAGCTATAGCCTGTTGTCGCTCCTGCTCACGGCGTTTTGCCTCGGCTTGTCGTTTTTCGAGAACGGCTGCAATCTTTTCCTTATTCTTCTCCTCGTATTCCTTTTGGCTTTCGATTTGCCGTCCGAGCTGCTTGCGCTGTGTATTTCGTGCCATGTTTGCGCGCTGTTCCACATCGACCTTGGGGTATGGAGGCTGTGGATGTTGCGCGATCTCATCAAGAGCCACGATAGCTGCCTCGAGACCTTCCATGGCCTCTTCCAATTGAACAAGAGTGCGCTGAGTTTCGGGTACATTCATAATGTGCTGAACCAGCTGTATCTGTACGAATGCCACGTTGAACTTGAAGTGGACTTGTTCAGGTGAGACTTCGAGAGCCTAAAAGCACAGTTAGCCTTAGCACGACATATATTCAGATATATGCGGGTCATACCTTGTTTGCATAACTTAATGATGTCTTGAAAGCGTCCAAATTCCGCTCATACCGGCCTCGGTTGAGCCACGTCCGTCCCAGGCACGCCAAGATACTAGCATCGTTGCTCTTACCCTCTTTTGAGAGTGCAATCTCATAGTTCTCAATCGCTTTGGAGAACTGACGGAGTTCCGCATAAGTGTGGCCAATGTTGATATAAACATTGGCATCCTTGATGGTTTCCCGTATCTTGAGAAAAATAGGAAGCGCGTTCGTGTAGTCCTTCTTGTCTTCAATCAGAGCGATGGCGACGCCCTGGGCCGCGTGGGCGTTCTTAGGGTCTAATTGTAGTGCCTTGTCGAAGAATTCTACGGCACGAGTATATGTCGCCGATCTTTTCTGTTTGTCTTGTTCCGTCTCCCGTCGCATTTCCCTGGCAGCCATCATATACAGATTACCCATACCTATTAAAGCGTATCTGTCGTGCTTGTCGTAGTTCTGGAGAGTGTGCTTGTAGTGCCTTAATTCGGGGTCCTCGTTGACGTTCGCAAGCTTCTTGCGCGAATTCACTCGACCGAGATACCAACCGTACAAGGCACGAACTTCCAAGTCGGCCGAGTTTGCTTGATACAGTTTTGCCACAGCATCAGGGCCTTCCTTAGTGGGGTTCTTGCGCAGTTTAATATAGGCTAGCCGTGCCTGTGCGTCTGTATAGTCGTCATGGCGTGCTGTCAGCTGTTCGTAAACCTCCACTGCTTTGTCCGTAAGACCTTGAGACTCGTAGCTTCGGCCAAGATTAAAACTGATAGTAGTGACCAAAGCGTCGGTATCAATATCCTCGCCCTTTTCTCCGATTCTCATGCATGAGCTCAAAGCTGCTTGGAACATCTCGGTTGCGCGCTCGTGTTTCTCAGCTTGAGAGTAAAAGCACCCGATATTGTTCAGGAGCTGGGGTGGGAGATTCTTCCGGAGAGCATTACGTAACTCAGATGCATCCTCGATTCCGTCGGGGTGCTCAGAAGAAGGAATCTGATCTAATTCAAGCTGCTCTACTTGTGAAAGGCACTGCAGTGCTTTTTCTGGCTGACTGCTCTCATACAGACGAGCTAGATTCAAAAGAATAGAGGGATCAGGTGAGAGGTTCTTCTTGGGATCTTTCCAAGCTGTTCGGACTTGTTCCAAATAGTCGATGGCTTTGCGCATCTCTGCTGACTTATCCTCTTTAGTGGCGGCAAACTGGTTTACGAAAACTTCTTCTGCATATAGAGTGCCTAAGAGAATCATGGCTTCGTAATTGCGCTCATGTTTGCCGGTGAGTTGAATGATTTTCTCGAGACGGAGTTTTGCCTCGCCAAGATCATTGTTTAGTACAGATAACTGAGCGACGCCAAATTTCGCAGGAAGGTAACCTCTCTCCAATCCTCCTCTGGCTTCATCCGCACGCCGATAGTAATCTGTAGCTGTCTCAACATTCCCGCTGTAGTGTTCCTTTTTCGCTAGCAGATACCACCCGTCACTCGCAATGGCATTTACGTCGGTGTACTGGATTGCCTTGTTTGCCAGCGACTCAACATGAGACAGGTTCTTGCTGGACAGAAAATAACCGGCAAATGTAGCACATGTTAGCGGTTGGTTTTTATCAATCTTGAATGACTTCTGAGTGAATTCGGTCATAGCCTTCTTGTAGAGTTTAATAAACTCAGGACTGTGGGTAGGGACTTTACTGCTGGCGTCGAGATAATACAGACCAAGCAGTATCAGCGCCTTGGACTCCGGGTTCAGCTCGAGAGACCTTACCCAAGCCTGCTTTGCGTCGTCCTTGTAGCCTAGCTGCCAGAGACAACACCCAATACCAATGCGCGGATCTGGATCAATAAGATCTGGTGTCTTCAATAGGATATCTTGGTATGTCGTCAGAGCATCTTTGTAGTTGCTCAGTCCATACAACGCTCGCGCCTTGCCCATCAAGGCGAGCATATTCTTGCCCTGTGAGACCTTGCTAGCCTGCTCGAAAGACTTCAATGCGCTTTTGAGAAGGTCGGCTTTGGCTTGGTCAATTGGGCCACCAGCGGCAGCCTTCGACGGAGCCTGTAGCGAGGCCTTGAGTAGCTGAAGGACACCGCGAGCTAAGAAAAGCGGAGGAAAGGCAGGGTTTATGCGAGACGCTTCGTTGAGTGACGAGGTAGCAAGTTGGAGGTAGTGGTCTTTGGTCTTGGCTTCCGACAACAGTGCGCCGTCGGGGGGAACACGGGGTGCTTCTCGGCTCTTGCGCAGGTACATCCAACAAACGCAACTAATGAGACTCAGCTTCTCTACGGGCGTTGTATCCTGCATGGCATTGCTGCCGCGATTTAGGACCTCAATGGCACGATCGGTCTTGTTCTGCTTTGCGTAGGCGAGTGCTATCGTCATCCAGTACAGACGCGCAGTGTGCTCATTCTCGAACATATCGCAGAGCTCGGTGGGGTCATCGACTAGGTTGTTGAGGTCGATCTCGACATTAATGAAATCATCGTCTTCCTGGACGGGGACCTCAATGGTGCCGGGTATGTCAGAAAATCGTTTACTGGCAGGGTGGATGGGAGCTGCGCCGTTAGCCGCGCCATTAAGCTGGCCATTCCGGGCGGTTGTTGTGGTCGCCATCGCGTATAAGGAGGATGGAGAGGCCGACGCGAGGTTGGAACTGTAGAAGATGAAGGAGAGACGCGGTTAAGAGGCGGTGCGATGCAATGTAATGAGATGCGACAGGCCGGACGCGTGGTGTTAGGGAAATGTCAGAAGACAGAACCTAGAACCGCAATGTACAAATCATCTCTAGATCCAATACACTCTGGTACTTAATAGCATATAGAGTAATAACGATAAAGAAGCGCCGATTCACGGGTAAAGTTAGTGGACAAAGATGGGTTGGGACGTGAATTATAGTTGATGAGAGAGAATAGAGAGCTTCAACAAAGTGCAAGGCTGAACAAATTCATGCTCCACTCCCACTCCGGCAGACGAGTGGGTCCAGATGCATGTACTAGACCCATGCAAGGAAGGAATATGTGCACGGACCATCTTGGAATATTCATTCCACAGCTCACCAACAGCACAGGTCTTCAACAAGCAACCCCGCCTTGTTATTTTCATTGGGAGCAACTCATACATTGGCGCCGAATCTATAGATCGATGCACGTAATAGCTCTTCACTCGAGCCTCCCAATGTCAATTACTAAAGTAGCAAATAATACATTGTTTCATCAAGTTACTCACGACCTTTATTATTGTCAATCAACAGACACAGGGTGAAAATCAGAGTCAAAATCAAAGTAAGGTTAAGTTCTCTCTAAATGGCAAGTTGAATTATTTGGCTTGGAAAGAGGTTAGCAAATCGCACAAATCGCAATGAAAATCTAGCATGTGGTTTACCTTTCAGCCGGTCTAGTGAACGGATGCTCTCTCAAGGGAAGCAGGTTGAACATGACTCTTTGATACAGGTATCAAAGAAAATCAGAACAAAAACAGAGAACAGGAGCATTATATTTCAGAAACAATATCTTGTATACCAAATCAATCACCTTGATACTATACCTTCTAAAATTGTTTCAACGTTCCTGGATCTCGGGATATAAATAATGTCGCCAGGATGCTTGGAAATCGAAACCACTTATCACCACAGTAAACCCAAGTAAATCTATACTTCTTTCAATTCAAACTCATCTTCTACAACTACAAAAAATCTCTACAAATGAGTCAATCAACCCCCTCCTGGCTACAAGAATACCAGCAGCCCTTCATCAAACAGTATAACGTTCAGTGTCATTCGAACCATATTCACCCAAACAACATGCCAGCAGCCGGCTTAGTTTTGGTTAGACTAAATGAATCCTCTCGGCTCGAAATATTGTTATTTCTTCGCTCCAGTGCCGTTGTTGGACATCCCAATACCTGGTGTTTTCCAGGTGGCGATCTAAATTGTATCAATGAAGATCCGCTTGCCGGCGCCTTGCGACATGCCCGAGACGATTACGGAATCATCAGCGGTGACGTATATCCACTCGGTCTACGATATAAACGTGACCATGGAGGTGTCAAGTTTTTAGCTTATAACTATATTTTCGCCGGGTACAACGGCCTGACACCGGCACCGCTAACTCAAGCATATGTGCGGTCTCAATGGTTTTCTTTAGATGCCCTTCCCAACAATCTCCAGCCGTATGTTCAGGAGGATCTTCCTGCCCTCCAGCAGATGCTTTACGTCGACGTTTCCCCAATTTTGCTCAAGGCAAAAGGTATGAGCCCCAATCCTACGAATTCTAGCGGTGACATATCGATGTCTGGCAGTGGGGACGAAGTGCACTCTCTTGGATTCTTGGAGCCTCCTGACAGCTTCAGCTACCATATCAACATGGCTACTAACGGAGCACAGACTTTAACACCACCTGCTACGCCAGCACAGAATCCAGGCCAGGTGACCTACCCCAACCTCGCGGCCTCTCTTCAGAAACTCGACATTGGTCAGTCTAAAGGCATTATTAATACCCTCACGCCCGAGCAGCATGCTAAGCTCGAGGCGCAAGCTACTACTGCTTCCGCGACAGCTGCTGTCACTCCTGCTGCTACTGCTGCCCCGGCCGCTGCTCAGGCCACTCCTGCCGCCGCCGCCGCTACTCCAGCCCCCAAAACCCAATCATCAAATAAAAAACGGCGCGGCTCATTCTTCTCTCTGTTTAGCTGGGGAGCTAAAACCCCAACCAAAGTTGATTCCGGCGTGCAAACAGATGCAAGCACCATCAACGCCAACGGCAAAAGGGAGTTAAGCCAGCAGACTAAAGCTACAAACGCTGAGGAGCCTGACAGCAAAAAGGCTAAAACTCCGACAAAGGAGACACCAAAAAGTATCAATTCCAACGGCAAAAGTGAGTCAAGCCAACAGACCAAAGCTGTAGACGCTAATAAGCCCGACAGCCAAAAGGTTACATCGACAAGCATCAACTCCAATGGCAAGAGAGTTAAAACCGTCGAGGAAAGCAAAGAAAAAGTGAAGGCCAAAGACGGCGAGCCTAGCAGCAAGAAGGTTAAATTTGCGCAACAACCGCAAACACCCAGCCAGATGCCAGATGCCCAATTTGTTAAACCTACCTCTGCGGCTCCTGCAAAGTTCGTGCCGAATCTGGCGTCTGTTCCATCAGCCGCAAATACTCCCGCCATCGTTGAGGCTTCCACTTCAACTGCACCGAGCATGCCAAATGCAGCGCTGGCGACGGTTGAAAATGGCGGCGAAAACGATTATAGATGGCCTGAGTATGCTCCAGCGGCGCACTCTCCTTTCTTTTGAGTGCTCTCATTAAAGCGCACAACTCCTTTTCATATTATCTCCCCATGTCATCTCATCAAACCACATGAAAGTTGATGTTTCTTTGTTTATGTTTAAACAGTTCATAGTTATTTAGCAGCTAATCCAAAAAACGGCATTCGTATTCAATCACAAAGTTCCTTAGCACAATCAATTAGTAGTTCCTCGTAAAAAAATTGATAGCTTCTGAGGTATTAGGAAAAATACGTACTATCATCCGGGATGAATCAATATACATTATAACACGGTAGACATTCATAAGATAGCTCGCATCTCAATTGACAGAGTGAACCATTGAGGCTGGTTTTGTTGTCTTTGAGTTCATCAAGCGTTATAAAGGTGAACAGCACTCATAAGCGTCCAAGTAGAACAGTTATTTCTGAAGAAATGTTGATTCGTAGTATTTTCGGGCTGCTTGGTCACCCAACTGTATAAAATCTAACTATATGTCATTTATACCAAAATTGTCGGGAACCTGTGAGCCTCTTCCGTTTTGAGTAACCTCTTAGGAGTAATTTTTTTCGTGTTCGATCGATATGTACCACGGTCGCAAAAATATCATAATGTATTGATATATAGTCGAAACGCTAACTATGGTTTCGTCGGTCTTAAAGTGACTGCTTGCTATGCGAGGACCTCTTCTCTATTGCCAAATAGTCGTCATCTTTCCCATGCAAATTTTATGATGCAGGTGAGTTGCAAACCACCCAATGTCCCCGCCAACACTTTGGTATAATAAGCCGCGTCATTTCAGAGGTGCACCCCCTAACCGCGACGTGCTCTCTCATGCATTGCTTCTCATTATTAAGCTAATCTAAAAATGGGGTATCGCTATTGATCAAAGATGTTTATTTGGCGTGCTTTCGGAAGGCGAGCAATTCAGAGAGACTGGGCAGCGGACAGCCGTGCTTCAAGAAATCGTGTTGAAGAAGCTCATCGGCAGAAGCACGACTCTTGACATCGACACACAGACAAACGGACAAGAAAGCTTTCAGCTCCTTACTGAGTTTTTCTGGCTTCTTGAGGCGGGGTGTGCCGTTGGTAGCGATAAGATAAAGAGCTTTTAATGGCTCTTCGTTTAGGTACGGGGGCTCGGACTCGATCATCTCGATCGCCATGATACCCAAAGACCAAATGTCGACCTTGGGACCATATTCTTTCTGCTTGACGACTTCAGGAGCCATCCAGTAAGGCGTGCCAACCATAGTGGCTCGCTTCGATTTAGTCTCTGTAAGTTTGGCGCAGAATCCGAAATCGGCTACATCTGGTAAGCTGGATGAACCCAAATATGAAAATCATATTGATGAGACTCACTAATCTTCACGTTACCACGAGCGTCCAAGAGTACGTTGTCACTCTTGATATCACGGTGAATAATGTTCTGAGAGTGAAGATGCTGCAATCCTCGGCAAGTCTACAGGTTTTGTCAGAAACGCTTCAGTTCATGAGCATACGGGATCAAGAGTCAGGCTTACCTCAAGGCAGATTGTTGAAATCTGTTCCTCGGTGATGACAGGGTTATTGTCGATAACATCCGTCAAAGCACCACCCTCCATATATTCCATGACAACCCACAGCTCGGAATTGTTATTACGAAGGAACGCATCAAGAAAGTTGACAATGTTGCGATGCTTGCTGTCCTTCATAACCATGATTTCATTTACGATTAGTTCTTTGCGAGGTTGATGCGCCAAGTCCATCTGCTTGATAGCAACCTGAGCTCGGGATCCAAAGCTACGGAGAACCTCTCGGGCAACTGGCGAGATAGCACCCTCCTTGACCTTTGCCACGTAAACTGAACCGGAAGCTCCTTGGCCAATCTTCTTTTGCTTCGAATAGGACATGTTGGGGTCATCTTTTGATACGGCTTCTATTAATTTGGCCATAACTTCCTTCTCGGACATTGTTGACATCCGGACATCTTGCTTTCGCTCAGGAGGTGGCTTGGCGGTAAGTGCTGCTTCTGCAGCTTTGACGCCATCGTTCTGCTGAGGCTGACTTGGTTTCGCTGGAACATTTAACGGCTTGACAGAAGGACCGGGGAGGCGGGATGGAGACTGATTCTGTCCGTTTGCCCGGGACTGCGAAGATCCGTTGGCGTTGCTACCATTAGGGTATCTCGATGTTGGAGATGACTGATCAGCTCGAGGCGGCACGCGTTGTGTGTTTTGACTACCCTGAGGGTCTCGTGCCTGTGAAACAGAGCCTGGTTGTGTCATCGGTGGTCTCGAAGACGTGGTAGGTGGTGGCGGCGCTGGCCGTTGTTTTTCACGAAGACCGTTGGCCTGGTTTGCGGGCTTTGGTGCCGGGGGCGGTGCTCGTGATGGGTTATATCGCTCTATCGGTGAGGAACCGCCGTATCCACCAATCTCCTGTTTAGCCATGGGTGTCTTTTTCTGAGGAATCGAGGCGTTGTAAGCCTCCAGATCTCGCCTATTCTGCTCTTCTAATTCCCGCTGCCGGTCTAGCCTCTGTCTTTGGTCATCCGGCGGAACGTAGTTAGGCGCCATGTTCTGCATCTGTTGCCGCTGTTGGACCGGGTTCTCGGGTGGTGCTGGCCTAGGGGGTGCATTTTGCTGCTGCGTCGGCAAATTGGCATAGCTGCTCTTTTGCTGTGGCGGAAGAGGCCTAGGAGGTGCGACAGAAGCGCCGCTGGCGTTATATCCGAGCTGTTTATTCCCCTGACTGCCTGGAGGAGGAGTCGGCGTTAGGCTAGAATACTGCTGGGGGTTCTCCGCCCGCTTAGTCAAATCCGAGTAGAAATCAAGAACTTCGAAAACAGCTTGAGGGTTTCGCTCGTAATCCTCCTTTGTAATGGCGGACGAGTTCAGCAATTTGGACCACTCTGGCGGCAATCCTACAAATTGACCAGTTTGTGGATCGAATCCAACGTGGACCGCATGTGAGAAGTTGGTGGGATTGCTCACTCCGCCCATAGTAGGACATCGGCCATAGAGGAGATCAATCCAATCATAAAGATCGTCGTCTGATTTGACTCTTATGTGTAGCGTCCTGATCGAGTTGTCATCGTCACCGGGACTGTTGGATGAGCCATTGACGTGCCTTTTGATTTCGAACATGGTGCCCGCAGCCTCGACTCTACCAACGTTGACCACATCTTTAAGGTATAAGGTATAGGATACTTTGCCACCTTCTGTCTTGTGGAAATCGAGATGCTCTTTTCGTAGTATCAGGTATTTCTGCTTCCAAGGTTGGATGAAGTTACGGCTCTCTTTGACCTGTGCCCAGCCTTCTTTGATCACGGCGACCCCACCCATACCGTCTGTTTGATTTGACCTTTCGCGAGCTAAAGGAAGCGAGATCGTTGAGCCGGTATATGTGGAAGTGGCAGTGCGTGTTATAGGCGATCCGACCATATTCGCCATGCTTCCTGGCATATTAGTATTGGGTGTTAAATTGAGTCGTGGTCTGTCGGTGGGCGGGCGTGGTGCTGGGCCGGGATTCATGAACTGGTTGTTCGAATACATGCTGCTGTAGTGAGTAGCCATAGTTAGCTAGTGTCCGTAACTACATGGGAGCGTTTCCCAGAAAATTGACAATACGGGCCACGCGAGCTCTGGAAGCCCATAACCTAACTCGTATCGGCAACTGAAACGAAGCTGCGCGAATGGGTCTGGGTCCCACAGCTGCGAGAACACACCGACCCTCACTCTGAGACAGAAGGGACCGGCTGGTAACATATAATACGTACCTATTCGGTGCCGACATTGTGAGGGATGTCTATTATTTGAATAATTCAGGGGATAATCGTGGAACAAGACCCGATAACACACTTAGTGAATTGGGCATCCAGAAAATGCGCGCTCTTTGACCAAAATCGAAGAGATCTAGAAGAGCGCCGCTGTATGGTCTCTTAGCGTCCACAACCGGGCGGCTGAGGCGTTGGCAAGCCTTAAGGGGCAAGGTGGCGTATTTGCGTCTATAACCCAGTCGTCACCCAGGGAGGGATACTACCATGTGAAGGTAAGCGACGAAGAGGGACTCTAGGTGTGCGGGACCGCTTGATGCAGACTCGGGCCTTGGAAAGATACGCTGCTGCGTCGGTCGAGTCGGCGCGTGCTGAGGCACAACAGCTCAGGCTTGCATCCGAAACAGTGGTGAACGGACCACGAGCATGTATCAATGCGATGATGGAGATGGGCGCCTCGACCGGTTGCTTGCAGCCTGGGGTCGAGTTGGGTATATTGGCGGCGACCGACTTGGGCGCGCAGACGGTTTGCCAATGACTGTTCACTTGGTGGACATGGATTCCGTAGTGGGTTTGTTGCTGTACGCACGATTGGAACAGAAGTTGGCCGGTGTGTACGTGGGAGTAGAAGAGAGGGTTGCGAGTGGCACAGCTGGGCGATTGGGAATAGAAAGGGATGCTATTATTCCAAAAGGGTGAAGGAGGGTCATTGTTGGCGGGGGGCCTGCAGCGGGATTGGCTAGGACATACCATTCATGGGTACAATAGGTAGGCATGTCGAAGGGTTACTCCTGGGGCCAACAGCCCCTGCCCCTCTCACCCCCAAGCTTATTATTAGTTTAGGGGATCCAGGGGACAATACAAGCACAACAGTAAACAGATTTGTGGTTCCAAAAGTGTTGTCTATTGCATCGATACAAAAAGCAGAGCACGATATAAGTGTATAAGTAGTACCTATATAGCTACAGAAGGTAAATAAGTACAATGTGTGGGCATATAGGCGATGCATGACTGGCCATCTATTTTTTCTACCGGGGTACCTGTGAGCATCTTAGATATGATTAAGGAACGCTTATGGGGAATAATTAGAGGAAAGGAGGCAACTTATAAGGTATAAATCATCCCCTGAACGCTGGGTGAATCGTGACTCGGCTGGCCCCGTTCAAGCATGGATTGATCTTCTATTCTTTAACGAGACACCGTAAAGAGCAAGCTTTGCAGAACAACCAGCATGTGGAATGACTAAGTCGACTTCCTTCGATCATGAAAAACTTCTATGTACAAGTAGTATGTTGTTGCATGCTGCATAACTGTGCTTACCCCTAACATGCCAACTAGATGCCAGAATAGGACAAAGTATACCTACTACTAAAATGAGTTGATACAGCTTACACACTCTCTAGACGAAAACTCCGCCAGTCGGCAGCTACTAACGGTCGGAGACCCGTTTTCCGAGGCGTGAGGCAAAGGAAGCTGCTCCAATTTTGATCCGAATTCCAGCTTTGGTCCATGCGGCGAGAAAGGGGCCGGGTGTAGCAACCGAGTTGCAAGTATGAGCCGTCCCACATTCAAAGATGATGCATACCTCCTCGTCCTTGGCCAATGCTGTGTGCACGAGACAGACATGCAAACAGGCGCGGGCGCATAACCTTTGTTTCTTTACGTAAGGCGCTGGCAAGACTGGATCTACTCGGCGTGACGCTGCGTACTCGAATAGAAACGAACATAACAGCGGTACAGGTAGCTCAGGGGTTACGGCAGGGAAGCCCTATCGATGCCTCGCTTATGCAGAGAAAAGCTTCTCTGTTACAGAGTCCGAATCAAGCTAGCGAGGCTGGACAGCTGACAGGAATCCAACGTTGCAACACGATTTGTGACGTCTGAGAGAACTGATGATAGAACAGGCGGAATTCCTAAATATATGAGCTATTCGTTCTCTAAAGGGAGACACCTCCTTGATGTGTGGTGTAATGCGGTTTTTGATTCTTGTTTGGGTGGTTACAAGTCAAGCAGTGATGCTTGGCAAGATAACTCCATAAAAACGTTTATCTAGTTTCCGCTGCACTAGATATCTCTGTATTCTCTCACAAGAAAGAAACATCCATCTGGCGTTGCATCGCAGCGCAGCCGTTTCACAAATAGCCTGGCCTCACTTTGCCTCAGCGCTGCGGCGGAAGCGCAAAGCTCACCTGATTCTGGGCGATCGCAGATGCAGATGCGGGACTAACAACCAATGACAGAGCGGAGATCCGCGCTTGGTAAGCTTCTCCGCTGCCGGGCTGCGGTGATCGGCGGTAAAACAAAGCGCCTTCGTTTCTGGTTTGCGGATCTGTCGCAGCCCCTGCCGGCGCTTCGCATCATTGGCGAGCGAGCTAATAACTGCACGTATATGCAGGGCTTGCAAGTCTTCCAAGGTTGTTGGGAGGGTTGACCGCTCGAGTCCTTGTAAGGATTGATTCATTCAGCTTATAACTATCATGGCAGTAATGAGTGAGTATGCGTTTTGGTAACCCACCCAGTCTAGACAGCAGTTGTAATTTTTGCATCTCTGCTTGGGTAATTTCACTTTTAGATTTAAGTAGCTAAGCTATTGCTAGGTAAAGTCGGGCATCTGCCGCCTTGCCTTTGTCGTATCTTCCCTCTACCATCCGACCCGAAGGATTTAAATCAAGGGCTCAGTGAGTTCTTGTCTGTCATATAATTATTTACCTAGGATATGGATATGCAAAAAATACATAAACATCAAGGTGAAATATAGTACTTGGAGCAAAGAGAGGTAAAGAGAGATTCAAAGATGAGCTATCTTATCAGTTTATCACCCCTCAATGAGCTAAGGTTATGGGAACAGCCTTGATCGGACCCACCTAGATAGTTATGACCCACTAAAATTTTCGAGATGGTTCAGCCATCTCTTCCACATGTAATTGCGAAAGCCCTTCATAACTTCAACTCGAGGGTAATTGGCGCCCGAATCTTACGGGCAAACCACGCCGAACACGATAAAATAACGCTTAATCCTCTTCAATATGGCGTCTCACAGGAATCGCTCCGTGGCGCAAAAGACGGCCCGTGCCAAAGAGAAGAGAGAGAGGAGATTCAGTAGGAAGAGGGAGGAGAGGAAGGACCCAGCCCTGAGAGTAGCTCGACTCGAAAAGAACAAGCCGCGTACCTTGGACCAGAAGAGAGTTTGGGATGATGTCGACGATGACGAGTTGACGAGCAGTGTGGACTTGCAGGCACTCAGACGAAAACGCATCCAGCAAGCAGAAGAAGCCGAACGGGAGGCAATGGAAGTCGACCAAATAGGGGATGATCACGACGATGAAGACGATGCCGACAGCATGCTAGACTCTGATGAAGATGAAGACGAAAAAAATGCCGGCGCCGACCATTCAGCTGCCCAGTCACGTCCCAGACAGAATAGCCTTGCGCCATCGATCGCCTCAACATCCAACATAGACCTTACACCCGAGTCTCTGCTCGCCAAATTTCCGTCTCTCTTCTCAGACAACTCTCGCCCCCAAGAGCCTAAAAGTGGGTATAAATATGGCCTGGATAACCCAATATCAGGACTCCCCATGCTTCTAGTGAATACCATACTGAGTGGTGATATAGTCTTGATAACTACCGGTTTGGACTCCACATTGCATCATGTCGCAGAGACATTTGAGAATATCATCCCGAATTCGAAGTACGTTCGTCGATCCGCACATAAATATGTAAGTTGAATGGATCCGGTGTCGAGAAAAAATGCCTGGTCGCTTTAAATCGTGCATAGTAGCTAAAGCCGTTACTCTAGGGACATAAGTACAGCGTGCGCGAAATTTCAAAGTTCGCTGAAAATCGAGGCTTCTCCTCGCTCCTTGTGATACGGGAGGACAACAAGAAGCCCATCGGTCTTGATATCGTTGATATACCCTCAAAAATTACCTTCCATTTCAGTAAGCCAACTAATTCATACCTATATACCTAAGCCAGTACCGAGGCCTTCATGGGAAGGCCTTTGATTGGGAGGTTAACGCTTACTAATCACTCGTAAACCGTTGTAGGCATAAGTTCTTGGGTCGAAGGTCGAAAACTTGTGAGCAATACTGGTTTTACCCCCCAATGTTTTGGCCAGTCACATCTATCTTAGACAGCTTTGCATGGTCCCAGAAGTCTCATACAGAAAAGCGGGTTACTGACAGTTGTGTTCAAGCCTGGACACGGAAATGCCACGAACCATTACCCGGAGTTGTTACTCAACAACTTCTCAACGCCTCTTGTGAGTAGCAATACTTTTTTTCTGGGTTCTAGTTAGCCAATTTTTCTGCTATGTTTCTTATTGTTTCGGCAAGATCATGTCCAGAAACTTGTCATATTCTCAACTCTCGAAAATGACGATAAACTGACTCTTATTGTTTTAGGGGTTAGTTACGGCAAAGATATTACAGACCCTTTTCCCGAAAACTCCCGAATTAGTTGGCCGGCAGGCGGTGATGTTTCATAATAGTCGCGATTACATATTCTTTCGCAGACATAGATATATCATACGCGACAAGAGGGCCACCGAAAAAAGCGTGGTTGGGGCAGATGGAAAGGAGATGAAAGGAGTCGAAAATATTCGTGCTGGTAAGTTTAGGGCATTTCTTCCAGCGACGGGTTGGTGGATGAACAAGTTTATTAACATACCTGGGTGTCGTTATTCGGATGCTGTCACTAAGCACTGCACGGAATACCCTTATTTATCAAGACATATAACTAATCTACTTCACTTTATAGGCTTGCAGGAGCTGGGGCCTCGGTTTACTTTGAAGGTATGGCCCTTTCCTCGATGATTCTCGATACCGAGTACTGACTTGAATATCTAGTTACGGCGTATAGACAAGGGAATAGGTAGGGCTGGTAGTGATCCAAATGACCCTACACATTGGCAATGGAAAGCCAAGATGGAAAAGGATCGCAAGCGATTTAATCTGTAGAGTTTGGCGGCCAAAGCTCGCATTCCGATGAGCACGATGTTATCATCATTCTAGTTTTCTAGTTGAAGGACCAAATGTCAGGCAGGAAGATACCCAACTGATGAACGAATTGCAAGCTAAACGTCATATCCTGACTCTGTCCCGACCGTTACGGATAGGGCACGCACAGCTAAGGCCCGCCAAGCAGCGCCACAACAATGCAAGGGTCAAGCGCGGGATGGCACTCCGTAGGGGCCTAGTGCGGGGCGGACGATGCCACGCATGACCGTTATCTCAAACGGGCTGGCTGATCAACTTATCTACCTATCTCTCTTTCTCTTTACTTATCTGCCTTCTGACGAGGACGAATGACCATTGCACGCGTGCGCCGCCCGCCTATTCACCCACCATACCAAACCCTCTTAATCGATGAGTTGGTCTCCAGGGGCCCTCGGCATGACTGTGAAGTAGAAGACCCGCTCAACCCCGATATTGCTGTTGAGCTGCATGGGTCATTGCGGCCTACCTATTAAACCCGGGCATATCCACCTCTAGTGACTGGGGTCGCAACTCGTCGTCGCGTTCAGATCCTATTCAATGCACATTCCATCGAACCCATCGGATTCGCCTCACTCGGACAGACAACATGGATCGCTTACGATCTCTACTGCAGAAGGGAGAAGCAGATGAGCAAGAATATCAGCCGCTGTATGAAGACGACGTCGCCTTGGGGCAAGAGAGCGATGACGAACATGAGGCGCCTTTCTCGTGGGTCGAATATGGCATCTTCGTTGTGCTTGGCGTCGCGATGTTATGGGCTTGGTATATTTTGCCCTCTCCAGAGTGTTCAGGTGCCCGAAATCTAACTAGAGTAGGAACATGTTTCTTGCAGCTGCGCCGTATTTCCAGCACCGCTTTCAAACAGACGACTGGGCCCTGCAAAACTTCCAGTCTGCCATTCTCTCCGTATCGACCCTCACCAATCTTGGGGGGATGGCTTTCCTGGCCAATAAGCAACAATCAGCCTCGTACCCATTTCGGATCAACTCCGCGCTCTACATCAATATCGCGGTCTTTGCGCTGTTGACGGTATCGTCAAAGATATTCCTCGATGCGACTACTACCGTGTACCTTGTATTCTTGTTGACCATGGTAGCGTTGACAGCATGGGCTTCTGGGCTTATGCAGAACGGCGCGTTTGCATTTGCTTCGAGCTTTGGTAGACCAGAATACATGCAAGCTATCATGGCTGGCCAGGGTGTCGCTGGTGTTCTGCCGTCCCTCGTCCAAGTTATTTCTGTTCTCGTTGCTCCGCCACCGGAGGCTATTTCTGAAGGAGAGACGACCGAGCCTGAGAAGGGCACAGCCGCATTTATCTATTTTCTGACGGCCGTGGTAGTATCAACGATGGCTGTCGTTGCTTTCGTTCCGCTCGTCCAGCGATATAATCAGATGATGGAGAAACGAATGGCAGAAACCATGGCAACATCCATGACCAGCATTGAAGAGGCCGAACGTGCCGCACGAAAAGTCGTTAGCATGACAAGGTTATTTGGGAAGCTATACTGGGTCTCTGGTGGGGTGTTCTTATGCTTCGCCGTGACTATGTTCTTCCCTGTTTTGACTCCGAAGATCTTGTCTGTAACACCACCGGCTGATGCGAGCGCCCTGCTCCAGCCTGCGGTCTTTATTCCGCTTGGATTCTTCTTTTGGAACCTCGGTGACCTGATAGGGCGGTCCGTCCCCCTCGTTCTATCATTGCGACATCGACCGGTTGCCCTGTTTAGCTTCAGTGTTGTGCGCTCGGCGTTTCTGCCACTGTACTTCCTCTGCAACATTCACGGTCGTGGTGCTGTAATCAACAGCGACTTTTTCTATCTCTTGCTTGTTCAATTGCCGTTTGGCTTGACCAACGGCTGGTTAGCATCTGACTGCATGATGGCTGCGGGCGAGTGGGTGGATGAACATGAACGCGAGGCTTCCGGAGGATTCATGGGGCTCTGCCTAGTGGCCGGGCTATCCGCTGGCAGTTTGTTGAGTTTTTCTGCTGCTGGCATCTGACGATTCATGACCATAGAGGCAGATATAGAATGCATGGACAAGGCGTTGGCGTTGGGTTTCGTTTGGGTTTCACATACGGCACAATCTCTCAGCATCACCGGATATATCTACGTTATGCATAGACCGATCGCACGATATAGGATAAATAGGCGTGAGCGATGATAATACGACATCACATACGATGCTCCAAGAAATACGAGTAGTGCAATCGCTTGTATCTGACCCGAGTGTGAGCTCCCTACGCTTGGTAGTTCGTGGTTCCCCACAGACCCCGAGCAGTCTCAGCCAATTGACTCCCCAAGCCGCTAGTATTAGCGCAGGAGGTGACGCGCGCACCGTATTAAAATAGCAGACGCACATTACTCAGACGGTTAACTACTTAGAATCTAGGTTAGTCAGTGGGCAGTGCAGACAGAAGTTTGCATGGAAGAGAGTGTCTTGGAGGGTTGAACATCTGAAGTTCCAAGTAGACCTGTCTATAGCTATAATAGAGCGTGTCGTTCCCGGGTCGGCCCCGGTGATGTTCCTTGAAGCTATTCTGTCAGGTTGCAGCTGGCCGGGTTCCTGCGTAGACTCGCACACTGGTTTCACAGCCATTTGCCCCTTTCAAGCCTCAGATAGAGCTATAAACATGGTCTAACGGGTCGTCTCTCATTCCTTCGTTCCGACTTCACTCAGGCCGTCACGTCCCTCGCTTTTCATCCCTTGGCTTGAAACCTTCGCATAGAATCTGGTCTAGCATCAAGCTATCTCTCTGCTTTAAACACTGCATCGACAAACGTTATATTCAACTGCTGTTATCTTTAGCCTTGAACCGTTGATTTCTTTGCATTTTGACCTTACCTTAATAACTTTATCCTAATCACCAGTGTCCTTCTCATCTCTCAATAATGGAAGCCATCTGGAAAGAACAATCCAAGCCAATCTTCGAAGATAGCGCCCGATGTGACGGAAACCTCGGGGACGACACACTACGAGAATATGAGAATTTGGTCAATAGTCCACACAAGGTCGATTTCAAATACGTCGCGGAAGGTCGGGCTAATGTCGTTTTCTCGATCTGGGAAACCGGGAATCCAACGGCCGCAAAGGGGCGGTTTGAGGGCACTCTGCTCCGTGTTCCCAAGGCGACACTAGGTGTGACGCCCTGTGACTACGAGACTCTCCAGGCCTTTCATGAGAATCAGGTCGAGGGCCGCGTCGGTCGTGAACACCTCGTCCCTCAAATCCTGATTCGGATATCGGCTGGTGTTGCGAAAATACTGCACAAGAAGCGGAATAAGACGGACGACAGCGAGATTCGGGCTGGCTACGCAATGCTGATCCAGGACATGAGTGCGTCGCCAGGTTACTCGGTCCTCGAGTTCAAGCCGAAGTGGCTCGCACAGTCGCCCATTGCGCCACACAACGCAAAGAGGTGCCGCACGTGCGCGCGCGAGGCGTTCCGCAACTACCAGAAGCGGGCCAAAGGCAAGACTGTGTCGACACCGATATGTCCGCTTGGATTGGTGCACGAGGACCCCGCCGTGGTTGTGGACACCATCAAACGTCTCACGCCAGAGTGGACGCAGTCGAATCAAAAGCGGTTGTCAGATGCTTTCGAAAGAAGCGGCATCCTGAAGAAGCTTCGTGAGCTACAGACCAAGGGGGACCCTGACCGGGCCCTGTTAGACAACCCATCGGATCCAGACTTCGGCCTGGCCATGACACTGAGAGACTGCTCATGCTATGTTCGCATGCCCACGGATCTCAGCGAAGATGTGGAAATCAAGCTCGCGGATGTCGATAAGAAGAACTGGGAGGAGAAGCAGACCTATTGGCAGGAGTCTCACTGGAACCTGGTCGACAACGGCTGGTACACGTGCGAGGAGCAAGTCGACACACCCATCGCAACGGAGTGTGTCTTGAATAGACCGCCGCTTACATAAAGTAAAAACCAAGGCGGACTTAATATCTACATTGGCGGGATTAATAGATATAAAGAAGCGCCCGGCGAAGATTTGGGAAGATGGGCGAGGATTCTACAGTTAGAGGTGTTACGCTGCCCATAGAGTCACCAATGAGCTTTAATAATCAATTAATACCGATCTTCGATAGGTAATGAATGCAATGCAGTCGAAGTTCAGCTTGCTACCTGTCCGAGGGTTTTGTTTTCCCGGAACGATACGAGGTTTATGCTTCCCACCGCAGTTCATAATCTTGTAAACCAACAAGCCCCATCTCTATGCATGCATAGAGCCACTAAGAAGGTCTCCTGTGAGTTGACAATTCTTAGGTCTAACAAACCCACCAAGAGTACTGAGTTGTACTCACGCGACAGTGGGTACATACGTGGTGAATACCACTAGTATGCCAATGAAGAGGTCCCCCTCGGTGTGGAGGTGTGTTTTGACTTATGACAGATGCAGTTCTAGTCGCGATCTAAGCAGACGGGGAAACGGGGCGATGCAACGGACTGGACATCGTCAGGTGCTCCCGGAGCGGTGTGGTGGGAAGCGGCCGAAACATGCTGGTACCAGTGACCTTTTAACCTGTATCTGTGTGTATGTCTCATGATAACCGGGGTGGTGGGATGATAGAACTGATGAGCCATCCCCACGCGACTTATACTTACCATTGACTTCGATAGTCCGGCAACATCATAACTAGGTATTTTACACCTACTAAATTATGTGCTAACTATCAAAATTCCAGTGTGCAAAGAGGGGGAGTATCGAGGCATAGTACGGAGTGCCTGGTGCTAGGTACCTACCGGACCATCTGTTCGTCCCGTCGTCTTGCGTTCGGTGGGTCCGACCAGCACACAGACGAACAGAAACCGGTTGCGTCCAGCGCGTTCTACTCCAGCTCGCCTCTGTTCGCCTGCAGGGACGTGCTAAAAACGCACCTAGCCCCCATGAATTACCGTTTGTGGCTATCCCCGTTTTATTCTAGCCTATCAGCGAAATATGATTCCTTGCCATCTCTTTTTTTTTCTTCCCAAAACGAACCATCGACAGTGGCCACTGTAGTGTACCGATGCGTGCATTGCACACATCATTTACTGGAGCTAGGGCCCCCAATCCCGCCTATCTCTTCACCTGGGGCCCTGCATAGCGTCATTTTATGCACCGAGACAAAAGATTATCTCCCGAAAATTACTAGACCGCTCCCACCGAACCGAGCTTGCCTCTTTCCCATTGCCTGCAACTGACGACAAACCCTCGCCAGACCCTCACTTTCCCACATCACTCCATCTGTATAATTGTCACACCGTATTTTCTCCTACCTTAATTCTCCTTGTACCTCGCTGTATCTCACTGCTCTCTAGCACCGACCGAACATTCCCCTCCCCCGCGATAGAACGAATTTTCCGGAGAACTTAATCATTTTCACTTCTTATCTACTGTGTGTATCAGTTAATCGACCGACAAGCAATAACGTCGCCCCGCCATTCGGATTAGTCCAACAACGATGTGCATCTAGAAGGCCTCGACGCCAGTTCTGACCATGGCCTTTAACTTCAACTGGTCGCCTCTCGCGGCTGACGCCGAGTTCTACAAGCGCGCCCAGGAACTCTTGACCAACGCGTTGAACAAGTACCCCAAGCCGCCCATCATCGTCGATGATATCCTCGTCACCGAGTTCAACCTGGGCTCCGTGCCCCCGGACCTCGAGATCCTCGAGATTGGCGACCTTGCCGAGGACCGGTTTCGTGGCATATTCAGGATGTGCTATTCCGGGGACGCCTTCCTAACACTACGAACAAGAGTTCAGGTACGTGGTGGTTAATACTACATCTCTATCTGTTCAGTCATTACCATGGATCATCTCGAGAATGGAAGCCCGGATTTTTGGGGGGGAAATTGGTCGATCCTATTTTGTCAATGAGCAAGATCAATATTCAGTCTATCCAAGTGGCGACTATTCTCGATACGCCCGAAGTCGGGCAGACGTCTGAATTATCTGGGTTTTCTTTATTAGTTCAGCAAGTGCTTTCTTCCCCTGCGAATCAAACCACAAGCTCTCACCAGGTCTTGGCTCTTCTCGCCTCTCAGCTTAGCTACCACCTTCTGTCGAAATGCTGCCCCTTTCCCCCAAATGTTCGTCTGGATTGTCACGAGAACAATGCAACCTTCATTAGTGCTCTGGTAGTGGAGCTTATCGCATGAATTTCCCAAATGAGTCACAGGGGTTCGCGGTTGGAGATGTTTCTTAATACCCCAACTAAGATATTGTTTCTATGTCATGGCAGTCACTAATATGGCAACAATGCAGGCAAATCCATTAAACACATACCTTTCGGCCAAGCCAGACTTCACATCGCCAAAGCCCTTAGCGGCTTCCGCGGGCTTGACGATACCACTGTCTATCACTCTGTCTGAAATTAAGCTGTCCGCATTCATCATACTAGTCTTCTCTAAGCAGAAAGGTCTCACCCTCGTATTCCGCAATGACCCTCTTGAATCCCTCAAGGTCTCATCGACCTTTGATTCAATTCAGTTTGTTCGTGATTATCTCCAAAGGACCATCGAAGGTCAATTGAGGAATTTGATGATGGATGAACTTCCAGCCATCATACATAAGCTTTCACTTCGATTATGGTGCCCTGACCAACTGCCGAGAGATGAGGAAATCGTAAAAGAAAATGTTGAAAATGAGGCTGTTGTTGACCCCTTTGCGAACCCGCCCGTCGAGGCAGTTGATTCTCACGGTCATGTTCTCGATGCGAGTGAGATCGCTTCATTGTCGCTCGACGGTGGAACGGGGGCGCAGTCGTTATTTTCACAAAAAAATATGTTAAGATTGGCGGCGTTGACTGATTCTCATCGAACGTTGTCTTTATTCACGCCAGGTATTCGCAATGCCGTCTTCAGGGCTTGGGCTGGTCCTATGGAACGACACGAGACCGGTGCATCTACCCCTATTCCAGCGCCTGCTTTGTACCGAATGCCCTCTACGCAGGGTACTTCAACGATATACACGTTCACGGATACCAGCAGCTTGGACCAGGGTTCTATGTCTTCAAGACCCTCGTTGATCAGTCTCAACTCGGCGAGCAATGGCCTGGCACTAGGGGCTGGGAAACATTCGAGGAATCTTAGGAAAAAGAAGACTCGCGTAGTCAATTTACGAAGACCAAAGGCTGGTAGCGAGACGAGTAGCGACATGGGAGATTCGGTGTCAGATACCGTCTCAGAAACTACCCCCCTTTCAGAGTCTATTTTACACACATCGATT
The DNA here is from genome assembly GCA_022385635.1 of Xylaria scruposa. Lineage (NCBI taxonomy): Eukaryota > Fungi > Ascomycota > Sordariomycetes > Xylariales > Xylariaceae > Xylaria > Xylaria scruposa. The sequence continues at coordinate 982,100 of MU280182.1, forward strand.
CCCGAAGAAGATGAGATGGCAATGCCACAAGTTCACGATTGGGTTCGGTTGCATGGGGAGAACAAGTCAACGCCAACCAGGCCGCCGTTGAACATGGACATCTACGAAGAACCTGTCACGGTAGACAGAGTCGCCGCCACGTTACCTACGGATGATGTCAAGGTATCCCCAGCTCTCGTGGAGCGGGCGAGGGAGATAATCGCATCATCCGGAGGGCCCGGTTTTGATAAATCAAAACCTACTGGTTCAGATACCTCTTCAGTGATTCTAGAGCAAGCATGGATCATGAAGATGGCTGATGAAATAGCTCGCCGGGTATACGACGAGAAACAACGGCACGAGAAGCTGTGGGAAGAGCGTGATGACGCACCCCCGCCGGCTTATCAACCGACTCAATAACTGCAGAAAAGCACTCCACTCATTACTATAATCGTTTCATTTATCCATCTTTCCTTTTTTTGGTAAATTGCATCATGGCACACGGCGTTCTATACTTGGTTGACTGGACTGTCTATATCCATCAGTATAATTTTTATTTCTTATTTTTGGACGGATAAAGGGCTGCACAGCATTGGCGTTAAGAAAGGAGTGAGAGACGATTCTTTTCAGTCGGGTTCTCAAGCTCAAAAGCAAAAATGGTTCTGGTGCGGATGTGGATGGGTTGTTTTGCATGAGGAAAACGGACTTGGATTATCATGACTACTATTCACGACAACAACGAAACTCAAGTCCGGAGATGTGGAAAACATAGGACGTTCATTCGCTCGCTGGTTTTCAGCACATCACTCATTCACTCACTCACACTTTTTATTTTACGCACAACAACAAACACATCACATCATCACATCGCATATTACTGGACCCGACGGTTTGGCGTCCCGAAGTTTCTGAGGGTAATTTTGGGAGGCATGGATGGATGGAAGGACGGGTTGGAGTCGGTGCGGAAGGGAATTGGCGGTATTGGCATTTTCAGGGGCGCCTTGGGCTGGCAGCTGGGACTTTATAGAGCATTGGGCGAAGAAGGAAAGGGCACCGCTGCAGAAAATCGAAAGGGCAGGAAAGGAGTAAAGGGGAAGAAGAAAGGAAATACCAAACCAGCTCCCATCTCGTACATACCTATATGCCTGGAATCAAAATCAAAATTGAATATTACATATGATACCACACATGAAAGAAATTTATCGGCGTGAATATGTCACTGGACTCTGATGACAAGAATTGGATGGAGTGGATTTTATTTATGGCTTGTAGACAAACAATACTCGCCATGCATAGAAACAGATCAATGACTTGAGGAATGCCTAAGTTTGCGGCGAACTCACAAAACCTGACAGCGGATGGATCTTGAACCAAGACTCGTCAAGACGGCGTTTTGATTCTATTAACTCTTTCTCATGTCGAACCGGAACTATGCAGTGATAGATATGCTATATTTGAGAGAAGCAAGGGGAGCTCGAGGACGAGATTCAAAGCAATGACATGTTTTTACTAAGTAAATAGACTGTTACTTGTATAGAGCATGATTTATCCCATCCAAGCCTTCCTCTTGGTACGTACGTACAATTCTTGTTGTATGACCCGTGTCGCCCGTTCCAGCTTGGTTACTTGTTTCTCCCTGCTGTCGAGAGGAGATCGTCTAGCGATACAGACTTTTAAATGGGGGTTTGGGCTTAGTTGCCTGCTGAATAGCAATTTAACTATCGTTGTTTTTGCAGTCGGAGGTGTTTCCTCCAATGTTGCCATGTAGAAAGTCATCCAGTGATTTCTGGTTGTTGTTGTTGTAGACTGCTCTACCGGCCCTCGAGCTTGCTGTCTCTGCGCATTGTTACTCGATGGTATCTTTCGCACATCGTCATCGTCTTCAACCTCCTAGCCGAAATTGACGATCCTGGCAAGTGCAGCCGAACTCACACGTAGGGTGATGGGGTGTGATGGCATATCGCTTGGTAAGATGTCGGCGGGACTGAGACGTGCAGTATATAGACATAAGGGCGCCTCGTTTGATATCTCGCTGCTAGCGCTGACGCTTCGGCTGTCGTCACGGTTGTCGCTGGCGCTCAAGATTGGGCTGGTCCCCGTGAACCTACCACCTCCGTTTCTTCCTGTTCTTGTTCTTGGATTGTTTCTTTGGCGTAGACTTCTCCTGTGCCTAGAAATGCCAAAGGCGTTCTGATTAGCCACGGCAATCACTTGTCTAACGATTCTGACACCTGCTCAGGATTTTATATGGCACAACTAGGTGCGGGAATAAAGTCGCGGAGAGAGTGTAGGAATACCTACCCCTCGTCATGCCGCCCATCATCTGTGTGCCTGCTGCCAGAACTTGTTTGACTCACAGTTTGAGATGAAATACTAGTATCTTCGCCTGCAGCCTAGGCGGCGGAGCTACTAGCGGCGGCTTTATTGCTTTCTTTCAGTGCGGCTAGCTCATCCTCCTTGGACTTGACGGTCTTGTTCAGCTCGGCAATCATCTGCTGGACTTTCTCCTCGGCCTCGCGCAGACGTTTTAGCTCAGCTTCTTCGGTATCGCGGCTAAAGGGCTGGCCCGGCCGAGTGGTAAGGGGTATCATGGCACTGCGCTCTTTGACATCGCCTTCTTTAGCGGTCGTGGCCGACGTGAATGCGTTCTTCCCCTTGCCCTTCCCCTTGCCGCCGGAGGCAGGCGTCCCCTTGTCCCGGGCGCCCGAGGTCAAGATCTTGTAGAATTCCTCGAAGGGCTCGTTGAAGACCTGCTCCTCGTACGTCCAGGCGATGACCTCGCCGCCGGTGCGCATGGCCTCCTTCTCGGCCTCGTTGCGGCCATATGGGTGCAGTCGCAGATGGTGGTATAGTGTCTGAGGCTTCTCGCCGCTCTTGCTATCATAGTATAGCTTGATGGTTATCTCGAACTCGCCCCAGCCCGTCTCATTGACGACGAACGCCTTCTGCGGCTTCTTCCCGGACTTGCCTCCAGTCGACGACTCGTTCTCCTTAATGATGGTCTCGGCGTCGATGGTGCGCAGATGGTTCGGGATAGACTCGTGCAGTTTGAATTGCACGCGCCGCAGCCAGTAGAAGATGTCGGTGTCCTCGACACCCTTGACGAACACCTGCCAGGAGTGGGTATGGTCGGGCGACACGCCGACGGGGCGGGGGTTGTCGGTGTCGTTGAAGGGACGTGCGGTGGTGCCATATACAAACGGTCGGAAGATCTGGACGCCCTTGACACGCTTGCCCGCTGGTGGTGCCATCGTGAAGATATGGGTTTTGCTTCACCGAGAGGGCAAGTTTGCGAGGTGGTTGGTGGTGGGGGGCTATTTAGACAGCGTATTATTCTTAGCTACTTATGAGGCGAATCGTTCGTAAAGACGATATGATAGTGTTGTTTGTGACTAGTGCTTGGTACTGAGTTGGCGTATTGGATTGGTAAGTTGTGTTGTGATTCATTTGTGGGCAGAATTGATAGTTGTACCGTCCCCCGTAACCTGCTGCCCTACAGCAGCGGGAAAGTAGGAAGCTTAAAGTTGAAGCTTGCCCACTCTGACTTGAGCCTTGTGAGTCGCACATCAACTTTATTATGGGGCCTGCAAAGCTTCACCCAATAAACGCACCCAAAACCCTACATTCAAGCTAAGGAATTTAGTGTCCGGCGCCAGCCTTACACATGCTTTTTTGTATTAGCATCATCGTATGATGTAGTCGATTAAGTTGCGAGGTGTATTTTTATATTGTGAAATTAATAACTTAACCTTGGGACGTCAATATCAGCCTAGTCGTCATTAGTACGGGAAATCACTTCATACTCGTCCAACTACACAATACATCGTTAATACTTAACAACCACAATCTCTTCACCTCGAGCTTACAAGTTTAGTCTCACTATGTCGGCCGCTAAGAGGCTGGTAGTATGCGGAGGCAATGGCTTTCTAGGATCGCGGATATGCAAGAACGCAGTACAGAGAGGATGGGACGTCACATCGATTAGGTAGGTGGGAATTCCTATATCGTCACTCTGTTTCATTATATACTAAACGTCCAGCTAACACATGACGTAGCCGCTCGGGGGCACCAAAATGGGATGCCGTGACCTCCTCCGCGACGCCACCATCATGGTCTCACAAGGTGACCTGGGAGCGCGGTGACATCCTGCGGCCCGCGACGTACGCACCCCTGCTCAAGGGTGCCGACTTCGTCGTGCACAGCATGGGCATCCTGCTGGAGGCGGACTACAAGGGTGTGTTGCGCGGGCAGGAGTCGCCCATCTCAGGCCTGCGAAAGGCCTTCACGTCGGCTCCGCAGCCGGGCAACCCGCTGCAGCGCGGCGTCAAGGAGGGGTCGGACGTCGACATACGGCCCCCGGAGACCCGCGAGCAGCTCACGTACGAGAACATGAACCGCGACAGCGCCATCATGCTTGCCAAGGAGGCGGACGGGGAGAACGCGTCGGCGTTCGTCTACGTCTCGGCCGCCGGCGGTGCTCCCGTCCTGCCGTCGCGGTACATCTCTACGAAGCGCGAGGCCGAGAGCACCATCGCGAGCGAGTTCCCGCGCATGCGCAATATTTTCGTCCGCCCGCCCTTCTTGTACGATAGCTCGCGGCCGATCACGATGCCAATGGCTGCCATGACGGGAGTCGGCGCCCTGTTCAATGGAGTTACGGGTGGTATATTTGGTAATTTGATGGGCGCCGCGGGAGTCAAGCCCCTCCAGGTGGACGTCGTCGCAGAGGCTATCGTGCAAGCACTTAGCGATGAGGCGGTGAAGGGCCCTGTGGAGGTGCCTCAGATCGAGGAGCTTGCCAATAAAGCATGGAGGAGTACGATGCCATGATCGTGGTGCAGAGCTTGTATATTACGTAACCTACAGACTGTAACATAGGTCCCTGTACGCCACCAGTATGCCATTCATAATTGTATTTCGTAATCGCAAGACGCTGGAGATTTACACCACTTCCATAGCAACTCCTTCGCACTCTCATATCCTTGTTCCACGCTCGAAACTGTCCCGTATCTCGGCTGTGTACTTGTTGTAGAAGCGCGCCAGTTTCTGGTTGAACTGCTTGTTCTTCTCGTTGATGTATGTGATGTCGCCGTCGTCGCCGTTCTTTGCCATGCGCTCCCTTCTCTTCCGCAGCCGCGCTTCCTCGGCCCTCTTCAAATCCTCGACCAGACGGTCTACGGCAGCTTTGTCAGGTTTGTTCTCGTGAAACGTGGTCGAATCGGCAGTCGAATAGAAGCTGCCATCCTTGTCCACGGCGATGAGCTCGCCATCCTCCGTCTCGATGATCTCCAGCCCTCCCGACGCCGCGGCCTTCTCGATGGCCTTCATCTTGTCCTTCTCGTAACGCTCCATGTCGGGCGCCAGGTTCTGCAGCTGACGCTTGTATATCTTGTTGCTCTCGGCGCGATAGTCCTGGAAGGCGTTGTTGTCACGATGCGCCGCCCTCTTTTTCACGCGCTTGTCCCATCGCTCGCTTTCTTCGACTGTCCAATCCCACGCTCGCTTGCGCTCGAAGTCCTCGCCGCCTTCCTCGGTCTCTGCCTTCAATAGTTTGTGCGCGGCGATATCACGACGGCGATGCAGGGCTGTCAAAGCTGATGGATCTGTGGCAAGTCGTTGGGATTCCTTGGTGGCTTCTTTGAGGTTCTGGTCGGACGAGGTCTTCGCGCGGGCCTGGAGAGCGCGGAATCGTGCCAGTCTGTCTTTGGCCTTGGCAGCGGCATCAATCCCTGCGTTTGACGAAGAAGACGCGGCGTCATCCTGTGTAGTACCCGTCGACTCGTTTGAATTTTGGTCGGTTGTTTCCGCAGCATTGTCGGTTGGTGCTGTATCTTGGGTCCCATCTGTCGGTCGCATCGGTTCTTCAGCAGTGCTGACCTCCTCTGATGCTGGCGCTGTTTTTCTCCTCTTAGCTGGTGGCATGGCTATCGAAAGCTTCAACAAAAAAGGTGTAATAGATGAAGAGCGATGTAATAGTTCGGTACTTAAGACACGTCCCGTAATGTGATGGATTTTGGTGTAGGTGGATGATGGTTCAAGCTTGATTAGCCATAGGCCAACACAACACAACACAGGCTAGTTACGTAAGCCACTTACCCAGCGCCCCTCCCGGCTCAAAAGCGGGTCGTGGATTTGCGTGTCACTAAAGAAGCGTTTATGAACCCACGTTGTTTTTAGAAATCTAAGGGTAAATAATATACCTAAATATCATCATTTATTGCCAACCTCAACATTTGTAAGGCTTCCTTCGGCCTTTGTGGCTTTTTTTCCAAACTTCGTATCCTTTCTCGGGATTCTTCTTCTAACCTTCGTAGTTCATCTCCTGAACTTTGTACCATTTCTTCCAATATCTGTACATAACTATACAGTTCTGACCCGGACGTGGATTGCAATTTGTCCACTGCAACCGTTTGAGGTGACGGTGCGCCTGATGACTCATTGTTATTTTGCTTCAACGATCTTTATTTCGGTGGTATCATCAATGTCATGAGGCATTCCAACTAATTCTGCCCGGCGTCGACGGTCGGACATATGTTGATACCCGTACCTCGGCAATTTCCTTGATTTTATTTGGTTCAGCCTATCGCTCAGGATCAGCCAATTATTCTTCTGTCAGTCCTAGTTAGGCGGTTAGAATTTCAATAGGCAACTTTTTATCGTCAGACCACAGCTGCTGTCGCACTAACAATTTTATCGCTGTGGCTTCCAACGGTTCATCTGGAATACGCGGGCCCCCCCCTGAGTGATGGTGTTGTACCGGCGTTAGCATTTTAAGGGAGCGGGTTTGACAACTACACAGCTCGGTTTCTGCCGCTCTGTGGTAAGGATGTTAACAATATACCTACTACCACAACTAGGATAAGATCGTAACTCGTCGCCGGACCAGACGCCACGTCGGCGACACGATTTCTAAGTATTAATATTTAGCTCATGTATAGAATCATGATTGCGAAACCTACTTCTCTTTTCCCCCATTGGGTTCTGGCGACCTCTCAGCTCCTCGGTCAGGACCTATACCTCTCTTTGAGAACCTCACGTATATCTATGATGATTAAAGTGGTAGTAGTGCTGTATTGCAATCTTTAGATAAGAAAAATGAGTACAATGAAGTCAAATAACGTTACGCCAGTCTCTCCAATTTATCAGTTATATAGAATCGTTAACAATTATTGCAGCCATATGAACTGCTTAATGTCACTCCTGTTAGGATTTGTTCGCGTTCCATAATTTTTTCTTCAGCCCTATCGGCATCGCCATTCTCTACTTCAGTATGGTTCAATTTCGATATCAGAATCTGATAGTGCTCGGGGAAGTTGGTTGACCTAGATAGTTGAACGTACTCCGTATAAAACTACCCAATCCGCAGCGGGATGTGGATGGTGCGTAGCGCCTACGGTACCTGATAGTGGGACTTAGCTACTTGCCCTAGGTAGGTTCTAAGTTTTACCAAATGCCAAGCATGCAGCGAACTAGGCTTAGCGCATTTGCCGCTTTTTCTCAGGCTCGGCTCAGCCGGCTATCAGTCAGGTGACTATGGGGCTGCCCTGTAGGCATTTGTGCATTATTTGTGCAAAGAGAAACGGTCTTCAAAACAGTTCTAGTGTAGCAGGTTTTAACCGTTAACTAAGCACAGTAAACGCTCTGTTGTACCCATGCAATCAGTTTTACGTTCATGTACCTTGATCCCGGGATACTGTGTAGGTAGCTCTTCAGGTTACTCAATATAGAAATATTCCAAGAATACTGCTCTCAGCTGACGACTAATACTCTCATTGGAATTCCTGAAATTCACCTGGCCTAATACCAAGATCTACCGACGCGAGATCAGTAGCTTCAGGTGCCAATCCAACAGTCTCGCTGCTAGAGTAATTAGATCAAGGCGCAGGGTAAGTGCCGGTAGACAAATAGACGCTTAAAGTGTCTTTGCCCCTCCTGTTTTGCTTTATAACGCGCTCGCCTTCAACAGTCACATTGTCATACGCAGTCTCTCCAGTCCTTATACCAGCAAGATACACGTGCGCCTTATAACGACCGCCCTGTGCTAGTCTGTCGGGTAGACAAGCACTTAACTGAGAACTGATTGATTGATGATTTTTAACGTGGCGACCGACGTGTTATCTAGGCAAACGAAGATCTGCTTGTCGGGCCTAATTGCTCTTGCTGCTGCTAGCCCCATCAGTGCTCCATACACCTCAGCGTCTGCTACTTCGGCCCGTAATAGTCCGCCTTTACCCCTGTATACCTCTTGCGTGGAGTCGCCTTTTCCTATTGTGTAACCCCAGCCGGTACAAGGAAGACCTTGTATTGTCAGTTGCGAGCCGTCTGAGTAGACGATTAGTGTTGAGATAAGAACGCCACACGGATATATCCACACGGAGATATCCGGGGCTAATGTTCAAGCCACACTAGGTCGTCTCGACCGAATATATAATAAGTAGTCTTCCCACCCCAACTAGTGAGGGGGGAGAGTTCTCTAGACAAGACAATACACCATCATGTCATGCTGTCCATCATAACCTGACCTCTTTTTCACAATTAGGTCTTTAGTTGGGTCTCTCTGTTTGAGCCAATCTTGGAAGAGTTTGGTTTCTTCTTCTTTGTCGCCTCGCGGGGGTGACTTTGTGAATGTGGGGGGCTCCACCGATGGCTAGCCATACGGACCGGGCACGGCGATTTTGCGTGGTATCATCGCCGCTTCCGCCACACAGACGCAAGACTGAAGTGCCCTTGTGGCCTTGCCACTTCACCGGAGCATTTTGTACGCTGCCGCCGGGCACGGATATATTTTTGCAGGTGGCCGGACCGTCCACGCAGACGACCCGCCTCGCCCACGAGCTGGCGGAAATATCTCGAGAAGATAATGGCGCGCCCAGAGGCGTTTAGAGCGTTCGTACGCCTAACGGGAGTATACGGGGAACTATGCAACCCCTACGCAGCCTAGGGATAGGCGGCAGAATAGCGAGCTAAGCGCATATGACATATGCTCGGGGCCTTGCAACTGGCGTTGCGGCCGGGGTTTTCTGCTCTGTTTTCTATTATTTCTTCCCTTTCTTTTCATTTCTTTTACCTGCCTGTAGCCCCCTGGGTACGGCATGCTAAACACAACTCTACACCCTCGGGGTGGAGAAGAAGGCCTACGGCCAGCTCTTTTTGCTTGATTTTCATATGTATTAGTAGATAGGCGCGCCCTACGAACGGAGGGAGGGACCCCCTATGAGAAAGCTACGGCGCCTGTTGGCTAGATTTGTCTGATATAGGAGCTACTTCTATAGCCAGACACGCCCCCATGCCCTATGGGAGGCTCCAGAAAGGAACACGACTCACTGCTCCTTATTTCATAGGCCTTTCCCTGGCGTAAAGCAGAATAATAATAATAATTTGTAAATGTGGGTTTGCTAATAGCTGGTCGCGCAAAAATAAGGACGAGCTAGTAGCATCTTTATAGCCTTGTTGCGGCTTTCCGCGTTTATATTAGGAAACGCCTGACCAGCGGGTGGTTCTCGTTAACTTGGCCGAGTCTTAGGCCACAACGTCGCCTAATCGATTCAGCAAGAATCTCTGCCGTTGGGATTTATAATTCAAAGTATATAATATGCGAAGGGTATGTTTTTTAAACAAGTAGCACAGCCCGTATAGTTATACGTAATATAACATCTATTTGCTTTAATTATTGCTTTACGCGGCAAGATAACTTTGCCTTATCCTTGTTTGTTTTGTTAAGACCTAGATACTAGGCCTCAAGCTTATAAGTAAAGATTAGCAGTACGCATGCCACCACGGCCTTACGGGTTAACTTAACCAAGGGGCCACGGGTAGTTTTGCATAGCCCCTGGATGTGGTTAGCTATACAACTTGCTTTCGCCGCCTAGTATATAACATAATCTTTGAACTTAAGTTTCGTGTTTAGCAGAATGCCTAGCTAGCGCATTAACAGCTCGGCCGTCTTCTTATAAATATTGTGCTATATTAAAAGGTTATAAACATTTCTTTTTTTTAAAAAATGTATTACTTCCGTTTTAGCTAGATTAAACTTAATTACGTTATCGGTCCTTTATTTAATAAACTCGCGTAATTCTTGGGTTGCTTTAATTGTTGTTTTTTTTAGCGTTTTTTTTATATTTAAAATGTTAATATTATTTACATAACTAAAGCTAACTAAGAACTAATATAGTTTTAGTTTTATTGTAAGTCCTTAGTAATATTATTAGTTATAAACTCGTGGGGAGCGTTATTAAGTAAAAAAGTCTTTAATTAGCTTTAATATATTATGTTTAAAATAATAAAAAGTTTAAGTATAAAATATTAACTTAAGCATATTTAATTTTTTTAGCAAATATATAAAGAAAATGCTTAATTAAAGCCTTTAAAGTTGCCGAGGCAACTTTTAAGGTTGCAGCATCTTTTAAAAGTTTTAACTTTACACCTAAGACTTAAATAACTAGTAAGGATTACCAAGGGTAATGTGGTTTTAAGTTTATATATTTAATAAAAAAGGAAGGAAGGACTAAGTAAATCTCCTGCTTTTAACAAGAGCCTTACTTAGGTCCTGCCTTTTTTATTTAATTTATAAAGGTGGGTTTAAGTGGTTTTTTTACGGGGGGACCCCTTTTTATTATATATAATAAATGCTAGCCTAAAAAAGAAAGGTTATTACCTTTAATAATGTATATATATAAATATATATTACTTTTTGTTTTTAAACCAGACCTTTTATAAGCGTTTATAAAGGTGTTTACTTAAAAGTGTAAATGTTTTAAACTAGTTTACCGTTTTTTATTTAATATTTAGCTTATTATTAATACGAACTTAATATTTTTTAATTAATTTTTTAAAGTTTTATAGTTGTTATTTAAATTTTTATTAATTATTTTTATAATTATATTTTTTTTATTTAATTAAATATTAAAATTTTATATAAGATTTATTAAGCTAATGTTTTAAGATAATTTTAATTTTAAAGGAATTATTATTTTTTTTTAAGTTAAGCTAGTTATTAATATTATAAATTAATAATAAATAACTTGTTAAATAAACTAGGACTAAGCGTTAAAGGTTTAATAAAAAACAAGCGCGGAGTTATAATAAACAAGCTAAAAAAAAATATAATCCGGTTATAATTATAAGTTAACAAGCTATAATAAAAAACAATTATATAATAAATTATTAAAGTTATTAAAGTTATTAAAATTATTAATAAAATAATTAAAATAACTTAAATAATTAAAATAACTTTTAATATTTAAATAAAAAAAAAAATATTATATAAATTATAAACATTTTTTATATATTTTTAATTATAATTTTTTATTTTTTATTATTTAATTTAAATATATATTTTATTA